>CM022704.1:63655240-63995522 GCA_012295165.1 Asparagus setaceus
GCGAACCTCGTCAAACTTTGATGCTGCGGGCGAGCCTCGTCAAATTTTGATGTTGTGGGCGAGCCTCGTCAAACCACTGTTGTGGGCGAACCTCGTCAGGCCATTGATGCCGCGGGCGAGCCTCGTCAAACTTTGATGTTGTAGGCGAGCCTCGTCAAACTTTGATGTTGTGGGCGAGCCTCGTCGAACCACTGTTGTGGGCGAGCCTCGTCAAACCACTGTTGTGGGCGAACCTCGTCATATGACTGTTGAGCTTCGTTTCATGTGCGAACCTCGTGTTGAGATCGAACTCCGCTCCACGTGCGAACCTCGTATTGAGGTCGAGTCTCGCCTCTTGAGCAAGTCTCGCTTTGAAGCTTGCACTGGTCTAGCCTCGGTTTAATGTCGAGATTCACTGCTGTAGGTGAACCTCGGTTGAATGTCGAGATTCGCTGCGTAGGTGAACCTCGGTTGAATGTCGAGATTCACTGCGTAGGTGAACCTCGGTTGAATGTCGAGATTCACTGCGTAGGTGAACCTCGGTTGAATGTTGAGATTCACTGCGTAGGTGAACCTCGGTTGAATGTCGAGATTCACTGCGTAGGTGAACCTCGGTTGAATGTCGAG
Organism: Asparagus setaceus; assembly: GCA_012295165.1. Classification (NCBI taxonomy): domain Eukaryota; kingdom Viridiplantae; phylum Streptophyta; class Magnoliopsida; order Asparagales; family Asparagaceae; genus Asparagus; species Asparagus setaceus. The sequence continues at coordinate 63,655,847 of CM022704.1, forward strand.
ATTCACTGCGTAGGTGAACCTCGGTTGAGTGAAGGGCTTCGCTACTTGGCGAACCTCGGTTGAGTGAAGGGCTTCGCTACTTGGCGAACCTCGTCGAATGAAGAGTTTAAGCTACTTGGCGAACCTCGGTTGAATGTTGAGATTCACTGCGTAGGTGAACCTCGGTTGAGTGAAGAGCTTATTTGCTTGGCGAACCTCGGTTGAGTGAAGGGCTTCGCTACTTGGCGAACCTCGTCGAATGAAGAGTTTAAGCTACTTGGCGAACCTCGCTCGAATGAAGGGCTTCGCTACTTGGCGAACCTCGGTTGAGTGAAGGGCTTCGCTACTTGGCGAACCTCGTATTGAGGTCGAGTCTCGCCTCTTGAGCAAGTCTCGCTTTGAAGCTTGCCTGGTCTAGCCTCGGTTTAATGTCGAGATTCACTGCGTAGGTGAACCTCGGTTGAATGTCGAGATTCGCTGCGTAGGTGAACCTCGGTTGAATGTCGAGATTCGCTGCGTAGGTGAACCTCGGTTGAATGTCGAGATTCGCTGCGTAGGTGAACCTCGGTTGAATGTTGAGATTCACTGCTGTAGGTGAACCTCGGTTGAATGTCGAGGTTCGCTGCGTAAGCGAACCTTGGTTGAGTGTCGAGCCTGTTGCCGAGGCGAACCTCGTCACGAATGAAGGGCCGCTACTTGGCGAACCTCGGTTGAGTGAAGAGCTTATTTGCTTGGCGAACCTCGCTCGAATGAAGAGTTTAGCTACTTGGCGAACCTCGGTTGAATGTCGAGCCTCATTGCCGGGCGAACCTCGTCGAATGAAGAGCCATTGCTTGGCGAACCTCGGTTGAGTGAAGAGCCATTTGCTTGGCGAACCTCGGTTGAGTGAAGAGCTTATTTGCTTGGCGAACCTCGTCACGAATGAAGGGCTTCGCTACTTGGCGAACCTCGTCGAATGAAGAGTTTCGCTACTTGGCGAACCGGTTGAGTGTCGAGCCTGTTGCCGAGGCGAACCTCGTATGAATGAAGAGCCGTTGCTTGGCGAACCCCGGTTGAGTGTCGAGCCTCGCTGCCAGGGCGAACCTCGTCTGAATGAAGAGCTTCGCTGCTTGGCGAACCTCGGTTGAGTGAAGAGCCATTTGCTTGGCGAACCTCCTCTTTAATGGGGAGCCTCGCGACTGCGACCTTCCTCATATGCTACTGAAGAGCGGTCGTAACTTTCAAACCGTATGTCGGAATTGGACGAATTATATATGAAAATCGACTATCTCGGCGAGGCGGAGCCAACCAAACCCACCCAAAGGGTTCAGTTTGCTCGGTCATTTTGCCAAATTCCTTCGGTTTGGGAGATATCGACACTTTTGTCTATTTTGTAAAGTCAAGCATTGGTGAACTTAACCTTTAGGCGGACGACTTCACTCGGATGGACCCTTAAGCTCTTTTGCTCATTTGAGTTCTTTGTGCGAGGGATTAAGGCAATTTTATTGCCTCTGATCCATGTGTTTCGATCTGCATCTTGCATTTGTTCCACCAGTAATCATTGCATGCCAACTAAGCATGGAGAGATACAAAATCTTATCTCCTTCTTCCTCCTCTCATCTCCTCTCCTCTCCTCCTCATCTCCTCTCCTCTCCTCCTCTCCTCCTCTCTCTCCTCTCCTCCTCTCATCTCCTCTCCTCTCCTCCTCCTCTCATCTCCTCTCCTCCTCCTCTCCTCCTCCTCTCATCTCCTCTCTCTCCTCCTCTCATAACCATCTCCTTCTTCCTCCTCTCCTCCTCCTCTCCTCTCCTCTCCTCTCCTCTCCTCCTCTCATAACCATCTCCTTCTTCCTCCTCTCATCTCCTCTCCTCTCCTCCTCTCATAACCATCTCCTTCTTCCTCCTCTCATCTCCTCTCCTCTCCTCCTCTCATAACCATCTCCTTCTTCCTCCTCTCCTCTCCTCCTCTCATAACCATCTCCTTCTTCCTCCTCTCATCTCCTCTCCTCCTCTCATAACCATCTCCTTCTTCCTCCTCTCCTCTCCTCTCCTCCTCTCATAACCATCTCCTTCTTCCTCTTCTCATCTCCTCTCCTCTCCTCTCCTCTCCTCTCCTCTCCTCCTCTCATAACCATCTCCTTCTTCCTCCTCTCATCTCCTCTCCTCTCCTCCTCTCATAACCATCTCCTTCTTCCTCCTCTCATCTCCTCTCCTCTCCTCTCCTCCTCTCCTCTCCTCTCCTCTCCTCTCCTCTCCTCCTCTCCTCTCCTCCTCTCATAACCATCTCCTTCTTCCTCCTCTCATCTCCTCTCCTCTCCTCCTCTCATCTCCTCTCCTCTCCTCCTCTCCTCTCCTCTCCTCTCCTCCTCTCATAACCATCTCCTTCTTAGTCCTCTCATCTCCTCTCCTCTCCTCCTCTCATAACCATCTCCTTCTTCCTCCTCTCCTCTCCTCTCCTCTCCTCCTCTCATCTCCTCTCCTCCTCTCCTCCTCTCCTCCTCTCCTCCTCTCCTCCTCTCATCTCCTCTCCTCTCCTCCTCTCATCTCCTCTCCTCTCCTCTCCTCTCCTCCTCTCATAACCATCTCCTTCTTAGTCCTCTCATCTCCTCTCCTCTCCTCCTCCATCACCATCACGGCACTACTCCGTGTCTCCTCCACGCCTCCACCACATGCTCCTCCCTCCCGTGATAAACAACCACTACTCCTTCCATTATATATGGAATATTATTACACCATCGAAAAGCACTCCATCTCCCCTCAGATTTCCTCCCTACTCCTCTTCCTCCCCGCCTCCATGAAGTTTAGCACCAGGAAAGTCCGAGCAGTCTTTGGAGAGTCTGAGGAGGCTTCGAGCAAATTAGACTTAACAGGTGAAATAAAACTAACATGAAGCGAATAGAATTAACATGAAGTTGAATAGAATTAACATGCAGCGAATAGAATTAACATAAAGTGAGATTGAATTAACATGAAGTGAAATAGAATTAACATGCGGTAAAATAGAATTAACATGCGATGAAACTAACATGAACCTCATTATTCTTGTTAAATTCAATTTGATTCATGTTAAGTCTAATTTAATTCAATTAAAATACCAAAATGCCCTTGTCTCCTCCATATTCTTGCATGTTAAGTCTAAAAATAAGTCGAATTAGACATAACATGAAGCATGTTAAGTCTATTTTAACTTATTTTTAAGTCTAATTTTATGTTAAATTCAATTTAATTCATGTTAAGTCTAATTTAATTCAATTAAAACAAAACAAAAAATAAGTTGAAAATAGATTCATGTTAAGTCTAATTCGACTTGTTTTAGACTTAACATGCAAGAATATGGAGGAGATAATGACATTTTGGCGTTTTTAATTGAATTAAATTACGAACATGAATCAAATCGAATTTAACAAGAATCTTGAGGTTCATGTTATTTTCCTTTGCATGTTAATTCTATTTCCTTTGCATGTTAATTCTATTCCACTTCATGTTAATTCAATCTCATTTCATGTTAATTCTATTAGGTTGCATGTTAATTCTATTTCCTTGCATGTTAATTCTATTCCACTTCATGTTAATTCTATTTCCTTGCATGTTAATTCTATTCCACTTCATGCTAATTCTATTCCACTTCATGTTAATTCTATTTCACCGCATGTTAATTCTATTCAACTTCATGTTAATTCTATTCCACTTCATGTTAAGTCTAAAAACAAGTTGAATTAGACTTAACATGAAACATGTTAAGTCTATTTTCAACTTATTTTTTGTTTTATTTTTAATTGAATTAAATTAGACTTAACATGAATTAAATTGAATTTAACATGAAATTAGGCTTAAAAATAAGTTGAAATAGACTTAACATGCTTCATGTTAAGTCTAATTAGACTTGTTTTAGACTTAACATGTAAGAATATGGAGGAGATAATGACATTTTGGCTTTTAATTGAATTAAATTAGACTTAACATGAATCAAATTGAATTTAACAAGAATACTGAGGTTCATGTTAGTTTCACTGCATGTTAATTCTATTCCACTTCATGTTAATTTAATCTCACTTCATGTTAATTCTATTCGGTTGCATGTTAATTCTATTCAACTTCATGTTAATTCCATCAATTTCCTCCTCAATTGAATCTCATTTCGTGTCATACCATAAAAGAAAGGGTTAATTGCGCTTTAATGCCCTGGAGTTGCACCGAAATTTAACATGGATATCCTAAAGTTTAAGTTCTGCGCAAAGATACCCAAAAAATTTCAAGATGAAGATTACCCCACTACAAAGAGAGGATAAACTGACATTAAAACCCATTAATCCTCCAATTTGCTACAGCTTAATGCCAAATTTTGATGGTATCTTTGCCCTTCACAGCCTGCAAAAGCTCCGGCATCTTCTCCTCGAAAGAGTCGCTCGCGTAGTGATGAGAGCCGACGATGTGCGCATCATAGCTCCTCTCCTCGTCTCTTCACAAAATCATCAAGAAACAAAATAATCAAAAAATAATTGAGGAAATTAGATCGAGCGAGTTGAGTTTGTTTGGAGGAATCTTAATAACTTGACGTCGACTATGGCGACTATTTTCGTTCGATTGAGGGAGATGAGCTGAGATGGAGTGATGTAAGAGATGCTTCGCCATGGATCTCTCTCTCTCTCTCTCTCTAAAAAGTTAGAACTTTGGGAGTGAGAATTAGCAAAACTTCGGGTTTGAATTTGGGTTATGAGAGGAGGAGAGGAGAGGAGAGGAGAAAGAAGGAGATGAGTTATGAGAGGAGGAGAGGAGAGCGGATGAGAGGAGGAAGAAGGAGAAAAGTGTATTTTGGATTTTTGTATCTTTCTCTCCATGCTTAGTTGGCATGCAATGATGACTAAAAAAGGGTGGGACACAAATTGGGGCTTGTTTAGAATTTGAAACACATGTGGCAAAGTTGGAGAAATTTGGTCACATGAAGTTTTACTTTTGGGGCCTTGGCACAATTTTCTATTAAATGACTAAAAATGCTATATTGTTGTAACTCCATCTGTGACTAATAAATTTATTTTTATTAACCAGATAATTACTAATATTAAATTATTAATTATTTAAAAAGTAATTAATTTAAAATTAATTATGATCATTAATTAATAGTATTGAGATTAATTAATTAATTTTATTATAATGAAATATTATTATAAATAAATCAATTAAAATAATATTAAAATTTTTAAATTTTTAAAAAGTAATCACTTTAAATTAATTTTGATTATTAATTAATAATGTTGAGATCAATTAATTAATTTCATTGTAATGAAATATTACTATTAATAAAATCAATTAATTAATTTAAAATTAATTATGATCATTAATTAATAGTATTGAGATTAATTAATTAATTTTATTATAATGAAATATTATTATAAATAAATCAATTAAAATAATATTAAAATTTTTAAATTTTTAAAAAGTAATCACTTTAAATTAATTTTGATTATTAATTAATAATGTTGAGATCAATTAATTAATTTCATTGTAATGAAATATTATTATAAATAAATCAATTAAAATAATATTAAAATTTTTAAATTTTTAAAAAGTAATCACTTTAAATTAATTTTGATTATTAATTAATAATGTTGAGATCAATTAATTAATTTCATTGTAATGAAATATTACTATTAATAAAATCAATTAATTAATTTCATTGTAATGAAATATTACTATTAATAAAATCAATTAATTAATTTAAAATTAATTATGATCATTAATTAATAGTATTGAGATTAATTAATTAATTTTATTATAATGAAATATTATTATAAATAAATCAATTAAAATAATATTAAAATTTTTAAATTTTTAAAAAGTAATCACTTTAAATTAATTTTGATTATTAATTAATAATGTTGAGATCAATTAATTAATTTAAAATTAATTATGATCATTAATTAATAGTATTGAGATTAATTAATTAATTTTATTATAATGAAATATTATTATAAATAAATCAATTAAAATAATATTAAAATTTTTAAATTTTTAAAAAGTAATCACTTTAAATTAATTTTGATTATTACCCCACTACAAAGAGAGGATAAACTGACATTAAAACCCATTAATCCTCCAATTTGCTACAGCTTAATGCCAAATTTTGATGGTATCTTTGCCCTTCCTGACTGCAAAAGCTCAGGCATCTTCTCCTCGAAGAGTCGCCAGTAGTGATGAGAGCCGACGATGTGCATCATAGCTCCTCTCCTCGTCTCTTCACAAAATCATCAAGAAACAAAATAATCAAAAAATAATTGAGGAAATTAGATCGAGCGAGTTGAGTTTGTTTGGAGGAATCTTAATAACTTGACGTCGACTATGGCGACTATTTTCGTTCGATTGAGGGAGATGAGCTGAGATGGAGTGATGTAAGAGATGCTTCTCGCCATGGATCTCTCTCTCTCTCTCTCTCTCTCTAAAAAGTTAGAACTTTTGGGAGTGAGAATTAGCAAAACTCGGGTTTGGACTGGGTTATGAGAGGAGGAGAGGAGAGGAGAGGAGAAAGAAGGAGATGAGTTATGAGAGGAGGAGAGGAGAGCAGATGAGAGGAGGAAGAAGGAGAAAAGTGTATTTTTGGATTTTTTGTATCTTTCTCTCTCCATGCTTAGTTGGCATGCAATGATGACTAAAAAAAGGGTGGGACACAAATTGGGGCACTGTTTAGGGCTGAAACACATGTGGCAAAGTTGGAGGGGGCTGGTCACATGAAGTTTTTACTTTTGGGGCCTTGGCACAATTTTCTATTAAATGACTAAAAATGCTATATTGTTGTAACTCCATCTGTGACTAATAAATTTATTTTTATTAACCAGATAATTACTAATATTAAATTATTAATTATTTAAAAAGTAATTAATTTAAAATTAATTATGATCATTAATTAATAGTATTGAGATTAATTAATTAATTTTATTGTAATGAAATATTATTATAAATAAATCAATTAAAATAATATTAAAATTTTTAAATTTTTAAAAAGTAATCACTTTAAATTAATTTTGATTATTAATTAATAATGTTGAGATCAATTAATTAATTTCATTGTAATGAAATATTACTATTAATAAAATCAATTAATTAATTTAAAATTAGTTTTCTCATAATAAGAAATAAATTTGATTAAAGTATTTTTATATATTACATTATTTGTTATTATTAATTACTAATATTGTGATTAATTAAGTAAGATTACATTAATAAAATATTTATTATTAATAAATAAATAAATAAATTAAAATTAGTTATCTAATTAATTAAAAGTAGTTATCTCATAGTAAGAAATATACTTTTTATATATTATATTATTTGTCATAGTTAATTAATTTCATATTAATAAAATAATAATTATTAATAAATTAATTAACCATTTAATTAATATATTAATTACTTTATAATAAGAAAATATTTAACTAAGTAAAGGAAATATAAGGGTATTCTTGCCTTTTGGCCACAATAAGGAAAATTCCTTATAAGTAGAGAAAAATAAGTTGGAAAATCATGACTTATTTTTCACTACTTATAAGTAATAAATAAGTAAAAGAAGTATATTACCAAACACCACATTGGCACTTTATATGTAAAAAGTTACTTAGAAGGAGAAATAAATAAGTTGCCAAACATACTCTAAATATCAATGTGATTATAGTATTGTATCAATATACTCCAATTATATGGTGTTGCATCATCACATCCTATCTCTTTTTCTACTTTTATAAGATGCCACCTAAACAAAATTGGATTACGTGAAGAAAAAGTCATGAAAATAAAGGAAAGTCGCTTGGCTTTTCTAATGCCATTCAATTTTTGCAAGTGTCTCCATTTAAGTGAATTTGGCACGGATGATAATCATGACATGTATGCGACACTTTCCCCATCACGTTATAGATTTTGTTTCCTTAAGCAATTATTTTCATGTTATGGGAGCATTTCAGCTACTTATCTAAGGATCATTCATAGATTCACCCAACAAAATAGGCAAAACATTGCTCTATATTAGTTATCAACTTATAAGTAGGGATTATAAATAATATTTTTTTCCGAGGGAATAGCCGTAGCATAAATAAACTTTTCAATTGTAATAATCCAAAAGGTTTCCCCGTTCAATATTTCTCTTGCAAAAATTTGGACAAGTTTTCCATGTTGTTTCTAAATGAATGAAGGTTCTGGGAAAATTTTGACATGTGCAAGTGATGTTGTCTCTTTGCTTGTTGCCATTAAAATATATTATGGGCAACACTCTGCAACACTCTGCAACACTCTGCAACACTCTGCAACACTCTGCATTTTGTGAATTCAGATATATGTATTTTGACCATAGAACAAAAGAGATATCCACGTTACGCTAGTATGTCTATCGTTCATCAGTGTATGGACGTGCTGTATGTTTGTGTGGTCTATAAAGATGTTTACTTGTATTATACAACTCTTCCTAGTGAATTTTATGGGCACTTTTTTTTATATAGCTGTTATATTATATAAATTGACTAAGTGTTAATCCTCGACGAGGAGCCGACACGTGTCCCACCTTAACTAAACACCAGATCAGTCTCACCCTATGCAAGATGACTCGAACAGCTTCAACACTCAACCCTTCCCGAGAAGGACCGAGTCAAAAGACATCCTTACTCGGATCTCGCCATTAGCAGCAACCCTACACCTTATCATTCTGCAAGGCCGGGTCGAGAACTTTCAAAGCCGAGTAAAAAGGCGGTACTTATCGGCCCACTCGCAAGACCGAAGCGAAAGACGTCAGTTGTCGACCCTCTTATAGAGCCGAGTCGAGAGGCGGTTTAATCCTCGAGCACCCCGCCGACAGTTGATTGCCATCACATTGAATGCATGATCAGAATCATCATTGCTCCAGCCCCAAAAGTCTTTATGACTCATCGGACCTCGTCAGCGCCACGCAGACCTAGTCACCATCGCATTAAACGCATAGATGACTCATCGCTCTCATGTGACACGTAAAGTGGTTCTTGGTGAGCCACTTGCTTGGACTCGTAGAAGTTATGTAGCCCTTGGATGCATTATAAAGGAAAGATGTTGTCTCTTTGCTTGTTGCCATTAAAATATATTATGGGCAACACTCTGCAACACTCTGCAACACTCTGCATTTTGTGAATTCAGATATTTGTATTTTGACCATAGAACAAAAGAGATATCCACGTTACGCTAGTATGTCTATCGTTCATCAGTGTATGGACGTGCTGTATGTTTGTGTGGTCTATAAAGATGTTTACTTGTATTATACAACTCTTCCTAGTGAATTTTATGGGCACTTTTTTATATAGCTGTTATATTATATAAATTGACTAAGTGTTAATCCTCGACGAGGAGCCGACCGTGTCCCACCTTAACTAAACACCGGATCGGTCTCACCCTATGCAAGATGACTCGAACAGCTTCAACACTCAACCCTTCCCGAGAAGGACCGAGTCAAAAGACATCCTTACTCGGATCTCGCCATTAGCAGCAACCCTACACCTTATCATTCTGCAAGGCCGGGTCGAGAACTTTCAAAGCCGAGTAAAAGGCGGTACTTATCGGCCCACTCGCAGCTTTCTATTTGTTTCAAATAACCACCCTAATATTATTAATTTGGAATATGCAATGACTTAGAATACCCTTGGTTGAAAAAATTCATGTGTTTTAAGACCCAACCCAATCAAAATATTAGATTTCGGTTCGATGGGTTTTGATGAGGAACTAATCTTTAAAAAATTTAATTATTCCAAACATTATAAGCATGGATAAGCAGAAAATAAAAGAAGTTTAGTATTTCAAAAAGAAAGAAAAAATGAGATTTGTACGTAAACTTAGTAATGAAGATGGAGTAATAAGAAGGAGGAAATAAAATGAAGTTATTTTTAACCAAAAAGTAAAAGGAACACAAATGTAAAATTTTTAATATTTTAGGGATAGTATGGTCATTTTAAATATTTATTCCTTTAGATATTAGTTATATTAGTTTAGGGGGTTAAGTGAGAAAACTTGAGGGGCGATAAATCATATTTTGAAAGTTGAGGGGGGTAATCTACGACAACCCCATAATTGAGGGGGGTTTTCTACAACTAAAATAGTCGTGGGGGTTTTCTGAGACAACCCCTATAGTTAAGGGGAGTTTTCTAAAATTAACCCATTCTTTTTTTTGTTGCAAGTTGGGTGACTAGGACCCAAATGAACTTGTCCCCACTAGGGTGGACTTCAAAAGCTGTGATAAGATTTGTTTTCATGACCAAATCTGATGGAGTGATGACCCTCATGTTTCTGGAATCCTATCCTTTTCAACTTCATGACATAGTGTAAAGTTATATGTAGGGTAGTATGATTTATGAGTTTTTTGAATTCAAAGGAGCCGGTTAGAAAATTTAAGTCATGGGCTCCTCAAGTTTCCACATCTTAATCAATATTTGGGACTAAATTGGGACTTGCTTTCTTTTAATAGGTGAAGAGTGTATACAACAGTTCAGTGGTAGGTGGCAAAAGGTTTGTAATGTGTTGGCATTTGATGATGAACTCTCATTTAAGACAAGGAATTTGATTCAATTGACAGCGTCTTGGAGTAGTTGGATAAGGTTTTAATTAGTATTTTGGTTTATCTTTAATTAATTACTTTTTAAAAAGGTTATTCCATTCAAATTTCAACTAATCATAGAAAGTTAGCTAAAGATTTTAGGGAGCTTTATGCTTCAGACTCTTAATAGCTTGTTTAGTTTAAGAACCAAACTATCATATTGAAGAATCACCCAACAAAGGAATTTTTGGTTTCATTTTTATAGTAGTTTGGTATTCTTTTAGTTATCTCTATGTAGAGACTTTCTTTGATCCAGTGTTCATTTTCTTCCCCACCTAAACAAAATTGGATTACGTGAAGAAAAAAGTCATGAAAATAAAGGAAAGTCGCTTGGCTTTTCTAATGCCATTCAATTTTTTGCAAGTGTCTCCATTTAAGTGAATTTGGCACGGATGATAATCATGACATGTATGCGACACTTTCCCCCATCACGTTATAGATTTTGTTTCCTTAAGCAATTATTTTCATGTTATGGGAGCATTTCAGCTACTTATCTAAGGATCATTCATAGATTCACCCAACAAAATAGGCAAAACATTGCTCTATATTAGTTATCAACTTATAAGTAGGGATTATAAATAATATTTTTTTTCCGAGGGAATAGCCGTAGCATAAATAAACTTTTCAATTGTAATAATCCAAAAGGTTTCCCCGTTCAATATTTCTCTTGCAAAAAATTTGGACAAGTTTTCCATGTTGTTTCTAAATGAATGAAGGTTCTGGGAAAATTTTGACATGTGCAAGTGATGTTGTCTCTTTGCTTGTTGCCATTAAAATATATTATGGGCAACACTCTGCAACACTCTGCATTTTGTGAATTCAGATATATGTATTTTGACCATAGAACAAAAGAGATATCCACGTTACGCTAGTATGTCTATCGTTCATCAGTGTATGGACGTGCTGTATGTTTGTGTGGTCTATAAAGATGTTTACTTGTATTATACAACTCTTCCTAGTGAATTTTATGGGCACTTTTTTTTATATAGCTGTTATATTATATAAATTGACTAAGTGTTAATCCTCGACGAGGAGCCGACACGTGTCCCACCTTAACTAAACACCAGATCAGTCTCACCCTATGCAAGATGACTCGAACAGCTTCAACACTCAACCCTTCCCGAGAAGGACCGAGTCAAAAGACATCCTTACTCGGATCTCGCCATTAGCAGCAACCCTACACCTTATCATTCGCAAGGCCGGTCGAACTTTCAAACCGTATGTCGGAATTGGACTAATTATATATGAAAATCGACCATCTCGGCGAGGCGAACCTCGTCGAAGGAAGGGCTTAGCTACTTGGCGAACCTCGGTTGAGCGTCGAGCCGTTTCTTGGCGAACCTCGGTTGAGCGTCGAGCCGTTTCTTGGCGAACCTCGGTTGAGCGTCGAGCCGTTTCTTGGCGAACCTCGATTGAATGTCGAGGTTCGCTGGCGTAAGCGAACCTCGGTTGAGCGTCGAGCCGTTTCTTGGCGAACCTCGGTTGAGCGTCGAGCCGTTTCTTGGCGAACCTCGATGCGAAGGAAGGGCTTAGCTACTTGGCGAACCTCGATGCGAAGGAAGGGCTTAGCTACTTGGCGAACCTCGTCGAAGGAAGGGCTTAGCTACTTGGCGAACCTCGTCGAAGGAAGGGCTTAGCTACTTGGCGAACCTCGGTTGAGCGTCGAGCCGTTTCTTGGCGAACCTCGATGCGAAGGAAGGGCTTAGCTACTTGGCGAACCTCGATGCGAAGGAAGGGCTTAGCTACTTGGCGAACCTCGTCGAAGGAAGGGCTTAGCTACTTGGCGAACCTCGATGCGAAGGAAGGGCTTAGCTACTTGGCGAACCTCGATGCGAAGGAAGGGCTTAGCTACTTGGCGAACCTCGGTTGAGCGTCGAGCCGTTTCTTGGCGAACCTCGTCGAAGGAAGGGCTTAGCTACTTGGCGAACCTCGTCGAAGGAAGGGCTTAGCTACTTGGCGAACCTCGGTTGAGCGTCGAGCCGTTTCTTGGCGAACCTCGTCGAAGGAAGGGCTTAGCTACTTGGCGAACCTCGTCGAAGGAAGGGCTTAGCTACTTGGCGAACCTCGATGCGAAGGAAGGGCTTAGCTACTTGGCGAACCTCGGTTGAGCGTCGAGCCGTTTCTTGGCGAACCTCGATGCGAAGGAAGGGCTTAGCTACTTGGCGAACCTCGGTTGAGCGTCGAGCCGTTTCTTGGCGAACCTCGTCGAAGGAAGGGCTTAGCTACTTGGCGAACCTCGGTTGAGCGTCGAGCCGTTTCTTGGCGAACCTCGGTTGAGCGTCGAGCCGTTTCTTGGCGAACCTCGTCGAAGGAAGGGCTTAGCTACTTGGCGAACCTCGTCGAAGGAAGGGCTTAGCTACTTGGCGAACCTCGGTTGAGCGTCGAGCCGTTTCTTGGCGAACCTCGTCGAAGGAAGGGCTTAGCTACTTGGCGAACCTCGGTTGAGCGTCGAGCCGTTTCTTGGCGAACCTCGGTTGAGCGTCGAGCCGTTTCTTGGCGAACCTCGGTTGAGCGTCGAGCCGTTTCTTGGCGAACCTCGTCGAAGGAAGGGCTTAGCTACTTGGCGAACCTCGGTTGAGCGTCGAGCCGTTTCTTGGCGAACCTCGGTTGAGCGTCGAGCCGTTTCTTGGCGAACCTCGATTGAATGTCGAGGTTCGCTGGCGTAAGCGAACCTCGGTTGAGCGTCGAGCCGTTTCTTGGCGAACCTCGGTTGAGCGTCGAGCCGTTTCTTGGCGAACCTGGTGGATGCATTTATGCATTTTGGTTGGATAGTAAGCTTATTTCTGTGGCGAACCTTGTATGAAATGGTTGGATGGCGAGCCCATTGCGTGGCGAACCTCGGTTGGATGTCGAGGCTAAGCTGCGTAGGCGAACCTCGGTTGAATGTCGAGGTTCACCGCCGTAGGCTAACCTCGGTTGAATGTCGAGGTTCGCTGGCGTAAGCGAACCTCGGTTGAATGTCGAGGTTCACCGCCGTAGGCTAACCTCGGTTGAATATCGAGGTTCACCGCCGTAGGCTAACCTCGGTTGAATGTCGAGGTTCACCGCCGTAGGCTAACCTCGGTTGAATGTCGAGGTTCACCGCCGTAGGCTAACCTCGCTCGAATGGAGAGGTTCGCTGCTGTAGGCTAACCTCGCTCAAGGAAGGGCTTCGCTACTTGGCGAACCTCGGTTGAATGTCGAGGTTCACCGCCGTAGGCTAACCTCGGTTGAATGTCGAGGTTCACCGCCGTAGGCTAACCTCGGTTGAATGTCGAGGTTCACCGCCGTAGGCTAACCTCGCTCAAGGAAGGGCTTCGCTACTTGGCTAACCTCGCTCGAATGGAGAGGTTCGCCGAACCGGTTGAATGTCGAGGTTCACCGCCGTAGGCTAACCTCGCTCGAATGGAGAGCCTCGCAGCCAGGGCGAACCTCGTCTGAATGGAGAGCCTCGCAGCTTTGCGACCTTCCTTATATGCTACGAAGAACGGGTCGTAACTTTCAAACCGTATGTCGGAATTGGACGAATTATATATGAAAATCGACCATCTCGACGAGACGGAGCCAACCAAACCCACCCAAAGGGTTCGGTTTGCTCCGGTCATTTTGCCAAATTCCTTCCGGTTTGGGAGATATCGACACTTTTGTCTATTTTGTAAAGTCAAGCATTCAGGTGAACTTAACCTTTAGGCGGGCCTGACTTCACTCAGATGGACCCTTAAGCTCTTTTACTCATTCCGAGTTGCTCTGTAGGGATTAAGGCAATTTTTATTGCCTACAAAACCCCTCAAAGTTTTCGGACTTGAATGTGATTGAATGGAGTGCGGAACACTTTGGATATGAAGACTTGTAAAATGGTCGCCGCGCGCAGCGAGGAACCTTCTAACGAACTTCGGTAAATTTGAATTCTTCACTTTCATGACTAATGATAAGCCCTCTAGGATTTTTAGCAAACCCCGACTATCAGCAGTTTGATGTGCCTTTACCGACACCGCTTGAATCGGGCTAGCCATACTTTTCCCTCGGTATGGTGAGTTTGCGGGGAGTTTCTTTTAGGCTTAGTGCTAAAATCTCCCCTCTATCCTTAGCCGTTCAAGGCGTTGGATTAAAAGATAAGGGCAAATAGCCTGGTAGGCCATCATGTGGAAATGATCGAATCGTTCAGTGACATAAAAGTATAACGATCGCGATCAAAGAGCAATCAAGTTGTTCAGTGACGTGAGAGTATAACAACAGTGATTACGAACAAAATCATTTAGAGGAATGATCATGTGGGAGTAGCCAAGTCGTTCAGTGACATGGGAGTATAACGACTATGGTTGAAATAGAGGCACATCGCATGGTAGGCCACTATTCGGTGAGGGAGTTGATAGGGGTATATTGCTTGGTTAACCACTATCTAACCCAAAGTCACTCGGACAAGTGACGATATGGAAATGATCAGGTCATTTAGTGACATAGAGGTATGACGACTGTGATCGGTAACAAACGCTGAAAAGAATAGAATATTGGCGCATCACTTGGTAGGCCAATGGTGGACATCGTAAAGCTAAAATATTGACTTGGTAGGTCAACATTTAGAAACGACAAGATAGTTGATTAGGGGTATGACGACTTGATTGGACAACGTCATTTGCAGGAATGACGGTGCGGACTATCAGAGGTGATTGTTAACATGACAGTTATGTGGGCCCGCCATCCTGTTGACAAGGATTGAAAGGGGGGGTTTGTCAAAGGTGATTGTTAACCCGACAAGAATTTGTTGCGATTGGGGCAACTTTGAGGACTCACCATCCCATTGAAGAGGATTAGTAAGTTGATTTGCCAGAGGTAAAATGTTAACATGACAAGATTGTCGCGACGGAGCGACTTTGAGGACTTACCATCCCATTGAAGAGGATTGGTAAGTTGATTTGTCAGAGGTGAAATGTTAACATGACAAGATTGTCGCGACGGAGCGACTTTGAGGACTTACCATCCCATTGAAGAGGATTGGTAAGTTGATTTGTCAGAGGTGTAATATTAACATGACAGTGGGAGTGGTCCCGTCATCCTATTAGAGAGGATCGACGGAGGAAATCTGGGGGGAACTATCAGAGGTGATTGTTAACATGATAGTTTTGGGGACCCGCCATCCTGTTGACAAGGATTGAAAGGGGGGGTTTGTCAAAGGTGATTGTTAACCCGACAAGAATTTGTTGCGATTGGGGCAACTTTGAGGACTCACCATCCCATTGAAGAGGATTAGTAAGTTGATTTGCCAGAGGTAAAATGTTAACATGACAAGATTGTCGCGACGGAGCGACTTTGAGGACTTACCATCCCATTGAAGAGGATTGGTAAGTTGATTTGTCAGAGGTGTAATATTAACATGACAGTGGGAGTGGTCCCGTCATCCTATTAGAGAGGATCGACGGAGGAAATCTGGGGGGAACTATCAGAGGTGATTGTTAACATGATAGTTTTGGGGACCCGCCATCCTGTTGAGGAGGATTGGCGAGAGAATTTGGAGGAAATTGGTTATCAGATGTGACTGTTAACATGATAACTTAGTGAAAGAAGACTACGAGCAGTACTTCTTTAAAAATTTACCATCGGATGCTGGTCCTCTGGCAATTGATGCATATAAGCATCAACGATCGTCTTTGGCCGATTGTGGCCAAGTCTTCGCAGTCGGTCCCATAGCCTGGTTCCGCGTTGGCGAGCTCGGCAGATGCCATCAGGGGCTTACTTGAAAAGAGTTTTGATGAGGAAGCGGTCGCCACCACCAAGTTATCTTGGTCGTCACCTTCTCGAAATTCAAATAACTCTTCAACCTCCATGCGGCGAGCACGCTCGACTTGTTCTCCTTGGCGGGTTAAGTCTTTCCACGAGCGAGCTACGACAAATACCATATTAGACAAAATGTTGATGGAGAGATTGTCGACACATGCGGATGAGAGTGGCCTCGGAAATCGCTCCGCGAACTGGCGATTGGTTCTGAATCTCTTGACAAAGTTGCTTACGGACTCTTTCTTCCTCGCTTTAGAGCTAGCGGGGTTGCCATAGATACTCTGTGTCATCGTCGAAGAATCGGCCATGAAGAGCCTTTCCATGTCCTTCCGGTGATGGACCCGAGTTCTAATCTGCGAAACCATTCAAAAGCAACCCCTTGAGGGTGCCAATGAACAACCGAAGTCACAACGGATCATTTCCCATTATGTGTCGGTTGCTTTGGAAGTAGTAAATGTGTTGGGTAGGGGAACCCTTGCCATCGAGCTACGAGGAGGTCCGTGGCTTGAATTTGGAGGATATGAGACATTATCCCATTCTATAGGATATGGCACAGCCACCCGACTCTTTAGATCGCCCTTGGAGCTTAAGGGCATCCAAGCGCTTTTGGAAATCATGTAACTTATGATCTCGCTTTTCATGCAGCGGATTCGATTCCGCCAGATGACACCGAGTGGACATCATGATCCCCTCATAGCCTTCGCCCGATTTGGAACCTCCGACGAGCTTCTCCATCATTACTTCTAAGCGTCTGATGGACTCTTGTTGAGCAACAATGAGAGCTTGTTGCTCTTCGATCTTCTTTGCCATCTCTTCCTCTTTATCAGCCATGAGGACGCTGGCTTGATCACTTATATCAGTGTTTGAAGGTTGAGATGTGGCCATGCCAGAGTTCTCGGATTCTTCAAGGGTACCCCCAGCCAATTGGCTATAGTCAAACGGGATTGCCGCTCCGGTACGAAGACGGGTGCTTCGATAGGCGCCTTGACCATTGATTAATGCGCCTCGTAACCCTGGGGAATACTCAGGGTCAGACGATTCAGGACTGCCTGTTGGGGTCTTGCTCCCGCTTCTCCCAATCATGTTAATAGTCACTCCAGGGGAATGACCACCGCGGGCCGCTTGTTTCTTATGGCGAAACCGCCTTCGTCTAGTTGACGGGTCAGATAATCGCTCAAATACAGAAGGTTGATGTGTCGATGAACATTGGCGCATGGCGAGATGAGCTTCTCCACGGCGGCAATGGTATTGCATTTGGTGGCATCAGCTTGCGAGTGAGATAATCACGGAGATCGAAGTGGGTGTACCCCAATTGATTCGAAGAGCGAGCCTCATACGAGAGGCTCTCGAGTCGAGTTTGGCGAACTGGCGAGGTTGCCGTTTCCTTTGGTTACGGCGGCGAGGTTCGTTGTTTGAGCGAGGTTCATCTTGTTTAGAATGGACCTCATGTTGTTGGCGAGATTAGCCACTCGAGTGAGCTCATCTCTTTTCAAGGAGACCTCACATTCTTTGGCGAGGTTCGCCACTTTGACGAGCTTATCCCATTTTGAGGGATTTCCGTTGGCGGCGAGGTTCGCCACTTGGGCGAGTTAGCGGTAGGCGGCGTTTGCCTTGTGGGCGTGGTTAGCGGTAGGCGGCGTTTGCCTTGTGGGCGTGGTTAGCGGTAGGCGACATTTGTCTTGTTTTAAATGAAACCCCGATGATGGCGAGGTTCGTTGTTTGAGCGAGGTTCATCTTGTTTAGAATGGACCTCATGTTGTTGGGTAGGTTCATAATGGCGAGGTTCGTGGCGTTCCTCATCGATTCGACCCTCGATTCGTTTGGCCATCTTTGGGCGATAGTGAAGCCCGTCCAACGAGACCAAAGCTCGAGCCCTACGGCGAGCTTGGTTGTCATTGATTTTGGCACGTGGACCCTTGGCGGATCTGCCTTTCCACGAACCGGCGAGGTTCGCCACTTGGACGAGGTTCGTTATGTTTCAAGCGGACTTCGTGTCGTTGTCGAGGTTCGCCACTTTGGCGAGCTCATCCCTTTTGGATGGGACCTCACATTGGCGAGGTTCACCATGTGGATGAGGTTCGCGGTAGGCGACATTTGTCTTGTTTTAAATGAAACCCCGATGATGGCGAGGTTCGTTGTTTGAGCGAGGTTCATCTTGTTTAGAATGGACCTCATGTTGTTGGGTAGGTTCATAATGGCGAGGTTCGTGGCGTTCCTCATCGATTCGACCCTCGATTCGTTTGGCCATCTTTGGGCGATAGTGAAGCCCGTCCAACGAGACCAAAGCTCGAGCCCTACGGCGAGCTTGGTTCTCATCGCTGTATTGTTTGTACGCGTCGCGAAGTGGACCCTTGGCGGATCTGCCTTTCCACGAACCGGCGAGGTTGGGCCGAAAACCAAGGTTTGACTAATGGCTTCGAGGTAGGGTTGGGCGCTTAACCACCCACTTCTTAGCTTTGTTGGCTGGCTTTTGGAGCCTTGTCGCTGAGAGACAGAGGCTGATTGTCGAGGTTCACTCGAGGAGATTCAACATGAGCCACGGGGCTGAAGTCTCATCACGAGACTTCGTCGACACTAGCGTGTCTTCAGCGGGCTAGATGCCCGGAGGAGAGAATTCCTCATACTTACTCGATCAAACTCAAGGACCAAGGTTTGAACCTCGGTTCCAAGCGCAACTTTGTGCGATTAGCCACCACCGGTTCATCGGAATGAATGGTTGCTCCCACTGTGGTCGCCATCTTACGTAGAGTCGAAAAAGTTTTGTTTGATTGACTTGAAAGAGATTACAATCACACTCTCGATTCTGAGGAGGAAGAGGAGGTTGATTTGACTCCTCTTTGTATGGGTTCTTGGTGGCGAAGAAGGCTTCACTCAATGCTCACGTAGAGATCCGCTTTCGTTGTGATCGAGAACAAAGTTGCGATGATTGATGAGGAACTTCGATCCCTCTTGCGGCGCAAGTCTTTGGATTTTCGAAAGTCCAAAGCCCTTCCTCATAGCCGCCACGGCTATTTATTGGGCTTTAAGCATGTAACTATCATGCTAGAATCGTGAAGCGTGGGTTAGTGGGCATAGCGATGCCCACCATTTAACTGCGTGGTTATCGTGGCTTCGTGGCCTTCGTGGCCGTTGGCTTTCTTTGTTATGGCGAGCTGCGAGCCGTTAGATGACGAGTTTCACTCTTCATTGGTGGCTGAACCTTGATTGAATGGCGAGGTTAAGCTACTTGGGTGAACCGGTTTGCTAACGAGCCATTGCTTGGCGAACCTCGGTTGGATGCATTTATGCATTTTGGTTGGATAGTAAGCCCATTTGCTTTGGCGCGAACCTTGTATGAAATGGTTGGATGGCGAGCCCATTGCGTGGCGAATCTCGGTTGGATGTCGAGGCTAAGCTGCGTAGGCGAACCTCGGTTGAATGTCGAGGCTAAGCTGCTGTGGCGAACCTCGGTTGAATGTCGAGGTTCGCTGCTGTAGGCGAACCTCGGTTGAATGTCGAGGTTCGCTGGCGTAGGCGAACCTCGGTTGAATGTCGAGGTTCGCTGGCGTAGGCGAACCTCGGTTGAATGTCGAGGTTCGCTGGCGTAGGCGAACCTCGGTTGAATGTCGAGGTTCACTGCTGTAGGCGAACCTCGGTTGAATGTCGAGGTTCGCTGCTGTAGGCGAACCTCGTGCGAAGGAAGGGCTTAGCTACTTGGCGAACCTCGATGCGAAGGAAGGGCTTAGCTACTTGGCGAACCTCGGTTGAGCGTCGAGCCGTTTCTTGGCGAACCTCGGTTGAATGTCGAGGTTCGCTGGCGTAGGCGAACCTCGGTTGAGCGTCGAGCCGTTTCTTGGCGAACCTCGTGCGAAGGAAGGGCTTAGCTACTTGGCGAACCTCGTCGAATGGAGAGGTTATTTGCTGCGAACCGGTTGAATGTCGAGGTTCGCTGGCGTAGGCGAACCTCGTCGAATGGAGAGCCTCGCGGCCGAGGCGAACCTCGTGCGAATGGAGAGCCTCGCGACTGCGACCTTCCTTATATGCTACGAAGAGCGGGTCGTAACTTTCAAACCGTATGTCGAATTGGGCCGAATTATATATGAAAATCGACCATCTCGGCGAGGCGGAGCCAACCAAACCCACCCAAAGGGTTCGGTTTGCTCGGTCATTTTGCCAAATTCCTTCGGTTTGGGAGATATCGACACTTTTGTCTATTTTGTAAAGTCAAGCATTCAGGTGAACTTAACCTTTAGGCGGGCCTGACTTCACTCAGATGGACCCTTAAGCTCTTTTACTCATTCCGAGTTGCTGTGTAGGGATTAAGGCAATTTTTATTGCCTACATTCATGTGCAAGATTGAACTCTCAGCTCAAGAACCAATGCAAAGAAGATTGAGGAACCCTAACCTACTACAAAACTCACACTTAAGTTCCTGTTTGATAATTGACATCAACAACAGTAGTCACCAAATCTTTCATATTTTGAAATTAGTCTCCCAAATCTTTAATTAATTTGAAATTAGTCTCCTAAATCCTCATTTTAAAATTAATTCCCCAAATATGTCAAGTGTTTTGAAATTAGTCCCAAAAATATGTTTTGTGTTTTGAAATTAGTCCCCCCAAATCTTTCAACCTGGTGCTAACTAGAGGGATTAATTTCACTTAAATATTTGATAGACTAATTTCAAAATATGAAGATTTCGGAGACTAATTTCTAATTAATTAAAGATTTGGGGGACTAATATCGAAAACACCCAAAAAAAAGGGAAAAATCTACACCTAGCATCCTTAGCATGTGCTAGAGAGTAAGCTTTCTCTCAGAACCTCCCGCATGGTGCGGGAGATTCTGGGCCACAAACTCTGCAAAACAGGGGGCAGTGAGGTAATTTCACTGCCCCCATGTGTGGCTAGCAGAACCCCGTACTGTGCGGGTTCTGATAGGATTGTTAGTCTGTGCTAAATAGCTATTGTTGTCCGCATTGAATTAAAATGATATTATATATGCTCCCAATCTTACCTATCAATGAGGACATGTAGGAAATATATCGACAATCCATACATTGGCCATTGTCTAAATTTCGCTACAATTTTTGTACAATTATTTATGCTTGCAATGTGACCAAACTCTTGACCACCTACAATCCATAGCATGTGCTAAATTTATACTGTTGTCTGTATTGAATAAAAAAGATACATACTCCACTATGCTCCCAATCTCAGAATCAATGAGGATATCTAGATACAAGTCTATAAAAATGTCAGCACCACTCATTAGTGATTGTTAAAATCTTTTACAAGGACAAGGTCCATTTGTACAGTACAAGTGGTGCAACAAATTTTGGTCCCTGAATTTTTGATGATATCTATACTTATGCTGTATATCATTCAGACATGGTCCATACACTTGAAGAGTACGCTCTGAACCATGTCTTTGCGTCGAGCCGTTTCTTGGCGAACCTCGTGCGAATGGAGAGCCTCGCGGCGAGGCGAACCTCGTGCGAATGGAGAGCCTCGCGGCGAGGCGAACCTCGTGCGAATGGAGAGCCTCGCGGCGAGGCGAACCTCGTGCGAAGGAAGGGCTTCGCTACTTGGCGAACCTCGGTTGAGCGTCGAGCCGTTTCTTGGCGAACCTCGGTTGAATGTCGAGGTTCGCTGCGTAAGCGAACCTCGGTTGAGCGTCGAGCCGTTTCTTGGCGAACCTCGTGCGAAGGAAGGGCTTCGCTACTTGGCGAACCTCGTGCGAATGGAGAGGTTACGCTAACGAACCGGTTGAATGTCGAGGTTCGCTGCGTAAGCGAACCTCGGTTGAGCGTCGAGCCGTTTCTTGGCGAACCTCGGTTGAGCGTCGAGCCGTTTCTTGGCGAACCTCGTGCGAATGGAGAGCCTCGCGACTGCGACCTTCCTTATATGCTCTGAAGAGCGGGTCGTAACTTTCAAACCGTATGTCGAATTGGGCCGAATTATATATGAAAATCGACCATCTCGGCGAGGCGAACCAACCAAACCCACCCAAAGGGTTCGGTTTGCTCGGTCATTTTGCCAAATTCCTTCGGTTTGGGAGATATCGACACTTTTGTCTATTTTGTAAAGTCAAGCATTGGTGAACTTAACCTTTAGGCGGCCTCGACTTCACTCGGATGGACCCTTAAGCTCTTTTACTCATTCCGAGTTGCTGTGTAGGGATTAAGGCAATTTTTATTGCCTACATTCATGTGCAAGATTGAACTCTCAGCTCAAGAACCAACTGTCTAAAGAAGATTGAGGAACCCTAACCTACTACAAAACTCACACTTAAGTTCCTGTTTGATAATTGACATCAACAACAGTAGTCACCAAATCTTTCATATTTTGAAATTAGTCTCCCAAATCTTTAATTAATTTGAAATTAGTCTCCTAAATCCTCATTTTAAAATTAATTCCCCAAATATGTCAAGTGTTTTGAAATTAGTCCCAAAAATATGTTTTGTGTTTTGAAATTAGTCCCCCCAAATCTTTCAACACGGTGCTAACTAGAGGGATTAATTTCACTTAAATATTTGATAGACTAATTTCAAAATATAATTTGGAGACTAATTTCTAATTAATTAAAGATTTGGGGACTAATATCGAAAACACCCAAAAAAGGGAAAAATCTACACCTAGCATCCTTAGCATGTGCTAGAGAGTAAGCTTTCTCTCAGAACCTCCCGCATGGTGCGGGAGATTCTGAGCCACAAACTCTGCAAAGCAGGGGCGGTGAGGTAATTTCCTTTGCCCCATGTGTCAACTAGCAGAACCCGTACTGTGCGGGTTCTGATAGGATTGTTAGTCTGTGCTAAATAGCTATTGTTGTCCGCATTGAATTAAAATGATATTATATATGCTCCCAATCTTACCTATCAATGAGGACATGTAGGAAATATATCGACAATCCATACATTGGCCATTGTCTAAATTTCGCTACAATTTTTGTACAATTATTTATGCTTGCAATGTGACCAAACTCTTGACCACCTACAATCCATAGCATGTGCTAAATTTATACTGTTGTCTGTATTGAATAAAAAAGATACATACTCCACTATGCTCCCAATCTCAGAATCAATGAGGATATCTAGATACAAGTCTATAAAAATGTCAGCACCACTCATTAGTGATTGTTAAAATCTTTTACAAGGACAAGGTCCATTTGTACAGTACAAGTGGTGCAACAAATTTTGGTCCCTGAATTTTTGATGATATCTATACTTATGCTGTATATCATTCAGACATGGTCCATACACTTGAAGAGTACGCTCTGAACCATGTCTTTGCGTGAGGACCATGTGCAATGTGCAGAGTGAAGAGCATGTGCAGACCACATCAATTGCTTTCTCTATAGAAAGATTGTTTTCTCTATGGAAAGATTAATCAGGACCAACTTTTTCTCCCTATTGGAACCGGACAACTATACACATTCAATAGAGATAGTCTATAACTAGATAATGCACAACGGAAAATAAGAAACCCTAGCATGCTTTTTAGTAAACATAAACCACAAGTTTAAGGTTTACCAAAACGGATCGTTATTGTAGGAGCGCTACGCCTTTCTTGATTAACAGCCGGAGGGCGACCACACCATGCAATCGGCGAGAAGCCCCCGCATATCACCCCGCTACTACAGCATAAAACACGAATTCCAACCGAGAATGAGATGACGACTTTCTATGTGTATATATATTTTCTCTCTTACCCGTCATGAAAAAACCCTATATCTATATATAAGGGCTTAGAGATAGAATCCTACACTAATTAGGATTATAAATATTTTATCTCTAAGATAATATATTATCCACCCACTTATATGGGTGCCTATCTCATAACCATAGTCAACATACTCCTACTCACACAAATGAATGGATGTCATCCATTGCTCCCTGAGCTGACTTCGTGTGTCAAAGTCTCCCTGAGAACCTCCTTTCTTTTCAAATTCATATCCATACATCATTAGTACGGTGTGGACCGTTAAAAACCTGCAAGTGGGTAGCCTTGTAGCCAGATCCCTTAGGACCGACATAAGGATCTTCCTAAAATAAAAATACACAACAAATAGTATAAGTATACTATATTTCATGCCCTAGATTCGATCAACCATGTCTGTTCAAATACCTTCGATCCCTCGAAGAAGCGTACATGAACACCATGGCCTACCCTCGATTCATCGCACTCTTATATCCTATCCTCGACATAAATAAGAGTTGGCCAAGCGATACAATCAGAAGACATGTTAATCGATCTTTCTCGTACGAATAATTGGCGTGTTAATCACCGCTTTCACGACAGCCCTGTATGAAATGCGGTGTCTCATTACCAAAAATAGCAGCCAAAGTAGCGGACGCTCATAGCGATCTTCGAGCGGCCCGGTGTCTCGAAGAGTGCGATGGCGCCCTCCATTCGCGGTGGCGTCGATAAGGACTCACGGTGAGAGGCGAGGATCCATCCCTCGATCTCCTTATATCCGATCCAAGAACGCGTCGTATGGCAACGTGTTACGGTATTACTTCTTTCTCCCTGAGAGCATACATCATTAAGTGAATACCATACATATCTAAGTTCCATCATCCCATGATGAACTTGTCTGGCATACCGCTCTATGATATGCCTAGGATCTCCCAACAAGCCCGCACCTCGTGCGCTAAGTCAGACCCCTAGTCTGGCTGATAGTAAATAGGTAAAGTGGATGTGAGTTTTCCACTTCGGTCGCTTCAACGTATAAGTATACAACAACCTTATCCTAACCTAGTCAGGGCGACCAATAGAGTGCTCCCACTGTTATCGTACCCAATAACAAAATAGTAATGTCGTTGCTCCAAACCAAATGATATCCGACACTCGGTGTTAGCTTCGGCAACTGCCATAGCTTCGAAGGGGATCTCTTGTGTGATAAGAGCTCCTACCTGCTGATGTAACTTTTTACTGGTACACCCAGTGCCTTTTGTGTACCCTATACACATCATATACAGATATATCTCATGCCAAAATAATCAAGCAATAGTAAGGCATCAGTAATCCCAGATATGCATGTATAGAAAAAATTCAAAATAAATATAATGTCGTATGAAGCTGTCATCTGTAATATCCTAAGCGTCTAAAGTCTCAACCAAAAATAAAAGTTTGTCATTAAAGACGTAGCCTCTAAGACTTAAGTGTGTTGTGCTAGCCACTCCTCGACTATTCCTTTATTAGTAGATCCCCAATCATCTGACTCCTGGAGATTTACACAACACGACCTCTTCTCTTAGCTCTTAACGAAATGGTAGCCGATCTGGATTTTATTTGATTCCCAAGCAACTTTGGGTCTATCAAATAACCAACAATCGACATGCTATCATAATAGAGAATCACATTATCCTCTACATGTCACGTTACAACCAGATTCTTCGAGAATATGTATATTGAGACTGCCTCCATTGCTATCGTGTATATTGCCGTATATTCGGTTGTAGGTGGAAAAAGGCTATATACTACTGATTCTTACCACTCTATGAAATGGCCCTGCCATTCAGTAAGAAAATATGATCAGAAGTCGACATTTGCTCATCCGGATCACCGACCTAGTCGATATCTAAATATATACATTGGCGAGTGTCAATTCTGCCATGGCACAATGCATAAATGCAGTCTCAATTAAATATCAAAGGATTCTCTTGAATCATCCCAGTGAGTCATTCTAGGATTGGACCGATGCCTACCCATCAATCCTACTGCAAAGGATGTGTCAGGTCTTGTACACATACATGACTACCGACTACACTCCTGTAAGGGATATTTAGCATTAGCTTCTTCTCCGCTTTCAGGTTGGGACATTGCTCTATACTTAGAGCCTGAGTCTTAGCAATTAGAGTCCCAATGGTCTCCATGCTGCACCCAGTCAGCAATATGCCATCGATATATGATGACAAGATCTCAAACTTTTATCAGCTCGGTGTAGGTAGATACAATTGATTTCATTAATATACTACACACTGGAAAAATGTTTCAAGCCATTGGTAGAGTTTTTTAACTTGGGCACCCTGTCCTCAAGTCCACTGACTTTGAAACATAATAGTAGATCCACATTGATCTCCTATTCTAGTTCTCATAGAGAAAAGCTTTCTCTAAGCCCATTAGACTAGTTCAAGATCTATATGCACTGCAAGAGTCAATTTTCTGCGAAAGTCAATTCTCTCCTGGAGAGAACATCTCTTCATCATTCACCCTACAACTTTGGGTGTATCCTTTTGCCATCAAGCATTCCCTGCACCTTTTGATTGTCCCATTCTGCTTGACCTTAAAAACACATTTGCTTTCAATGGTCTTACATTCAGCTGGAAGATCCACAAAGTCCTTGACTTGATTTTTCCTTATAGACTCAAGCTCCTCATCCGTTGTTGCTTTCTACTCTTTCACTGTAGACCCAGAAATAGTGCCCTCACATGACTTGTGCTCCCCAATAACTTGCGGTGCTACCATTAACATTTCTCCATCGATCTCAAAATATCGTCTAACTACTAGTTCATGGAACGATCCCCGAGGGTGTTGAGATCTATAGATGGCTCTAAGTCATCTAAAAGCATCTCACTCTCACTGTCCTAGCTGGTAGAGGAACCATCCTCTTCCATTACTGGCTCTATGATAGCCTCATCGATTTCACATGCCCCCAAATCCTGATCTATTTCTTCTTTGCGCGGGAAATCCTCCCTGAGGAACTCAATATCCCACAACTCCCTCAGTTACAGTCCCATCATAATGCTCACATGTAACCACATCCCCGAAATTAGTGTATAGACATACACTTCTTCTCTCTGTGGTCCAACTTCTCATACCAATGAGAAACAATATGCGTGTGAGCAATGCACCCATGTGGACATAGTGATCCAACACCAACCCTCAACTGTCCATAACTTATAGGGTGTAGACTGTACTGATCTAGAAGGTACACAGTTTAGAACAGATGCCACTATCAATAGCTCATCTCCCCAAAACCAAATGGATAGATATTTTGAATTACTTCTAGCAAAGTCGTACTCCTCACTTTCGCAACACCATTTTATTGCAGAACATATGTTATCATCAACTATTTGACTTTTCTCTTCTCTTAACACAGCTCCCTGAACTGGCAGATAGCTACTCTATCTCGTAATTAGTGCACAAAGCTCTAATGCTTTTGCTTAACTGATTATTCACCTTGCTGATATAGTGTTGGAAACAAATCGAAGCTCTCAACTAGGTGCAAAATCAAGTACACATTATCGCAGATAGAATAATAGTCTATTAGTGTGAGGATATAAGGTGCTCCACTTTGTACCTTCATAAATATTAGTCTGTGTGTAGAAGAGTGTACTAATTGCAATGGATTTGTTCTTGGCATTGCCAAAAGATTTCCTGTGATTTTACCAACGAGACTATACTCGTAGGTAGACAAATACGTCTTGGTACACATACCTAGGAGCGAGCCTACATGTATCCTCCAATGTGACCTAGTCTATAATACCACAAATTAGATCTAATTTTAATTCACGATATAAGACAAAGTAGAAGATAAACCCGATTATCTTATAATGAATTACATCTTAAAATCAACTAAGAGATTAGCTTGACGTCCTTTGCAAAAGCAGAGAATCCTAGAAGCAAATCTATGAAAGTCACCAACATATGGGAAACTAACATGAATCCCACAAGCCTAACTACAGAGAGACAATTCCTCATCTATAGTGGGAGTATTACAAGATCTATTTGTTCCCTAGACTTGGACAAAACCTTTATGCATCAGTGCCTAGCAGTATTACATAATCTCCCACTAGATCTTTCTACTCATATTTGGAATCTTTTAAACTCAATGAATAAGTCTCTGGTCTGCAGATGTAGTCAATGAGTCCCGAGTTTTCTCAGTTGTGCGCCCTGATGTGCAAAATGATCGGCTTGTCTGTAGTCAAAATAATCAACCTTGCTCTTATTTATTGGTTTCTTCACCCTTTTAATTGAATTTTTTTATTTCAGAATCCATTTCGAAAATCTCCGGCGTACCTGCTGCAACTAGGCTTTTATCCTTGTGCATTGGGTATTCAACTACCAAAGCTGAAGTAGACATGTTAGCCTTGAACACACCCCAGTGTTTAGACTGTAACTTCACTTTCATTTGCACATCCTCGGATGTTGGTGCATCTGCGACGTGCAATAATAAGTAATAAATATCTTTCCTGGACTTTTGTTAAGCCCTGATAACCACTCGAATCTGTCGCTCCTAGCATGACGTAGTTCCAGCTATCTCATAGTCCCTGATCATAAAGGTTATCATCCAAAAGTGAATTCGATATTTTGCTCAGCAGAATTATCATTTGAATCCAAGTTAATAATAAGAACTCAGATCCTCAATGAAGAGACATATTCAAATCTTGCATTAAGAGTATCTCCGAAGCCCTTTGCATTCGAATAATCCTCAAACTCCCTGATAAGATCGCTCTTCATTGCAGTTCACCTAGTGAACCACTTGAATGATATCTCCATTTCAAGATCTCGTACTAACCGGTCTTAAATCATTGAGTCCGAGTTGAACCTTGTTCCGAGTTGGACATCACCGCCTCAGCACTTGCCAAAATCTCCTGCTTAATTAAGAGAAACTGGATCTCCGACATAAAGTATCTACCACTAATTAGTCCAAGACTGAAGTCGAAAAAATATATTGGTACCTCTTTAAGAGAAGGACTAAGACACTCAAATTACGGATACGTTAAGATTATCGACATTTAATTGGAGTAGTGTTCTTCCCGGAAGAACATTCCATCTCATCAAGCATTTTATTCCGATAATAAAATTACATCCCAAACAGAGAGAAGAAGGCCTAAGGCCCCACCCACTGTGTTTAAATATATAATTTTTAAAATTGTTATAAATTTTTTGAAAATGTAATATAAAATTTCTTAGAGATGGACTAGATTGCGTAGTTAAATCATAGTGTCGTCTCTACCCGAAATCTCTCACTTAAAATAATTTATTTATGTATCAGTATGTATCTGAACATGCGGCATGACAAACATAAACATGAAATTTCATATTTTTTTAGTTAACTACCCTATTTAATCTTGTCAATTTTATGAGGGTATTTCATT
Source organism: Asparagus setaceus (assembly GCA_012295165.1). Classification (NCBI taxonomy): domain Eukaryota; kingdom Viridiplantae; phylum Streptophyta; class Magnoliopsida; order Asparagales; family Asparagaceae; genus Asparagus; species Asparagus setaceus. The sequence continues at coordinate 63,685,230 of CM022704.1, forward strand.
TCTCGTGAATTGGTACGTCGCCCCAAGCGCTTCGACTGGAACAACTACTATCAAAATCTCCAAGATTTTATTGGGATTTCATAAATAAATTTTCTGGTGTTTAAAATAATTTTTCTAGACTTCTAAAGTCCAACAATTATTTTTGAAAAAAACCCAAAAAGAATTTTATTATGAAATCTAGTGGGCCCATATCGAAATTCTAAAATTTCTGAAGAAAAATAATAAAAATATTTTCTAAATTTTTTAAAGATATTATTATTATTATTTAAATAAATTTATGATTTAAAATATTTTTTTAGAATTTTTAGAAAATAAAAAAGAACTTGATCAAATTTACCAAATATGCCCCTAGGGTTTCAAAAACCCTAAGGGCGGCGGGATTTGTGGCCACGGTGGCGGTGCTGCCTAGTAGGGCTCCCGACCACGAGTGGGCCCCGCCCGCTTCACCTCCAGCGGTGGCCCCCAGTCCGTCGTCGTCGATGTTCAGATCCCGCCGTCGATAAACTTTTAATTTTTTTCTCGGGTAGCCATAGCTCAGTGCCTCGTGTCGGCCACAGGGAGGGAGAGAGGCCCTCGGCGAGGCCTCCTCTGGCATCCCTCGAGCCACCTGCCAACGCCCCTGGCACTAGTCGACGGCAAGGGGTGGCAGGGAAAAAAAACCTTTTTTAAAAAAATGATTAAAAAACTATTTTTAGGATTTCTAATAAAAAACCAGATTTTTATTTTCTGATTAAATTAAATCTTAAAATCTCTTTTTTAATAAATCCCTGATTTACAAAAAGTTATTTTGATTAATCTCTAATTTATCAAAAATAGCCCACTAATTTCATAAAAATTGAGTCTTTTTAAAATCGACATCCTAGATGTCAAAGATAAGATTTTACACCTAAAATTTAATTTTTTAATTAAAAATAAATTTTAATAATAAAAATCTCAACTTTTCTATTCCAGGGACCAAAAACACCATCAAGAAAATGATGAAAAATAAGAAACCCTAGCATGCTTTCTAGTAAACGTAAATAGCAAGTTTCGGGTTTACCAAAGCGGATCGTTCCTGTAGGATCGCCACGTCTCTCTTGATCAACAGCCGAAGGGAGACCACATTGTGCAACTGGCGGGAAGCCCCCACATATCACCCCACGACTATCGCATAAAACACGAATTCAAACCGAGAAGGAGATGACAACTTTTTATGTGCATGTATATTTTCTCTGTTACCCATCATGAAAAATCCTATATCTGTATATAAGGGCTTAGAGATAGAATCATATACTCATTAGGATTATGAATATCTTATCTCTAAGATGAGATATTATTCACCCACTTATTTGGGTGATGTTGATGGTTATAATCACACAACCAATTAATACGGAATTTGAGGTGATTAGGGTCCCTTGACCTCCCTTGATGGTTGATCCCCCGTTGAACCGCCCCCGCCGGAGCTGCCTGCAAAACTGCACCATGTTAGAGGACCGGGGTTGGGTTCCCCGGGTTTTTCCTCCGACGATCAAGTCAGTACTTTGAACTTGAGTGGAGAAGTAACCAAATGAACTGAAGAGTTCTAAGTCCTAAGTGTGCAGAGTTTGCTTACCTTGATGGTTGAGAATAGTCCCTCTATTTATAGTAGGTTCTGAGGGGCAATTTTGTAATTTTGGCCGAGTTGAAGTAATGAGTTAGTCAACAGTTACTTTACACATTCAGCTGCTGTGTGGAGAGAGTCACCAATAATTTGATATGATGGTGATTGATACGGCATGGTGGTGAGGGGTCATGAGGACTTTTGGGGCTAGAGTAATGATGACTCTGACAATGCCTTTAATATTATGGTGACTAGTTGTTTGGCATGACTGGAAGGGACTCGACCTCGGTCTGAGAAGAAGGGACTCGACCTCGGCCTGGGGAGAAGGTCGCCTGCCGAGAAGGGACTCGACCTCGGCCTAGGGAGAAGGGACCCGACCTCGGCCTGGGGAGAAGGTCGCCTGGAGAGAAGGTACTCGACCTCCGCCTGGGAAGAAGGGACTCGACCTCGACCTGGCTGGAAGGGACTCGACCTCGGCACGGGAGAAGGTCGCTGGTGAGAAGGGACTCGACCTCGGCTGGGGAGAAGGTCGCTGGTGAAGGGACTCGACCTCGACTGGTGGAAGGGACTTCGACCTCGGCACGGGAGAAGGTCGCCTGGTGAGAAGGGACTCGACCTCGGCCTAGGGAGAAGGGACTCGACCTCCGCCTGGCTGCAAGGGAAGTATGTCTCCTTTCTTGGCCTGTCTGAGTCTTGCTTGAGACGCGTGTCAACCACTTGAATGTAATTAACACTTATTTCTATGGCACAACAGGTGCCTATCTCATAACCGTAGACAACACTCCCAAAAGGGGGGAGAGAGAGATTTTTTTTTATTATGATTAGTATACAATGTTTTTATAATGCTTTTGTAGTTTTATTATTTATCATAATTTCCTTCTTTTTGAACTCCTTTTTCTCAAGTGCGAAAGAATTTGGAGGATACCAGTTGGTGTGATATATCATGACAATTTCCCTTCTTGCATGTATTTTCGTTTGGGAAAAAAAAAGATACTACGTAAAAGGGAATGATTTTAAATTGATAATCGATCAGAAAACTACTTGGGAGACAATTACGATAGTTGTTTTCTTAAACCAAATATATTTTCTAACAAAGAAATACAGTAACACTAAAGGTTTTATGTCTCAATATCAATTGTCTCCATCAAAGGTCATTATTTTAAAGCCTACTTTCAACCCCTAAATAATTTTTTTTTTTTTGACACCAACCTAAGTGCTAGTTGATTTGATCCCCACTTATTTCCCTATTACTCAATTGACCTCTTGTGCTACTTCGTCTCCTTATTCTCACCCTTAAGCGATTGAATTATTGAATCTTTTGGCAAGAAGAATAAAGACATGTTAGAATCCCTAAGCAATGAACTTGGCTTTGTTGTACAAATTATTTCCGAGGATTAGGAGTAATACACAAAGGATATTAATATTAATATTAATATTGATATTAATTATAATTAAGAGAACCACTAACGACAAAGCAATGTGAGCATTGGCGGATGCATAGGGCTAAAACAGCGGTCTATTTTCTTATGAAGTCCGACAAATTAGATAAAAAGGACAATAAATTAAAGATGCTAAATCACATGGAATCTCATGGTAGAGCAAGTCAAATATAATAAATTATTATTAAAATTTAAAGTTTATTTTTAAAATCAAGAATAATATTGGATGCCACATTGTGAGCCCAAACGACAATTTAGCATAATGATGGGATTAGCAATAGAAAAATACTAATGACGGCTCCTTGATCCCTTGACTAGCGGGCATTGAATACTACAACGAGCATTGTTTATGCTTTGCCTCTAATACAACGACTCTAATTATTAAGTTTAATGTAATAATGTACGGTATTATTATTATTATTATTATTTTGTCATGAATTTTATGAAAGATGTTAGACTTGAGATGGTAGTGAAACTATAGCTCCTCGTAAAATAACGTTAGGATGCTACATTCTCAGTAATGAGCATTAGTCAAATGGTTATAGATTCCATAAAACATGGTATTTGGGAATATAAAAAGAAAATGACGGTGCCTCGAACGGGCTTATGGTTGATGGTAATAGTAGACTAGAAGTATATAAATTACAGTCAAATAGAAAAAATTAATACAAAATCTGAAGTTGGTCGAATGTATGTACTCCAAGGAAAGAAATGCAGCCTCAAATGAAACAACGTATAGGTACACATACATACGTAGTTAGACAATTAGAGGCGGACAGAAGGTAGCTTTTCGTCAAAGTAAAAGTATGAAGTCTTAAAACTATAAATAAATACGTATAAATTCTTTACAGAATCAGTTTTTTTCCTCATATAATTTCTTTTTTTAAGGGACTTCTTTTTTGCTGTTAAAAATGGATAAAAACATAATGAGACTTATTTAATATGCAGAAAAACACTGCAGCCCGGCCCACTTTAAGATCTCAAATTTCTGCCCTCAGGCTGTCAACAGGATATTTTAAATCTCAATCAGAATAAAGTTTTTTTTAAAAGAAACCAACAGAAAAATAGAAATAGGTCATTATACGTAAACCATCTTTCATTTTTTTACTTATACGTAAAATCAAGGTGAGTTTTTGTTCCAATCAACCACCTTCCAATTAAAATCTTGGGTAAATTACACTAAACTCACATGAACTTTCAGCCTTTTGCACTAAACCCGAACGAACTTTCAAAATCACACCAAACCCCATTGAACTTTGGCAGAAAACCCCCCTACTAACATCGTTAAGTCTGACTTGACACGTGCAATGCACGTGATTAAAAAAGACCAAAATGCCCTTTAACTTATTAAAAATTTTATTTATGATCTTTTTCTATATATTCCGCCCTAATCATAAATCTCTCGTTTTTATTTTTTTCCCCCAACTCTCCTCTTAAGATCGGGCCTGCACTACTGGTTTCAAAGTCTTTTAATGAAAGCTGACTCAACTCCGGCAAAGCTCCAATTTCAACGAAGCCCTAGACCCGACTGATTCCCTCAATGCCTTTTGCTTGGTGATTTTTTTAACAGTTGGGGGAAAAAGGTGAAGGGGTTATAATATTTTAAGTGGGAGTGTCTTTTTTTAAGGTGGGGGTATTTTAGTCCACACAAAAAATAAACTGACACCGTTTGGGGTTATCTGCAAAAGTCAGAAAGTTCATGGGTGTTTTCTACAAGTCCAAAAAGTTCATTGGGGTTTAGTGTGATTTTAAAAGTTTGTTGGGATTTAGTGCAAAAGATTGAAAGTTCATGGGGGTTTAGTGTAATTTACCCTAAAATCTTCACTAAAAACTAAAAAAATACCACTTTAAAAGCTCACATTCATGACACATGACTCACTTTGTCAATGTTTAGGTTAGCTAGGATAAACGTCAAGTACTTTAAACGTGCATTTTTTAAGCTTACTTTTGGTTTTTTTAGTGAAAATTTGACTATGAGGTGTTTGATTGGAACAAAACTCACTTTAAAGATGATTTACTTATAAATTGAAAATGAAAGATGGTTTTTATATAATGACCCTTTCAAAGTGCTTTTTAGGAGAAATCCCGATAAAATAAAATAAAATAAAAATAAAAAAATATTTGTAACTCACATGCAATAGTTGAGAGTTACACTAGGGAACCACAGTAAACGAACACAAAGAAATGCTTTCCTGGGGTACAATCATGAAAGGTCAAGCCTAAACAAGCTTTTTAATTGGGCCTTTACTCAAGTTTTGGGTTATAATAGGGCCATATATTCGCTGCTTTGTCCATATATCTTCTCTGTGGTGGTAAGGGGCTGTTTGATTGAATTGCTAAGGGGCTGTTTGATTGAATTGCAACTGCAATTGCATGTAACTCGAATTACGTGAATTAGTTAGACATATTTGTTCCATTACAATCAATAAGTACAACTGCAACTGCATTTGTAAAAGTCTCCTACAAACTAGTACATAATTAGCTACAGATATGGTTTATGTTGTAACTCCCACCACAATCAATTTTAACACATCTTCGAAATATCTGATTTCTAAAACAAACAACTACAACTGTACTGTAAAACTGAAAATTTGCAAAATCCCAAGATAGTCATGACCAATATCCATCACCTTTTAGTGGGCAAGCGGAGAGGCGAATCTACAATAGGGATAGTGGGGTCAACTGCCCGTACTGATAATCTAAGAATTATATTTAACTCAAATTATCAATTTGCCCCCACATTATTTGACTCTATTAACAGCCAAACAGGCCAAACCAGACCAGTATACCCAAAATCCATAACCAACTCTAAATTATCATTGATTATTTTCCCAAAATTCTGAAACCCCCTTTGTTCTTTGCTTCTGTAATTGATTGTTAGACTCCTCTATTACGAACTATGATTGTCGAGCGGTGAGGCACCAATCACTGTGGACCACTGATCAATGAGTTGTAAATTTATAGTGTTGCCCCCGTGGCCAAAGTTTCTGGATCTAGTCTTGGCTAGGTGCGTGAGAATATGGGTACACCCCAAGCCATCCAAGCCCATATTACTAGGGGTGCATTCGGTCTGGATACGGCTCGGATATGATACTTACCATATCCATATCCGCTTACCCATCTTGGATACGGTCCAGATACGGATATACCTCGGTAAGGAAAATTCATATCTATACCCGTTAAAATCGGATATAGATAGTGATATACATACGGATATATAAGCGGATATGCATGCGGATACAAAACGGATATGAGGAAACTAGATACTATTAGAAAAAAATATAGTTCATGTGATACAAAAGAGTTCATTAATATGTTCATTATATCTGAAAAGCTAAGATTAAATATCTTGATTATCAAAATTAACTTCAAATCTATAATCTAAGGATTAAAACTATCGTAACAGTATGACTAATATGTTTTCGAATATTTTAGATACGGATCCGGATATTTCACTACAAAATGATATCCGTAACTATATCCTATCAGTTATAGATTTGAGTAACCATATCCGTATCTTAACGGATACGGTTACACGGTTATGTATATTTCTTAGAATACAGATATGATTTAGCACCCCTACATATTGCTACTTGACACATGGAGATGCCCATCTAGCTGAGTGTGCATAAATTGTGATAACCTTTTTCGGCCGGCATTCAGCATTGCACGTCCTTTAAAGAATCATCATGCACACTACACGTGCTCAACTTAAGAAGCAACTAGACTTACACTCTCCTTTTTGAGCAAACACTTGCTCATATATATATATATATATATATATATATATATATATATATATATATATATAAAAGCTCCTATCAACTTAATAACTTAAGTTGATAGGGAATAGTCATTCACCAACTTTTCTATCCATTGATGTTGCCTTTAGATTTGTGCCATCAAGAGATGCACAAATCTCAAAAGGCTCTTCATATCTTTCATGGATCCCAAGGCAACATCAATGGATAAAAAGTTGGTGGATGACTATTTCTATCCATTTAAGTTTATAGGAGCTTTCCTCTCTCTCTCTCTATATATATATATATATATATATATATATATATATATATATATATATGCTCTATCAACTTAATAACTTAAGTTGATAGGGAATAGTCATTCACCAACTTTTCTATCCATTGATGTTGCCTTGGGATCCGTGAAAGATATAAAGCCCACTTTGAGATTTGCGTGCATCTTGATTTCACGGATCTCAAGGTAAGATCAATGGATATAAAAGTTGGTGGACACTCCTCCTATCAACTTAAGTATCTGAGGGCCTTGCTCTCTCTCTCTCTCTCTCTATATATATATATATATATATATATATATATATATATATATATATATATATATATATATATATATATATATATATATATATATATATATATATATATATATATATATATATATATAGCAAATCTCCTATAAACTTAAGTTTATAGGGAATAGTATACACCAACTTTTTTATCCATTGATGTTGCCTTTAGATTTGTGCCATCAAGAGATGCACAAATCTCAAAATGGGCTTCATATCTTTGATGGATCCCAATGCAACATCAATGGATATAAATATATATATATATATATATATATAAACTTAAGTTTATATATATATATATATATATATATATATATATATATATATATATATATATAAGAACTTTAATCCACTTAAGTGGATAAGGAAATCCATCCTCCTAACTTTTTGTCCATTAGATATGCCTTGGGATCCATGAAAGATATGAGGCCCATCTTTGAGATTTGTGCATCACAAATCTCAAGACAAGATGAGTGGATAAAAAGTTGGTGGATGACTATTCCTATCAACTTAAGTTTATAGGAGCCTTGCTCTATATATATATATATATATATATATATATATATATATATATATATATATTTATATATATATATATAGAGAGAGAGAGAGAACTCTATAAACTTAAGTTGATAGGGAATAGTCATTCACCAACTTTTCTATCCATTGATGTTGCCTTGGGATCCGTGAAAGATATAAAGCCCACTTTGAGATTTGTGCATCTTGATTTCACGGATCTCAAGGTAAGATCAATGGATATAAAAGTTGGTGGATGACTATTCCTATCAACTTAAGTTTATAGGAGCCTTGCTCTCTCTCTCTCTCTCTATATATATATATATATATATATATATATATATATATATATATATATATATATATATATATATATATATATATATATATATATATATAAAAGCTCCTATCAACTTAAGTTTATAGGGAATAGTATACACCAACTTTTTATCCATTGATGTTGCCTTTAGATTTGTGCCATCAAGAGATGCACAAATCTCAAAATGGGCTTCATATCTTTGATGGATCCCAATGCAACATCAATGGATAGAAAAGTTGGTGGATGACTATTCCTATCAACTTAAGTTTATAGGAGCCTTGCTCTATATATATATATATATATATATATATATATATATATATATATATATATATATATATATATATATATATATATATATATATATATATATATATATATATATATATATATATATATATAAGAACTTTAATCCACTTAAGTGGATAAGGAAATCCATCCTCCTAACTTTTTGTCCATTAGATATGCCTTGGGATCCGTGAAAGATATAAAGCCCACTTTGAGATTTGTGGGCTTTCGATAAAGACAAATCTAAAGGGAAGATGTGTGGTTAAAAATTTGAGAGGATGATGTTTGTTATCCACTTAAGTGGATTGTAGCAAACCTCTATATATATATATATATATATATATATATATATATATATATATATATATATATATATATTTATATATATATATATAGAGAGAGAGAGAGAGAAGCTCCTATAAACTTAAGTTGATAGGGAGGAGTGTCCTAACTTTTATATCCATTAATCTTGTCTTGGGATCCGTGAAATCAAGATATGCACAAATCTCAAAGTGGGCTTTATATCTTTCATGGATCCCAAGTCAACATTAATGGATAGAAAAGTTGGTGGATGACTATTCCTATCAACTTAAGTTTATAGGAGTCTTGCTCTCTCTCTCTCTCTCTCTCTCTCTCTATATATATATATATATATATATATATATATATATATATATATATATATATATATATATATATATATATATATATATATATATATATATAAGAAAAGTTGGTGGATGACTATTCCTATCAACTTAAGTTTATAGGAGCCTTGCTCTATATATATATATATATATATATATATATATATATATATATATATATATATATATATATATATATATATATATATATATATATATATATATATAAGAAAAGTTGGTGGATGACTATTCCTATCAACTTAAGTTTATAGGAGCCTTGCTCTATATATATATATAAGAACTTTAATCCACTTAAGTGGATAAGGAAATCCATCCTCCTAACTTTTTGTCCATTAGATATGCCTGGGATCCGTGAAGATATAAAGCCCACTTTGAGATTTGTGCATCACAAATCTCAAGACAAGATGAGTGGATAAAAAGTTGGTGGATGACTATTCCTATCAACTTAAGTTTATAGGAGCCTTGCTCTATATATATATATATATATGAAATTACAAACCGAACAATAGAAGACTAACAAGAAAAGAAAACCGGTGAGATAAATGGCCTCTGTCAATTACCACCACTCACCTAATAGTATTCTATGTTAAGGGGTGTTTGGTTCACCACTTTTGGGAAAAGTTTTGGGAAATGGCAATTTCAGTAAATAAAAGTTTTCCTATAATTGAGTTTTCATGTGTTTGGTTCACTCTAGATTTATGGAAAATATTTCCTAAAAGTCTGAGAATAGTTGGAAAACAACTTCCTAGCTTTTGAGAGGAAATCTCATGGAAAGCGACAACACTATTAAAAAGTAATAAATCAGTACTTTTTACTTATTTTGAACCAAATAACTTTCTAGAAAAGGAAAACTTGACATTTCTTAAAAGTACAAGGCCCATTTTCTTGTTTTGAACCAAACACAAGAAAAGGAAAACTTGTCCTTTTTAACTTCTCATATTTTATTTGGGTGGAAAACATTTCCGATAAAAATGGGTGGAAAACATTTCCTATAGTTGAGTTTTCCATGAACCAAACACCCCCTAACTGTACCAAGGCAAGGTACATCAGATACAGGAATGTAAAATGATGTCAAGCATTAATCAATGAGCCATGTTTGCTTACTGTTTTCAAACAGTGAGATCCTAAAACTTTCATTATCACAATTGCAAGTGAAAGACATACCAAATTATTGACTCATATATTATATGCAATTAGCTTATGCTAACAATGATTCATACCTTTTTTTTATCCTTTATATCAATATAACTTGCAGTTCTGCGTTTTAGAGGAGCCTTCATATTACCTCCAGACTAATGGTTAAAAATTTCCAGTTAACAGTCGATGTTTAGTAACCATTATACTGTTTTCCTTTCTTACTTATTCTTTTACCATTGAATATTCCTTTTGCCCAGAAAGAAGAAAAGATTCTCAAATCCAGAATTTATTCTCTAGACTACCTATAACCTCTCAGGTCTATTCAAATCAGAGATCATATTCTTTGTCGGATTAAGCATACGAGGAGAAATATCTACTAAATCAACAGAGCATATGCAAAACTCACCCTACTAGATAAAGTCCATTCTGCAACATCTAATTTTTATGTTTGCATGACTCCTACTTGTTGATATTGATAGGACCGTGTCCGTACAATTGAAATAGTTTAATGAATAATAAATCTTCATATTGGTATAATATGTGTTTGAGATGTTGTATACATGTTACAAGAAGTTAGAATCAACTTTAAACACAAAAAGAGCAAGACAATAAGTTAATCACAGTTAATCTTGAAAAATATCAGAATCTAAAATCAACTTTGAGAATATTGGAGTGTCCATTTCTTTGTAACGAATTAACAGAAACAAGAAGAACTTGATTCGGAGATGTATAGCTTGAGATGTGAGTATTTTAGCAAAACAGAGTCAAAACAATCAGCAACAGGCTGGAAATATGCACGGAGGCTGAAACTTGTACGGACCATTCGGTTACCGGAATTGCTATTATAATATATTTTCAAAAAGCTCTCGATGTGATCTACAAAACGGAGTATTATTCGTATACTCATTAATGAGAACAGGTACTCATCGATGAGCAAAATTGAAGATGTTTTGGTCATTGATGAGTAAAGTCTATTACTCATCGATGAAGCTTGGCTCATCGATGAGTGTCTACTAGATTTTCTTTGATGATTTCGACCTATTTGAGAAAGAAAAGATAGAGGAAAAGGGGTGGGGTAATGAGGGATTCAACTTGGGTAATTAATCTTGCTCAGGCTTCTCAGAAAGCATCCTCCACATTGTTCTTCATCATCTGATCGTCAACCTTCGATGGTAGCTGCCATTGGATCTCAGTTTCATTATCGTTCTTCCACAGCTTCGCTTCAATCATTAGAAGAATGCTTTGCTTAACAAAAGGGCTATAAGATCTTTCTATATTGCCCTGTTAGATTGTTTTAAACTTATTTTTACGATGTAGTCAAGGAGGTGTGGATTAATGGTTTACGATGTACTCAAGCCGGGGTTAATTGAAGAATTGATCACTAGCTAGGGCTAGAGTTACTCACTGTGTGAAGAGTTTAGGTTAGACGACTAATTTGGGAGAAATTGGGGTTTCAATCTTGTAAGCCCTCTTGAATCGACTTTGTGATTCAGAAGAACTTTCATAGAGTGAGGAAGCCCCTTCGTGAGAAGGAAGAGTGGATGTAGAGTTTATCTGAACCACTATAAAATGTTATGTGCTCTGTGAATTGATTCTGTTTCGAAGTTTATTGCTTTACTTATTATTTTTCTATTACATTTTATTTTCCAATGTATATTATGTGATAATTTGTAAAACAACAGACAACCCTATTCGTCTCCCTCTAGGCTTGCATCTAGGATCCTAACAGTGGTATCATAGTCTGGTATCCCTGATATTAGGCTTAACATCCTAGGATAGATGGCTAGTCTAGGCACCACGACCGCTTTCCCCAAAGGCCAAGTAGTTAACCAACCTCCAATTTTTTATGGCACTAACTTCTCCTATTGGAAAGCTCGCATGAGAGTTTTTTTATTGTCCATTGATAATGATGTTTGGAATATGGTAGAATTACCAACCCACTAACACCATTGCCAAACTCACTGTAGTTATACCTAGAGACAAGTGGACTGTAACTGATAAGATATTATATTCTCTTAATACAAAAGCTATGAATGCATTATATTGCTCTCTTACTGCTAAAGAATTTAATCGCGTGTCTAGTTATTCTACTCCACAGAAAATCACGGAATACTTTGCAGGTCACACACGAAGAAACTTCACAAGTGAAGAAGGCCAAGCTCGTAATGTTGGTGAGTAACTATGAAAACTTTAAGCTGGAGGCCTCGGAGAGCATACATGATATGTTCACACGTTTGACGGATGTTGTAAACAAGGCAAAAGTATTGGAAAGGAGTATAGCCAAGAGGAGCTCATTTACAAAGTCTTTTAATCACTTCCATTTGAATTAGATACTAAGGATGCGCAATCCCAGCCGTCCATTCATCTAAGCTCTGATTAATCTGAGCCATCCATTCAAAAACCCATTCCCCCCAAAATCCTTCCCCCCCTTTTTAGTTCTCAGCCCCCTCCCAAAGAAATAGGCCCCCCTCAGATCTCAGCCCCCCAAAGCGATCCTCACTTCACCCGTGCCTGGGCTTTCAGCCTGCTCATGGCTGCTCGTCAGCCAGCCCCGCGGACCGCCAATTTCAACGAACTAGGGTTTCAAAAATCTCCAAATTCAAAATTCAACCCCGTCTCCTCAAAATCCCCAAATTCAAACCCTAATTCCTCCAATTCCCTCGCCAATTAGGGCACCGCTATGTTCCGTTCTCGCCATCGCCTTACCCGCTCCGAGTTCACCGCCATCGATCGCTCTCGCCGCCATCCCACTACTCGGATCGCACCAACCCTAACCCTCGCTCACCAAGCCGATCGGCGGGCTCTCACCGCTGTTCTCGTCCTCTCCCTCGGTTCGCCACTCGATCAGCAACAACAAGGATCTCAATTCTCTATGGCACGATCGGTCTGAGGATCTCTCGAGCTCCTTCTCTTACTCTTCTTACTCTAGTTCCTTCAAATGTCGTGATCCGAGCCCCATCTCGGTCTTCAATGGGCGGTTTAGATGCGGTGGCTCGTCAAAGAGCCCGCCTTTGATGAGAATTCGAGGATTGGAGGAAAGATCGGATATTTAGCGGGTTTGTGAGGAATGCTTTGGGCTCCTGCTTAGATTATAGTGACTCGATGAGATTCGGAGGGGGAGTGGATGTGGAGGAGCTGACATTTGATTTGGATGATGAGAGTTTGCTCGAGTTGGATTGCGATAAGTATCGAGGATTTTCTTTTGGGAGCGCAATGAGGCATAAGATTTTCTATGAGGAGCTTGTGGTTAAGGCATTTTATGGTGAGAAAGCTCACAGAGGCGGTGAAAATTTTCTCCTTTTATGTTTTAAATGATTGTGAGGGGGTTTGTTCTTATGATGGTATTGTTCTGATTTGCTCTTATTTAGAATTTCTTCATTTTGCTGCTTTGTTGCAACTGGTGATCTGTGGTTTGTGAAGTTGAAATGGGTTTGTTATACTTTTGCTAATTAGATGGGAGCAAGCGGAGATCCGTACTTGCTGCATTGTGTGGAGACGACGGAATTGTTAGCAAAGATTGGTGCTAATGCAACAGTTGTGGCTGTAGGGCTGGAGAAAAATTGGATTTTGATGTGCAATTAGTGCGAGAGGAGGTCGAGGGTGATAATGTGAAGGAATTAGATATTGGAAAGGATGAAGCTATAACTGGAGAAAAAGAAAACTCCGATGCCCAGTACCACCCACTCGCCGCCCACTGTGCCCCGCCCTCGCTGGCTCCGCCTCTGACGCCATGGCCATACTCCCACCCCCACTGTGTTGTTCGCCTACAGGATGACCTCGAGCTCCCCTCGACCACGTCACCTTGCACTCTCCTTGACTCCTCGACACTGTAGCGAAGTCCTCAGGTCTCCACAAAGCTCCGCTGACCCCCACTCCTCCGCCAACCTCGACCACAATTACTCGTAGCCGTAGCGTCCAAGTCATGGCTTCGAACAAATTGAAGGGGTCGACATCCGGGATTTCTTCAAAATCAAAATCTTCCTCCTCTAAATGCAAGAAGCCTCCATCTTCGTAAGTAAATTTTGCGTTTATAAGCTAACTTCAAGCATTAAAAGGCAAACTGTATATCTTTTAGAAGATATATATGGTGTAATATTAGTGTTTATATGCATGTTTTTTCGGCATGTTTAATTTTTAACCTTCTGAATTATAATTCTCTTGTAGGGCTATGATAACACAATTGAGAATTCCGTCTAATATTTGTTATTTTCGAGATTTAATTGAAAAGAGTATAGTATTAGATGAAAGGTATATGAAAGCCCTTGAAAGGTATTATCTTTAATCTTAATTTTATGATTTTTTTTCATTTCGATGCATTTGTCATGAAAAAGTTGCAATTTTTTTGTAGATGAAAAATATTGTAGGTGGAGGTCGAGAAAGTTAATGGAGGGCCGAAACAAAGCTAGATGGAAGCGTTTTTTTCCTTGAGTGACAAAATTAATCATGTGGCTTGGTATAATGTGATAATTTAAACCGAAGTCATGTATGTATGGATGCAAGTATGTGTTCTTTAAACCGTGTAGTTATATGTACCTTAACTTTGTGATTTGATAATGTGGTTGTATGGATTAATCATGTGTTCCGGTATAATGTGATAATTTGAAATAAAGTCATGTATGTATGGACGCAAATATTGTTCTTTGAGCCGTGTGGTTATATGTACCTTAACTTTACGATTTGATAATGTGGTTGTATAGATTAATCATGTGTTCCGGTATAATGTGATAATTTGAACTGAAGTCATGTATGACTAGTTACAAAACCTGAATAACTAGTTACAAAACCTGAATAACTAGTTACAAAATTTTGTGTAAAATTTTAACTATGAGCTATGAAACTTTAATAACAGGATACAAAAGTAGACTAAAGAGTTACCAAACATGAATAAGTAGTTACAAAAGTCTATGAGCTACAAAACTCCATTAATTGGGTATAAAACTGGGATAAGTAGTTACAGAACCTGAATAAGTAGTTACAAAATTTTGTACAAACAATTTTTGAACTATGAGCTACAAAACTCCATTAACTGGGTATAAAACTGGCATAAGTAGTTACAAAACCTGAATGACTAGTTACAAAATTTTTTCCAGAACTATTAACTACAAAACTCCATTAACTAGGTATAAAACTGGCATAAGTAGTTACAAAACCTGAATAACTAGTTACAAAATTTTGTACAAATTTTTTTTCAGAACTATGAGCTACAAAACTCCATTAACTGGGTATAAAATTAGCATAAGTAGTTACAAAACATGAATAATGAGTTACAAAATTTTGTTCAAAAATTTTTCCAGAGCTATGAGCTACAAAACTCCATTAACTAGGTATAAAACTGGCATAAGTAGTTACAAAACCTGAATAACTAGTTACAAAATTTTGTACAAAAATTTTTCCAGAACTATGAGCTACAAAACTCCATTAACTGGGTATAAAATTGGCATAAGTAGTTACAAAACATGAATAATGAGTTACAAAATTTTGTGCAAAAAGTTTTCCAGAGCTATGAGCTACAAAACTACATTAACTGGGTATAAAACTGGCATAAGTAGTTACAAAACCTGAATAACTAGTTACTAAATTTTGTACAAAAAATTTTCCAGATCTATGAGCTACAAAACTCCATTAACTGGGTATAAAATTAGCATAAGTAGTTACAAAACCTGAATAACTAGTTACAAAATTTTTCCAGAACTATGAGCTACAAAACTCCATTAACTGGGTATAAAATTAGCATACGTAGTTACAAAACATGAATAATGAGTTACAAAATTTTGTACAAAATTTTTCCAAAACTATTAGCTACAAAACTACATTAACTGGGTATAAAACTGGCATAAGTAGTTACAAAACATGAATAAGGAGTTACAAAATTTTGTGTAAAATTTTTCCGAACTATTAACTACAAAACTCCATTAACTAGGTATAAAACTAGTTTCATCACACTCATCATGGCACAAGCAATTTTGTTCTGCAGGTTTCATCACACTCATCACTGCACCAGCAATATCAAATTCACCACAATTGAGTAAAGAATTACAAAACCAGGAGAGAAATGCTATCGAGCTACAATTCAACTGATTTCGAATCGAGCTACAATTCAATTGCTTCTTCGTATGTACACAAAAGGAGATATAACATCTAATTGAATTATAACACAACAAAAGCGCAAAATAAAACTTCCAAAAAATATGTGAATTACATAATCTAAACTGCGTTTTTACAATCGTCACAAATATGGTGAATCACGTGCATACAAGAGAGCTGCACAAAACTTTGCTCTGTACTTTGCACAATCTGCTTGTGTGATTGTTATCGATCGCTTTTCAACAATGCTGCTAATGAATTCAATCATAAAGGTCCCGCAATCTAAGGTTCTGCATTTAGAAAAAAAAATTATGATATGGAAAATCACTTCGAAAAAAAATGAGAATTACAATAGAAATGCATTAAACACATACGGTGCCGAGAGACGGCGACGGATGGCTGCAATGTGGGGCTCGGGCGGGGGCGGATGAGAGGGGGGATGAGAAATTAGTCTGATGGTCGGCCGAGTAAGCCGAGCAACGCGGCGGTGAGGGTGATGGCGGCAAAATGAACAAACCCCCTCTCGCACCAATCTTTCCAATATCTAATCCTTCACATTATCACCCTCGACCTCCTCTCGCACTAATTGCACATCAAAATCCAATTTTCTCCAGCCCTGTAGCCACAACTGTTGCATAAGCACCAATCTTTGCTAACAATTCCGCCGTCTCCACACAATGCAGCAAGTATGGATCTCCGCTTGCTCCCATCTAATTAGCAAAAGTATAACAAACCCATTTCAACTTCACAAACCACAGATCACCAGTTGCAACAAAGCAGCAAAATGAAGAAATTCTAAATAAGAGCAAATCAGAACAATACCATCATAAGAACAAACCCCCTCACAATCATTTAAAACATAAAAGGAGAAAATTTTCAAGCGCCTGTGAGCTTTCTCACTTCATAAAATGCCTTAACCACAAGCTCCTCATAGAAAATCTTATGCCTCGACTGCGCTCCCAAAAGAAAATCCCTCGCATAGTTATCGCAATCCAACTCGAGCAAACTCTCATCATCCAAATCAAACCTCAGCTCCTCCACATCCACTCCCCCTCCGAATCTCATCGAGTCACTATAATCTAGCGAGAGCCCAAAGCATTCCTCACAAACCCGCTAAATATCCGATCTTTCCTCCAATCCCTCGAATTCTCATCAAAGGCGGGCTCTTTGACGAACCACGCATCTAAACCGCCCATTGAAGACCGAGATGGGGCTCGGATCACGACATTTGAAGGAACTAGAGTAAGAAGAGTAAGAGAAGGAGCTCGAGAGATCCTCAGACCGATCGTGCCATAGAGAATTGAGATCCTCATTGTTGCTGATCGAGTGGCGAACCGAGGGAGAGGACGAACAAGCGTGAGAGCCCGCCACCGACCTCGAGCTGAGCCGGTTAGGGTTCAGTCGATCCGGGAGCAGCGGGATGACACGCAGACGATCGATGAGCGCATCGAGCTCTGAGGGCCGACGTGAGCGCATGGCGAACGTGACATAGCGGTGCCCTAATTGGCGAGGGAATTGGAGGAATTAGGGTTTGAATTTGGGGATTTTGAGGAGACGGGGGTTGAATTTTGAATTTGGGGATTTTTGAAACCCTAGTTCGTTGAAATTGGCGGTCCGCGGGGCTGGCGACGAACGGCGACGGCGGCAAGGGCCGGGGCTTAACGGCGCAAGGGCCGCGGGCGGGATCGCTTTGGGGCGAGATCCGAGGGGCCTATTTCTTTGGGAGGGGTCGAGAACTAAAAGGGGTGGGGAAGGATTTTGGGGAATGGGTTTTGAATGGATGACCGAGATTAATCGAGCTTAGATGAATGGATCTGGGATTGCGATCCTTAGATGCCCCTAAGGAGTCACCTTAGATCCATTTTACCCTATATATATATATATATATATATATATATATATATATATATATATATATATATATATGCTCAGATCAACTTAATAACTTAAGTTGATAGGGAATAATCATCCACCAACTTTTCTATCCATTGATCTTTGGGATCCGTGAAAGATATTAAGTTTATAGGAGCCTCTCTCTCTCTCTCTATATATATATATATATATATATATATATATATATATATATATATATATATATGAAATTACAAACCAGAACAATAGAAGACTAACAGTAAAAGAAAACCAGAGGACTGAGATAAATGGCCTCTGTCAATTACCCGACCAGCTCACCTAATAGTATTCTATGTTAACTGTACCAAGGCAAGGTACATCAGATACAGGAATATAAAATGATGTCAAGCATTAATCAATGAGCCATGTTTGCTTACTGTTTTCAAACAGTGAGATCCTAAAACTTTCATTATCACAATTGCAAGTGAAAGACATACCAAATTATTGACTCATATATTATATGCAATTAGCTTATGCTAACAATGATTCATACCTTTTTTATCCTTTATATCAATATAACTTGCAGTTCTGCATTTTAGAGGAGCCTTCATATTACCTCCAGACTAATGGTTAAAAATTTCCAGTTAACAGTCGATGTTTAGTAACCATTATACTGTTTTCCTTTCTTACTTATTCTTTTACCATTGAATATTCCCTTTTGCCCAGAAAGAAGAAAAGATTCTCAAATCCAGAATTTATTCTCTAGACTACCTGTAACCTCTCAGGTCTATTCAAGTCAGAGATCATATTCTTTGTCGGATTAAGCATACGAGGAGAAATATCTACTAAATCAACAGAGCATATGCAAAACTCACCCTACTAGATAAAGTCCATTCTGCAACATCTAATTTTTATGTTTGCATGACTCCTACTTGTTGATATTGATAGGACCGTGTCCGTACAATTAAAATAGTTTAATGAATAATAAATCTTCATATTGGTATAATATGTGTTTGAGATGTTGTATACATGTTACAAGAAGTTAGAATCAACTTTAAACACAAAAGAGCAAGACAATAAGTTAATCACAGTTAATCTTGAAAAATATCAGAATCTAAAATCAACTTTGAGAATATTGGAGTGTCCATTTCTTTGTAACGAATTAACAGAAACAAGAAGAACTTGATTCGGAGATGTATAGCTTGAGATGTGAGTATTTTAGCAAAACAGAGTCAAAACAATCAGCAACAGGCTGGAAATATGCACGGAGGCTGAAACTTGTATGGACCATTCGGTTACCGGAATTGCTATTATAATATATTTTCAAAAAGCTCTCGATGTGATCTACAAAACGGAGTATTATTCGTATACTCATTAATGAGAACAGGTACTCATCGATGAGCAAAAATTCAGAGATATTTTGGTCATTGATGAGTAAAAGTCTATTAGTCATCGATGAAGCTTGGCTCATCGATGAGTGTTTGCTAGATTTTCTTCGATGATTTCTGACCTATTTCAGAAAGAAAAAGATAGAGGAAAAGGGGTGGGGTAATGAGGGATTCAACTTGGGTAATTAATCTTGCTCAGGCTTCTCATAAAGCATCCTCGACATTGTTCTTCATCATCTGATCGTCAACCTTCGATGGTTGCTGCCATTGGATCTCAATTTCATTATCGTTCTTCCACAGCTTCGCTTCAATCATTAGAAGAATGCTTTGCTTAACAAAAGGGCTATAAGATCTTTCTATATTGCCCTGTTAGATTGTTTTAAACTTATCTTTACGATGTAGTCAAGGAGGTGTGGATTAATGGTTTACGATGTACTCAAGCCGGGGTTAATTGAAGAATTGATCACTAGCTAGGGCTAGAGTTACTCACTGTGTGAAGAGTTTAGGTTAGACGACTAATTTGGGAGAAATTGGGGTTTCAATCTTGTAAGCCTCTTGAATCGACTTTGTGATTCAGAAGAACTTTCATAGAGTGAGGAAGCCCCTTCGTGAGAAGGAAGAGTGGATGTAGAGTTTATCTGAACCACTATAAAATGTTATGTGCTCTGGCTGTAATTGATTCTGGTTGTTTCTGAGTTTATTGCTTTACTTATTATTTTTCTATTACTGTTTATTTTCCAATGTATATTATGTGATAATTTGTAAAACAACAGACAACCCTATTCGCCTCCCTCTAGGCTTGCATCTAGGATCCTAACAGTGGTATCATAGTCTAGTATCCCTGATATTAGGCTTAACATCTTAGGATAGATGGCTAGTCTAGGCACCACGACCGCTTTCCCCAAAGGCCAAGTAGTTAACCAACCTCCAATTTTTTTATGGCACTAACTTCTCCTATTGGAAAGCTCGCATGAGAGTTTTTTTATTGTCCACTGATAATGATGTTTGGAATATGGTAGAATTACCAACCCACTAACACCATTGCCGAACTCACTGTAGTTATACCTAGAGACAAGTGGACTGTAACTGATAAGATATTATATTCTCTTAATACAAAAGCTATGAATGCATTATATTGCTCTCTTACTGCTAAAGAATTTAATCGCGTGTCTAGTTATTCTACTCCACGTAAAACTGAATACTTTGCGTGTCACACACTAAGAAACTTCACAAGTGAAGAAGGCCAAGCTCGTAATGTTGGTGAGTAAATATGAAAACTTTAAGCGGAGGCCTCTGAGAGCATACATGATATGTTCACACGCTTGACGGATGTTGTAAACAAGGCAAAAGTATTGGAAAGGAGTATAGCCAAGAGGAGCTCATTTACAAAGTCTTTTAATCACTTCCATTTGAATTAGATACTAAGGATGCAATCCCGGTCCATTCATCTAAGCTCGATTAATCTGAGCCATCCATTCAAAACCCATTCCCCAAAATCCTTCCCCTTTTTAGTTCTCAGCCCCTCCCAAAGAAATAGGCCCCTCAGATCTCATTTAAAGCGATCCTCGGCCCGTCGCCCGTTCGCCCGACCCATGACATGCGTCGCCGTTCATTGCCCATTTCATGGATGGCCAATTTCAACGAACTAGGGTTTCAAAATCTCCAAATTCAAAATTCAACCCGTCTCCTCAAAATCCCCAAATTCAAACCCTAATTCCTCCAATTCCTCGCCAATTAGGGCACCGCTATATTGCGTTTCCTTCATCGCGCTCTACGCGGCCCTCCGAGCTCGTCGCTCATCGATCGTCTCGTCGTCATCCCACTACTCTCGGATCACGCCTGAACCTAACCCGGCTCCATTTCGAAGCCGATCGGCGGGCTCTCCTGCTGTTCGTCCTCCCTCGGTTCGCCACTCGACGGCAACAACAAGGATCTCAATTCTCTATGGCACGATCGGTCCGAGGATCTCGAGCTCCTTCTCTTACTCTTCTTACTCTAGTTCCTTCAAATGTCGTGATCCGAGCCCCATCTCGGTCTTCAATGGGCGGTTTAGATGCGGTGGCTCGTCAAAGAGCCCGCCTTTGATGAGAATTCGAGGGATTGGAGGAAAGATCGGATATTTAGCGGGTTTGTGAGGAATGCTTTGGGCTCCTCGCTAGATTATAGTGACTCGATGAGATTCGGAGGGGAGTGGATGTGGAGGAGCCGACATTTGATTTGGATGATGAGAGTTTGCTCGAGTTGGATTGCATAAGTATGCGAGGGATTTTCTTTTGGGAGCGCAATGAGGCATAAGATTTTCTATGAGGAGCTTGTGGTTAAGGCATTTTATGAAGCTGAGAAAGCTCACAGGGGGCAGGTGAAAATTTTCTCCTTTTATGTTTTAAATGATTGTGAGGGGGTTTGTTCTTATGATGGTATTGTTCTGATTTGCTCTTATTTAGAATTTCTTCATTTTGCTGCTTTGTTGCAACTGGTGATCTGTGGTTTGTGAAGTTGAAATGGGTTTGTTATACTTTTGCTAATTAGATGGGAGCAAGCGAGATCCGTACTTCGGCATTGTGTGGAGACACGGAATTGTTAGCAAAGATTGGTGCTAATGCAACAGCTTGTGGTCGAGGGTCGAGAAAAATTGGATTTTGATGTGCAATTAGTGCAGAGGAGGTCGAGGGTGATAATGTGAAGGAATTAGATATTGGAAAGGATGAAGCTATAACGGAGAAAGAAAACTCCATGCCAGCACCACCCACTGCCACCACTGTGCTCCCCGCCTGCTGGCTCGCCTCAAGACGCCATGCGGCCAGCCCATCCCCTACTCAGCCAGCCTGCCTCACAGGATGCCTCGAAGCCCTCGACCACGCCACCTTGCACTCTCCTTGACTCGACATCAGAAGGGTCCTCGTTCCACAAAGCTCACTGACCCCCACTCCGCCAACCTCACCACATTACTGTAGTCAGAGGCCCAAGTCATGGCTTCAACAAATTGAAGGGGTCGACATCCGGATTTCTTCAAAATCAAAATCTTCCTCCTCTAAATGCAAGAAGCCTCCATCTTCGAGTAAATTTTTGCTTATAAGCTAACTTCAAGCATTAAAAGGCAAACGTATATCTTTTAGAAGATATATATGGTGTAATATTAGTGTTTATATGCATGTTTTTGGCATGTTTAATTTTTAACCTTCTGAATTATAATTCTCTTGTAGGGCTATGATAACACAATTGAGAATTCGCCTAATATTTGTTATTTTCGAGATTTAATTGAAAAGAGTATAGTATTAGATGAAAGGTATATGAAAGCCCTTGAAAGGTATTATCTTTAATCTTAATTTTATGATTTTTTTCATTTCGATGCATTTGTCATGAAAAGTTGCAATTTTTGTAGATGAAAAATATTGTAGGTGGAGGTCGAAAGTTAATGGAGGGTCAAACAAAGCTAGATGGAAGCTTTTTCCTTGAGTGACAAAATTAATCATGTGGCTTGGTATAATGTGATAATTTAAACCAAGTCATGTATGTATGGATGCAAGTATGTGTTCTTTAAACCGTAGTAGTTATATGTACCTTAACTTTGTGATTTGATAATGTGGTTGTATGGATTAATCATGTGTTCTAAGATAATGTGATAATTTGAAATAAAGTCATGTATGTATGGACGAAATATTGTTCTTTGAGCCGGTGGTTATATGTACCTTAACTTTACGATTTGATAATGTGGTTGTATAGATTAATCATGTTCCGGTATAATGTGATAATTTGAACAAGTCATGTATGACTAGTTACAAAACCCAATAATGAGTTATAAAACCTAATAAGGAGTTACAAAATTTTGTGTAAAAATTTTAACTATGAGCTATGAAACTTTAATAACGGATACAAAAGTAGACTAAAGAGTTACCAAACATGAATAAGTAGTTACAAAAGTCTATGAGCTACAAAACTCCATTAATTGGGTATAAACTGGATAAGTAGTTACGTAACCCGAATAAGTAGTTACAAAATTTTGTACAAACAATTTTTCTAACTATGAGCTACAAAACTCCATTGGGTATAAACTGCATAAGTAGTTACAAAACCTGAATGACTAGTTACAAAATTTTTCCGAACTATTAACTACAAAACTCCATTAACTAGGTATAAACCTGGCATAAGTAGTTACAAAACCTAATAACTAGTTACAAAATTTTGTACAAAATTTTTTCTAACTATGAGCTAAAACTCCATTAACGGGTATAAAATTAGCATAAGTAGTTACAAAACATGAATAATGAGTTACAAAATTTTGTTCAAAAATTTTTCCAGAGCTATGAGCTACAAAACTCCATTAACTAGGTATAAACCTGCATAAGTAGTTACAAAACCTAATAACTAGTTACAAAATTTTGTACAAAATTTTTCCGTAACTATGAGCTACAAAACTCCATTAACTGGTATAAAATTGGCATAAGTAGTTACAAAACATGAATAATGAGTTACAAAATTTTGTGCAAAAGTTTTCGAGCTATGAGCTACAAAACTACATTAACTGGTATAAACCGGCATAAGTAGTTACAAAACTCGAATAACTAGTTACTAAATTTTGTACAAATAATTTTCCATCTATGAGCTACAAAACTCCATTAACTGGTATAAAATTAGCATAAGTAGTTACAAACCCTAATAACTAGTTACAAAATTTTTCCGTAACTATGAGCTACAAAACTCCATTAATGGGTATAAAATTAGCATAATGAAGTTACAAAACATGAATAATGAGTTACAAAATTTTGTACAAAATTTTTCCAAAACTATTAGCTACAAAACTACATTAACTGGGTATAAAACTGGCATAAGTAGTTACAAAACATGAATAAGGAGTTACGAAATTATTTTTATAAAACTATCAAACTCTAATAACTAGGTATAAAACTAGTTTCATCACACTCATCATGGCACAAGCAATTTTGTTCTGCAGGTTTCATCACACTCATCACTGCACCAGCAATATCAAATTCACCACAATTGAGTAAAGAATTACAAAACCAGGAGAGAAATGCTATCGAGCTACAATTCAACTGATTTCGAATCGAGCTACAATTCAATTGCTTCTTCGTATGTACACAAAAGGAGATATAACATCTAATTGAATTATAACACAACAAAAGCGCAAAATAAAACTTCCAAAAAATATGTGAATTACATAATCTAAACTGCGTTTTTACAATCGTCACAAATATGGTGAATCACGTGCATACAAGAGAGTCGCACAAAACTTTGCTCGTACTTTGCACAACT
Organism: Asparagus setaceus; assembly: GCA_012295165.1. Taxonomy (NCBI): domain Eukaryota; kingdom Viridiplantae; phylum Streptophyta; class Magnoliopsida; order Asparagales; family Asparagaceae; genus Asparagus; species Asparagus setaceus. The sequence continues at coordinate 63,710,097 of CM022704.1, forward strand.
GCTTGTGTGATTGTTATCGATCGCCAACAATGCCGCTAATGAATTCAATCATAAAGATCCCGCAATCTAAGGTTCTGCATTTAGAAAAAAAAATTATCATATGGAAAATCACTTCGAAAAAAAATGAGAATTACAATAGAAATGCATTAAACACATACGGTGCCGAGACGGCGCATTGATATGTGGCCAAGGCGGATGAGAGGGGATGAGAAATTAGTCGATGGTCGGCCGAGTAAGCCGGAGCAACGCTCGGTGAGGGTGATGCGGCAAAATGAACAAACCCCTCTCGCACCAATCTTTCCAATATCTAATCCTTCACATTATCACCCTCGACCTCCTCTCGCACTAATTGCACATCAAAATCCAATTTTCTCCACCAGACACAACCGCTGTGCATAAGCACCAATCTTTGCTAACAATTCGCTCCACACAATGCAGAAGTATGGATCTCGCTCCCATCTAATTAGCAAAAGTATAACAAACCCATTTCAACTTCACAAACCACGATCACCCATTGCAACAAAGCAGAAATGAAGAAATTCTAAATAAGAGCAAATCAACAATACCATCATAAGAACAAACCCCTCACAATCATTTAAAACATAAAAGGAGAAAATTTTCAACCCCCGTGAGCTTTCACTTCATAAAATGCCTTAACCACAAGCTCCTCATAGAAAATCTTATATGATCAAGCGCTCCCAAAAGAAAATCCCTCGATAGTTATCGCAATCCAACTCGAGCAAACTCTCATCATCCAAATCAAACGCCAGCTCCTCCACATCCACTCCTCCAATCTCATCGAGTCACTATAATCTAAGCAGAGCCCAAAGCATTCCTCACAAACCCGCTAAATATCCGATCTTTCCTCCAACTCGAATTCTGCGCGGCTTTTGACGAACCAATGCACTAAACCGCCCATTGAAGACCGAGATGGGGCTCGATCACGACATTTGAAGGAACTAGAGTAAGAAGAGTAAGAGAAGGAGCTCGAGATCCTCGGACCGATCGTGCCATAGAGAATTGAGATCCTCATTGTTGCCGATCGAGCGAACCGAGGGAGAGGACGAGAACAAGCAGAGAGCCCACAAATGACGGCCGAAATGAGCCGGTTAGGGTTCAGTCGATCCGGGAGCAGCGGGATGACGACGAGACGATCGATGAGCGCACGGAGCTCGGAGGGCCGACGATGCATGGCGGGAACAGACATAGCGGTGCCCTAATTGGCGAGGGAATTGGAGGAATTAGGGTTTGAATTTGGGGATTTTGAGGAGACGGGGGTTGAATTTTGAATTTGGGGATTTTTGAAACCCTAGTTCGTTGAAATTGGCCCGCTGGGTCGGGCGATTAACGGCGACGCTGCCGGGCGGGTCGGGGCTAACGGCGACGCGGGCCGCTGGGATCGCTTGGGGGTGAGATCTGAGGGGGGCCTATTTCTTTGGGAGGGGTCAGAGAACTAAAAAAGGGGGGGAAGGATTTTGGGGGGAATGGGTTTTTGAATGGATGACTGAGATTAATCAGAGCTTAGATGAATGGACGGCTGGGATTGCGCATCCTTAGATGCCCCCTAAGGAGTCACCTTAGATCCATTTTACCCTATATATATATATATATATATATATATATATATATATATATATATATATATATATATATATATGTCAGACAACTTAATAACTTAAGTTGATAGGGAATAGTCATCCACCAACTTTTCTATCCATTGATGCCTTTGGGATCCGTGAAAGATATAAAGCCCACTTTGAGATTTGTGCATCACAAATCTCAAGACAAGATGAGTGGATAAAAAAGTTGGTGCACCACTATTCATTATGAACTTAAGTTTATAGGAGCCTTGCTCTATATATATATATATATATGAAATTACAAACCAGAACAATAGAAGACTAACAGTAAAAGAAAACCAGAGGACTGAGATAAATGGCCTCTGTCAATTACCCGACCAGCTCACCTAATAGTATTCTATGTTAAGGGGGTGTTTGGTTCACCACTTTTGGGAAAAGTTTTTGGGAAATGGCAATTTCGTAAATAAAAGTTTTCCTATAATTGAGTTTTCATGTGTTTGGTTCACTCTAGATTTATGGAAAATATTTCCTAAAAAGTACAGAATAGTTGGAAAACAACTTCCTAGCTTTTTGAGAGGAAATCTCATGGAAAACTGACAACACTATTAAAAAAGTAATAAATCCGTACTTTTTTACTTATTTTGAACCAAATAACTTTCTAGAAAAGGAAAACTTGACATTTCTTAAAAGTACAAGGCCCATTTTCTTGTTTTGAACCAAACACAAGAAAAGGAAAACTTGTCCTTTTTAACTTCTCATATTTTATTTGGGTGGAAAACATTTCCGATAAAAATGGGTGGAAAACATTTCCTATAGTTGAGTTTTCCATGAACCAAACACCCCCTAACTGTACCAAGGCAAGGTACATCAGATACAGGAATATAAAATGATGTCAAGCATTAATCAATGAGCCATGTTTGCTTACTGTTTTCAAACAGTGAGATCCTAAAACTTTCATTATCACAATTGCAAGTGAAAGACATACCAAATTATTGACTCATATATTATATGCAATTAGCTTATGCTAACAATGATTCATACCTTTTTATCCTTTATATCAATATAACTTGCAGTTCTGCGTTTTAGAGGAGCCTTCATATTACCTCCAGACTAATGGTTAAAAAATTTCCAGTTAACAGTCGATGTTTAGTAACCATTATACTGTTTTCCTTTCTTACTTATTCTTTTACCATTGAATATTCCCTTTTGCCCAGAAAGAAGAAAAGATTCTCAAATCCAGAATTTATTCTCTAGACTACCTATAACCTCTCAGGTCTATTCAAATCAGAGATCATATTCTTTGTCGGATTAAGCATACGAGGAGAAATATCTACTAAATCAACAGAGCATATGCAAAACTCACCCTACTAGATAAAGTCCATTCTGCAACATCTAATTTTTATGTTTGCATGACTCCTACTTGTTGATATTGATAGGACCGTGTCCGTACAATTGAAATAGTTTAATGAATAATAAATCTTCATATTGGTATAATATGTGTTTGAGATGTTGTATACATGTTACAAGAAGTTAGAATCAACTTTAAACACAAAAGAGCAAGACAATAAGTTAATCACAGTTAATCTTGAAAAATATCAGAATCTAAAATCAACTTTGAGAATATTGGAGTGTCCATTTCTTTGTAACTAATTCACAGAAACAAGAAGAACTTGATTCGGAGATGTATAGCTTGAGATGTGAGTATTTTAGCAAAACAGAGTCAAAACAATCAGCAAGAATGTGGAAATATGCACGGAGGTCGAAACTTGTATGGACCATTCGGTTACCGGAATTGCTATTATAATATATTTTCAAAAAGCTCGATGTGATCTACAAAGCGGAGTATTATTCGTATACTCATTAATGAAACGGTACTCATCGATGAGCAAAAATTGAGATGTTTTGGTCATTGATGAGTAAAGTCTATACTCATCGATGAAGCTTGGCTCATCGATGAGTGTCTACTAGATTTTCTTTGATGATTTCGACCTATTTGAAAGAAAAGATAGAGGAAAAGGGGTGGGGTAATGAGGGATTCAACTTGGGTAATTAATCTTGCTCGAGCTTCTCGAAAGCATCCTCCACATTGTTCTTCATCATCGATCGTCAACCTTCGATGGTAGCTGCCATTGGATCTCGGTTTCATTATCGTTCTTCCACGGCTTCGCTTCAATCATTAGAAGAATGCTTTGCTTAACAAAGGGCTATAAGATCTTTCTATATTGCCCTGTTAGATTGTTTTAAACTTATTTTTACGATGTAGTCAAGGAGGTGTGGATTAATGGTTTACGATGTACTCAAGCCGGGGTTAATTGAAGAATTGATCACTAGCTAGGGCTAGAGTTACTCACCGGTGAAGAGTTTAGGTTAGACGACTAATTTGGGAGAAATTGGGGTTTCAATCTTGTAAGCCTACTGAATCGACTTTGTGATTCAGAAGAACTTTCATAGAGTGAGGAAGCCCCTTCGTGAGAAGGAAGAGTGGATGTAGAGTTTATCTGAACCACTATAAAATGTTATGTGCTCTGGCTGTAATTGATTCTGGTTGTTTCTGAGTTTATTGCTTTACTTATTATTTTTCTATTACTGTTTATTTTCCAATGTATATTATGTGATAATTTGTAAAACAACAGACAACCCTATTCGTCTCCCTCTAGGCTTGCATCTAGGATCCTAACAGTGGTATCATAGTCTGGTATCCCTGATATTAGGCTTAACATCCTAGGATAGATGGCTAGTCTAGGCACCACGACCGCTTTCCCCAAAGGCCAAGTAGTTAACCAACCTCCAATTTTTTATGGCACTAACTTCTCCTATTGGAAAGCTCGCATGAGAGTTTTTTTATTGTCCACTGATAATGATGTTTGGAATATGGTAGAATTACCAACCCACTAACACCATTGCCAAACTCACTGTAGTTATACCTAGAGACAAGTGGACTGTAACTGATAAGATATTATATTCTCTTAATACAAAAGCTATGAATGCATTATATTGCTCTCTTACTGCTAAAGAATTTAATCGCGTGTCTAGTTATTCTACTCCACAGAAAATCTGGAATACTTTGCAGGTCACACACGAAGAAACTTCACAAGTGAAGAAGGCCAAGCTCGTAATGTTGGTGAGTAACTATGAAAACTTTAAGCTGGAGGCCTCGGAGAGCATACATGATATGTTCACACGTTTGGATGTTGTAAACAAGGCAAAAGTATTGGAAAGGAGTATAGCCAAGAGGAGCTCATTTACAAAGTCTTTTAATCACTTCCATTTGAATTAGATACTAAGGATGCGCAATCCCAGCCGTCCATTCATCTAAGCTCTGATTAATCTGAGCCATCCATTCAAAAACCCATTCCCCCCAAAATCCTTCCCCCCCTTTTTAGTTCTCAGCCCCCTCCCAAAGAAATAGGCCCCCCTCAGATCTCAGCCCCAAGCGATCCAGCCACGGCCGCGTGCGCCGTTAAGCCCGACCCGCTGACGCATGCGTCGCCGTTAAGTCGCCGACCCAGCGGACCGCCAATTTCAACGAACTAGGGTTTCAAAAATCCCCAAATTCAAAATTCAACCCCCGTCTCCTCAAAATCCCCAAATTCAAACCCTAATTCCTCCAATTCCCTCGCCAATTAGGGCACCGCTATGTCTGTTCCCGCCATCGCGCTCTGGCCGGCCCTCAGAGCTCGATCGCTCATCGATCGTCTGCGTCGTCATCCCACTACTCCCGGATCACGACCTGAACCTAACCTGGCTCATTCAGCCGATGTTGGGGCTCTCACGCTTGTTCGTCCTCTCCCTCGGTTAGCCACTCGATCGGCAACAACAAGGATCTCAATTCTCTATGCACGATCGATTAGGATCTCTCGAGCTCCTTCTCTTACTCTTCTTACTCTAGTTCCTTCAAATGTCGTGATCGAGCCCCATCTCGGTCTTCAATGGGCGGTTTAGTGCGGTGGCTCGTCAAAGAGCCCGGCTGATGAGAATTCGAGGATTGGAGGAAAGATCGGATATTTAGCGGGTTTGTGAGGAATGCTTTGGGCTCTGCTTAGATTATAGTGACTCGATGAGATTGGAGGGAGTGGATGTGGAGGAGTGACATTTGATTTGGATGATGAGAGTTTGCTCGAGTTGGATTGCGATAAGTATCACGAGGATTTTCTTTTGGGAGCGCAATCGAGGCATAAGATTTTCTATGAGGAGCTTGTGGTTAAGGCATTTTATGAAGCTCACGAGGCAGGTGAAAATTTTCTCCTTTTATGTTTTAAATGATTGTGAGGGGTTTGTTCTTATGATGGTATTGTTACGATTTGCTCTTATTTAGAATTTCTTCATTTCTTTGCTTTGTTGCAACCGGTGATCTGTGGTTTGTGAAGTTGAAATGGGTTTGTTATACTTTTGCTAATTAGATGGGAGCAGCGAGATCCGTACTTCTTGCATTGTGTGGAGGCAGCGGAATTGTTAGCAAAGATTGGTGCTAATGCAATGATTGTGGTCGTAGAGGGTTGGAAAAATTGGATTTTGATGTGCAATTAGTGCGAGAGGAGGTCGAGGGTGATAATGTGAAGGAATTAGATATTGGAAAGGATGAAGCTATAACTGGAGAAAAAGAAAACTCCGATGCCCAGTACCACCCACTCGCCGCCCACCAGGCCCATGCAACCTGCTGCCTTCGCTGCCAGCCCATCCCTACCCTTGGCGTGTTCGTCGCGTGGCTGACCTCGAGCTCCCCTCGACCACGTCACCTTGCACTCTCCTTGACTCCTCGACACAGCAGGCGAAGTCCTCGGGTCTCCACAAAGCTCGGCCGACCCCCACTCCTGCCAACCTCGACCACAATTACCGTGGCAGTAGCGTCCAAGTCATGGCTTCGAACAAATTGAAGGGGTCGACATCCGGGATTTCTTCAAAATCAAAATCTTCCTCCTCTAAATGCAAGAAGCCTCCATCTTCGTAAGTAAATTTTGCGTTTATAAGCTAACTTCAAGCATTAAAAGGCAAACTGTATATCTTTTAGAAGATATATATGGTGTAATATTAGTGTTTATATGCATGTTTTTGGCATGTTTAATTTTTAACCTTCTGAATTATAATTCTCTTGTAGGGCTATGATAACACAATTGAGAATTCCGTCTAATATTTGTTATTTTCGAGATTTAATTGAAAAGCGTATAGTATTAGATGAAAGGTATATGAAAGCCCTTGAAAGGTATTATCTTTAATCTTAATTTTATGATTTTTTTTCATTTCGATGCATTTGTCATGATAAAGTTGCAATTTTTTTGTAGATGAAAAATATTGTAGGTGGAGGTCGAGAAAGTTAATGGAGGGCCGAAACAAAGCTAGATGGAAGCGTTTTTTTCCTTGAGTGACAAAATTAATCATGTGGCTTGGTATAATGTGATAATTTAAACCGAAGTCATGTATGTATGGATGCAAGTATGTGTTCTTTAAACCGTGTGGTTATATGTACCTTAACTTTGTGATTTGATAATGTGGTTGTATGGATTAATCATGTGTTCCGGTATAATGTGATAATTTGAAATAAAGTCATGTATGTATGGATGCAAGTATGTGTTCTTTAAACCGTGTAGTTATATGTACCTTAACTTTACGATTTGATAATGTGGTTGTATAGATTAATCATGTGTTCGGTATAATGTGATAATTTGAACTGAAGTCATGTATGACTAGTTACAAAACTGAATAATGAGTTATAAAAACACGAATAAGGAGTTACAAAATTTTGTGTAAAAATTTTAACTATGAGCTATGAAACTTTAATAACGGGATACAAAAGTAGACTAAAGAGTTACCAAACATGAATAAGTAGTTACAAAAGTCTATGAGCTACAAAACTCCATTAATTGGGTATAAAAGCTGGGATAAGTAGTTCTGAGAACACGAATAAGTAGTTACAAAATTTTGTACAAACAATTTTTCGAACTATGAGCTACAAAACTCCATTAGCGGGTATAAAAGCTGGCATAAGTAGTTACAAAACCGAATGACTAGTTACAAAATTTTTCCGAACTATTAACTACAAAACTCCATTAACTAGGTATAAAAGCGGCATAAGTAGTTACAAAACTGAATAACTAGTTACAAAATTTTGTACAAAATTTTTTCGAACTATGAGCTACAAAACTCCATTAACGGGTATAAAATTAGCATAAGTAGTTACAAAACATGAATAATGAGTTACAAAATTTTGTTCAAAAATTTTTCGAGCTATGAGCTACAAAACTCCATTAACTAGGTATAAAAGCTGGCATAAGTAGTTACAAAACTGAATAACTAGTTACAAAATTTTGTACAAAATTTTTCGAACTATGAGCTACAAAACTCCATTAACTGGGTATAAAATTGGCATAAGTAGTTACAAAACATGAATAATGAGTTACAAAATTTTGTGCAAAAGTTTTCGAGCTATGAGCTACAAAACTACATGCTGGGTATAAAGCGGCATAAGTAGTTACAAAACACGAATAACTAGTTACTAAATTTTGTACAAATAATTTTCCGGATCTATGAGCTACAAAACTCCATTAACTGGGTATAAAATTAGCATAAGTAGTTACAAAACACGAATAACTAGTTACAAAATTTTTCGAACTATGAGCTACAAAACTCCATTAGCGGGTATAAAATTAGCATAAGTAGTTACAAAACATGAATAATGAGTTACAAAATTTTGTACAAAATTTTTTCCAAAACTATTAGCTACAAAACTACATTAGCGGGTATAAAGCGGCATAAGTAGTTACAAAACATGAATAAGGAGTTATGAAATTATTTTTATAAAACTATCAAACTCTAATAACTAGGTATAAAACTAGTTTCATCACACTCATCATGGCACAAGCAATTTTGTTCTGCAGGTTTCATCACACTCATCAACTTTACTGACAATATCAAATTCACCACAATTGAGTAAAGAATTACAAAACCGGAGAGAAATGCTATCGAGCTACAATTCAACTGATTTCGAATCGAGCTACAATTCAATTGCTTCTTCGTATGTACACAAAAGGAGATATAACATCTAATTGAATTATAACACAACAAAAGCATAAAATAAAACTTCCAAAAATATGTGAATTACATAATCTAAAGCTGCGTTTTACAATCGTCACAAATATGGTGAATCACGTGCATACAAGAGAGTCGCACAAAACTTTGCTCGTACTTTGCACAATCTGCTTGTGTGATTGTTATCGATCGCTTTTCAACAATGCGCTAATGAATTCAATCATAAAGGTCCCGCAATCTAAGGTTCTGCATTTAGAAAAAAAAATTATGATATGGAAAATCACTTCGAAAAAAAATGAGAATTACAATAGAAATGCATTAAACACATACGGTGCCGAGAGACGGCGACGGATGGCTGCAATGTGGGGCTCGGGCGGGGGCGGATGAGAGGGGGGATGAGAAATTAGTCTGATGGTCGGCCGAGTAAGCCGAGCAACGCGGCGGTGAGGGTGATGGCGGCAAAATGAACAAACCCCTCACCAATCTTTCCAATATCTAATCCTTCACATTATCACCCTCGACCTCCTCTCGCACTAATTGCACATCAAAATCCAATTTTCTCCAGCCCTGTAGCCACAACTGTTGCATAAGCACCAATCTTTGCTAACAATTCCGCCGTCTCCACACAATGCAGCAAGTATGGATCTCCGCTTGCTCCCATCTAATTAGCAAAAGTATAACAAACCCATTTCAACTTCACAAACCACAGATCACCAGTTGCAACAAAGCAGCAAAATGAAGAAATTCTAAATAAGAGCAAATCAGAACAATACCATCATAAGAACAAACCCCCTCACAATCATTTAAAACATAAAAGGAGAAAATTTTCACACCTTTGTGAGCTTTCGGCTTCATAAAATGCCTTAACCACAAGCTCCTCATAGAAAATCTTATGCCTCATTGCGCTCCCAAAGAAAATCCCTCGCATAGTTATGCAATCCAACTCGAGCAAACTCTCATCATCCAAATCAAACCTCAGCTCCTCCACATCCACTCCCCTCAGATCTCATCAGTCACTATAATCTAGCGGAGCCCAAAGCATTCCTCACAAACCCGCTAAATATCCGATCTTTCCTCCAATCCTCGAATTCTCATCAAAGCGGGCTCTTTGACGAACCGCGAAACCGGCCCATTGAAGACCGAGATGGGGCTCGGATCACGACATTTGAAGGAACTAGAGTAAGAAGAGTAAGAGAAGGAGCTCGAGATCCTCGACCGATCGTGCCATAGAAATTGAGATCCTCATTGTTGCCGTCGAGTGGCGGCGAGGGCGAGGCTCGCGAGGAAACGCCGGCCCGACGAGGTGAGGCGGTTAGGGTTAGTCGTGATCCGGGAGCGATGGGATGACGGCAAGGCGATCGATGAGCGAGCGAGCTCGGAGGGCGACGGCGTAATGCGTGGCGGAAACGTATCGCGGTGCCAGGTAAGCGAATTGGAGAATTAGGGTTTGAATTTGGGGATTTTGAGGAGACGGGGGTTGAATTTTGAATTTGGGGATTTTTGAAACCCTAGTTCGTTGAAATTGGCGGTCCATGGGGCTGGACGGCGACGGGCTTGTGGTATGAGAAGCGAACAGCGGCGGCCGGGCAGCGAGGATCGCTTTGGGGCAGAGATCTGAGGGGGCCTATTTCTTTGGGAGGGGTGAGAGAACTAAAAGGTGGGGGGAAGGATTTTGGGGAATGGGTTTTGAATGGATGGTAGATTAATCGAGCTTAGATGAATGGGCGGTGGGATTAGCATCCTTAGATGCCCCTAAGGAGTCACCTTAGATCCATTTTACCCTATATATATATATATATATATATATATATATATATATATATATATATATATCAACTTAATAACTTAAGTTGATAGGGAATAGTCATCCACCAACTTTTCTATCCATTGATCTTTCTTTGGGATCCGTGAAAGATATTAAGTTTATAGGAGCCTCTCTCTCTCTCTATATATATATATATATATATATATATATATATATATATGAAATTACAAACCAGAACAATAGAAGACTAACAGTAAAAGAAAACCAGAGGACTGAGATAAATGGCCTCTGTCAATTACCCGACCAGCTCACCTAATAGTATTCTATGTTAACTGTACCAAGGCAAGGTACATCAGATACAGGAATATAAAATGATGTCAAGCATTAATCAATGAGCCATGTTTGCTTACTGTTTTCAAACAGTGAGATCCTAAAACTTTCATTATCACAATTGCAAGTGAAAGACATACCAAATTATTGACTCATATATTATATGCAATTAGCTTATGCTAACAATGATTCATACCTTTTTTATCCTTTATATCAATATAACTTGCAGTTCTGCATTTTAGAGGAGCCTTCATATTACCTCCAGACTAATGGTTAAAAATTTCCAGTTAACAGTCGATGTTTAGTAACCATTATACTGTTTTCCTTTCTTACTTATTCTTTTACCATTGAATATTCCCTTTGCCCAGAAAGAAGAAAAGATTCTCAAATCCAGAATTTATTCTCTAGACTACCTGTAACCTCTCAGGTCTATTCAAGTCAGAGATCATATTCTTTGTCGGATTAAGCATACGAGGAGAAATATCTACTAAATCAACAGAGCATATGCAAAACTCACCCTACTAGATAAAGTCCATTCTGCAACATCTAATTTTTATGTTTGCATGACTCCTACTTGTTGATATTGATAGGACCGTGTCCGTACAATTAAAATAGTTTAATGAATAATAAATCTTCATATTGGTATAATATGTGTTTGAGATGTTGTATACATGTTACAAGAAGTTAGAATCAACTTTAAACACAAAAAGAGCAAGACAATAAGTTAATCACAGTTAATCTTGAAAAATATCAGAATCTAAAATCAACTTTGAGAATATTGGAGTGTCCATTTCTTTGTAACGAATTCACAGAAACAAGAAGAACTTGATTCGGAGATGTATAGCTTGAGATGTGAGTATTTTAGCAAAACAGAGTCAAAACAATCAAGCAATTTTGGAAATATGCATGAGGATGAAACTTGTATGGACCATTCGGTTACGGAATTGCTATTATAATATATTTTCAAAAAGCTCTCGATGTGATCTACAAAGCGAGTATTATTCGTATACTCATTAATGAGAACAGTACTCATCGATGAGCAAAAATTGAGATATTTTGGTCATTGATGAGTAAAATCTATTAGTCATCGATGAAGCTTGGCTCATCGATGAGTGTCTGCTAGATTTTCTTCGATGATTTCTGACCTATTTCAGAAAGAAAAAGATAGAGGAAAAGGGGGGGGGGGGGGGGGGGGTGGGGTAATGAGGGGATTCAACTTGGGTAATTAATCTTGCTCAGGCTTCTCATAAAGCATCCTCGACATTGTTCTTCATCATCTGATCGTCAACCTTCGATGGTTGCTGCCATTGGATCTCAATTTCATTATCGTTCTTCCACAGCTTCGCTTCAATCATTAGAAGAATGCTTTGCTTAACAAAAGGGCTATAAGATCTTTCTATATTGCCCTGTTAGATTGTTTTAAACTTATCTTTACGATGTAGTCAAGGAGGTGTGGATTAATGGTTTACGATGTACTCAAGCCGGGGTTAATTGAAGAATTGATCACTAGCTAGGGCTAGAGTTACTCACTGTGTGAAGAGTTTAGGTTAGACGACTAATTTGGGAGAAATTGGGGTTTCAATCTTGTAAGCCTACTGAATCGACTTTGTGATTCAGAAGAACTTTCATAGAGTGAGGAAGCCCCTTCGTGAGAAGGAAGAGTGGATGTAGAGTTTATCTGAACCACTATAAAATGTTATGTGCTCTGGCTGTAATTGATTCTGGTTGTTTCTGAGTTTATTGCTTTACTTATTATTTTTCTATTACTGTTTATTTTCCAATGTATATTATGTGATAATTTGTAAAACAACAGACAACCCTATTCGCCTCCCTCTAGGCTTGCATCTAGGATCCTAACAGTGGTATCATAGTCTAGTATCCCTGATATTAGGCTTAACATCTTAGGATAGATGGCTAGTCTAGGCACCACGACCGCTTTCCCAAAGGCCAAGTAGTTAACCAACCTCCAATTTTTTATGGCACTAACTTCTCCTATTGGAAAGCTTCATGAGAGTTTTTATTGTCCACTGATAATGATGTTTGGAATATGGTAGAATTACCAACCCACTAACACCATTGCCGAACTCACTGTAGTTATACCTAGAGACAAGTGGACTGTAACTGATAAGATATTATATTCTCTTAATACAAAAGCTATGAATGCATTATATTGCTCTCTTACTGCTAAAGAATTTAATCGCGTGTCTAGTTATTCTACTCCACAGAAAATCTGGAATACTTTGCAGGTCACACACGAAGAAACTTCACAAGTGAAGAAGGCCAAGCTCGTAATGTTGGTGAGTAAATATGAAAACTTTAAGCTGGAGGCCTCAGAGAGCATACATGATATGTTCACACGTTTGACGGATGTTGTAAACAAGGCAAAAGTATTGGAAAGGAGTATAGCCAAGAGGAGCTCATTTACAAAGTCTTTTAATCACTTCCATTTGAATTAGATACTAAGGCAATCACTATCGAGGAATTCCATAATTTATTCTGAACTCTCCCTTGATAATCTTATAGGATATCTTATCACACATGAGACGAGATTGAAGGAGAGAGAGAAGAGCAATCAGGGGACTATTTCAAAATAAACCATTGGCCCTCAAAGCGAAAAGAGAAAAATTAAAGGCCAAAGCAAACGTAGGTTTGAGCTCTAGTTCTGAGAGTAAAAAAGGTAACGATGTAAATTAAATTGTTAAAGGCTTCGACTCCTTCCTCATATCAAAGAACGCTAAAAAATTCCTGCAAAACAAATATAGTCACTACACTAGCAAGGTAAAAAAATTATCTCTAGTAATTCTGATTCTGAACTAGTGTGTTATCGATGTAGGAAATCGGGTCATCTAAGGAACAAATGCCCCTTAAACAAGAAGGAGAAAAAGGAACATTCAAGTCTAAGGTAATGAAGAAGAGAAGTCAGGGAGTAGCTCGAGCGATGACGAGAAAAAGACTCATCATTATCTAATGGCAAAAGATGGATTTTTCAAATAATCCCAAAGATGAGAGCTCGAACAATGAGGTATACCCTTCATATGATGATTTATATGATAAATATGGTGAAATGTTGAGTCATTTTAAAAAAATTGCTGAAAAATATAGCTCTTTGAAAAAGGAACATTCAAATCTAAAGCTGGATAACAAAAAGTTACTTGAGAAATTAGAAAAATCCATTTTAGAGTTGAATGCTTCCAATAATACAAGTTTAAACACCTCAACTTTTTGATTGCTTAGAGTGTTCCATATATATAAATTTGAACGGTGAATTAACGAGAAGGTAAATCTAATAAAATGTGAAAATAATGATTTTCTTGCTTGGTTAAATAATCTTTCACGTGAATTATCGATGAACAAAAGAAGTTTGAAACTTGCTACACTGCTATTGTCTTAGAAAATGAATTGCTTAAATTCAAAGCTTTTGATTTAAAAAAGGCTGGAAATATTTTTTCTTTGGACTCTAAATGTGTAAACACGGTTCTTTCTAATCAATGTTTTGCTAAAGCAAAAATTAGATTAGGCTATTCATATCCTAGTAAGAAGTGTTTCAAACCCTCTTTTATGAAAGGGAAAAATTTGCCTTTCTATGCTCCTATCTCTAATGCATCATCTACTACTTGCACTTTGTGTGGTAGAATGGGGGCATCTCTTTATGTCCTGTTGCATGCAATATCGAACTAAAATTATCAAGCAAATTTGGGTACCCAAAGGGGACAATTCATAATCAGAGTGGACCTATGTGGATACCTAGGTCATACATATCTTCTTTATTTTAGGTATATAGGCAGGCTAAGGAGCAAGATAACTTTTTGATATGGTCTCTCAAGACATATTCAGAAGACAAGAATATGTTCCTTAGCCTGACCAAGAGGAAGAATGGGTATGTGAATTTTTTTGAGAACATCAAACAAGGTAAAATGGTTGGAGTTGGTGAAATATGTAATTTCTTTTTGAACTCCTTAATGTATTATTTGTTGAGAGCTTAGCGATAATCTCATATCTATTAGAAGAGTATGTGACAAAGTTATATCTGTTCATTTTCTACACATACTCATTGCAACATTGGCTATTTTCGAAATAGGTTCAGTTACTTTGCTGATTAATAAACATGCAAACATTTACACTTCATATTTTCTTCATATTTATTCTAAAAGTGTAAAATTTTGATGCAGGATGAGAAGTTGCTGATATGTTGCAAAAAAGGTCTAATTATGCAAGCATGGATTTGTTGCAAAAGTATGCGATGCTTGCATAAGTGATAAGGTTACCAAATCTTCTCATAAGGGTAAGCATAAGGTAAATTTCATTAACCCCTTTGTACATTATTTTTTATTTTGTTTTGATATTTCTTATGTTTTATTTTTTTTAAAATAAAATAAAAATTTCTCTTTTGTTTTCTTAAAAATTCATAAACACTTTAGTCTTTCTATCTTGACATATATTTGAATGTTTTTTTGCATAATATTGGTAAATTGCACATGAGATTATATTTTTATTCCTAGTCCATGTTTTTCTCATCTATATATGCTATATTTGGATAGACTTGTTGGTTGAAATAAACTTTGTGGTATCTTTTAATCTTTCTTCACATTCACTTGCGAGATTCATATTATCGATTATGGTGTATTGTTGTTAGATCTTGACTTTAAATCACGTTCATGTTTGCATATGCATGTAACTAGTTGTATGAAACAAGCTATGAGTAGGTTTCTTTTGCACTGACTTAAAATTTTTTTCCCAATGTGCACCTGAGTTTAAATGAAAAATTGCATATATGAGTGTATTTGTTAAAATATAATTAAACATCCACACTCATACATAATCCACATCAAAAGAGTGTCCTTGTTAAAAGACGGTGAAAGATCCACACTTGTGGATTTGTTGTTAGTTGCATATCTCAAATGGTAGCCATCCTGTAAATAAAATTTATTTAGAGATGGTATACATCACCTGCCAAACACTATCATCCTGCCTTGTAAGTCCTATAAGGCTGAGGTAATAGGTTAAAATTTTGGTCTTTCTGTGAAAATTGAGATTTTTTTTCTTAAGCTTGTTCATATATGCTTGTTTTTCATGAATATCATACATGCATATTGATTTGAGTTGCATTTTCTAATACACTCCATGTTAGTGATATGAATCATACACACTTACACGAAGTAATTTGATGGGATCCACATATGCATTGATATCAACTTGTGATTTATATTTTTGTATAAAATTTTATGGACTTGCAAGTATCTCTCTCTTTAACCATTTGGACTATATTATTCAATAATTTATATCTTTATATGTTCATTTAGAAAGCTTTGTGATATTTTTGCTATAAGAAAATAGGGAGAAATGGTGGAAATTTGAAAATATTTGATTTTGATGTTTTTCGGAATAAAAAATATGTATTGGGGAGAAGGGGAGGAGTTTTGAAACACGAGAAGCTAGTTGTAGGGGGTGCTTGTTTAACCTGTATCTTATGTTTCATGTATGCAGATACGTGGGGGGAGTATGCATATCATATTTCATATGTCATGAGATACAGCTCATGAAATCATGAATTTTGGATTTCACAAAATTATTTGCCTATTGTAGGATCGAAAAAAGTTTATTGATTGAATGAATAGGTTTACAATCAAATTCTCTCGATTACAGAGGAAGAGAAGATTGATTCGACTTCTCTTTTGTATGGGTTCTTGGTGGCGAAAGAATGCTTCACTCAATGCTCACGTTGAGATCCGCTTTCCGTTGACGATCAGAGCAATGTTGATGATTGATGAAGAACTCGATCTCTCTTGAGCGCAAGTGTTGAATTTTCCAAAAGTCCCTTTCTCATAGCTGCTCATGGCTATTTATAGGGCTTTTAGCATCATGCTAGAATTGTGGAAACGCGGGTTAACTGATATGGACGTGGGTATAACTGATGTCCACTACTTAATCCACGTGGTTGTCGTGGTTTTCGTGGCCTTTGGGTTCGCTACAAGGGCGAGCTTCGAGCCTCGTCGAATAACGAGCATCGAGCTTCTTCGAACTTCGTTGACTGGGCAAATCTTGATTGCATAACGAGGTCCGCTACTTGGATGAACTTCAGTTATATGACGAGCTTCGCTGTTTGGGCGAACATCAGTCGAATGCATTTACGCATTTTGGTTGGATGGCGAGCTTCGCTGCTGTAGGCGAACCTCGTATGAAAGTCGAGCCTCGCTAAGTGGGCGAACCTCGCCTTAAGATTAAAGTCAAGTTTCAAGACGAATGTCGAGCTTCGCTCCTCTTGTGAACCTCGGATGAAAGTGGAAATCAGCATTTGTGGGCGAACCGTCGGACCAGCATTGTGGCGAACCTCGTATTGAGGTTGAACCTGCGCCTCTTGAGCAAGTCTCGTTTTGAAGCTTGCATGGTCTAGCCTCGCCCCATCGGCGAGCCTCGTCGAATAACGAGCATCGAGCTTCTTGAACCGTTGGTAGGCAAATCTTGATTGCATAACGAGGTCCGCTACTTGGATGAACCGGTTATATGGCGAGCCATTTGTTTGGGCGAACCGTCGGACCAGCATTGTGGCGAACCTCGTATTGAGGTTGAACCTCGCCTCTTGAGCAAGTCTCGTTTTGAAGCTTGCATGGTCTAGCCTCGCCCCATCAGTGAGCCTCGTCTTGAAGCTTTAACAACTAGGGTGCGCGTGACCCTCGCCTAGAGAATTTTTTGACTGTCTACAAGACCCCCTTCAAAGTTTTCAGACTTGAATCAGGTTGTGTGGGGTCTGGAATACTTTGAATTTTTCTAACAGCTATCGGCGAACTTCGCACGCCAACCTCGTCAGGAGTTTAAATATGAGGGCAAGGCTACGAACCTCGCACTCACCGGCACTTGGCGTTTCATTTTCGATCTCTCTTTAAATCCGCATCCACGTGGCAAATTGGGAATTCGACACCTTTCGAGTGACTTTTCACATCCAAAGATCTCGTCCGCAGATCTCGCATTGAGGATCACGTGAGAGATCTAGGCCGTATATTTCGGCCGTCGGTTGGGTTCTTCGAGACCCTATATATGACAGCGAGAGGCCACAGAGAACCCCCCCACTGCTCATCTTCTTCAAGCCACCAATATCTAAATCACCGAGATCTCCCTTAACGCTCGAAGCAATGGCCCCCAAAACCGCTACTGGCAAAGGCAAAAGGCCCGCTGGGACTTCTGGCTCTCCCCAATCGCCGTCCATTTTCACAGGTAAAAGACCTAAGGACATTGCTCGCCAAGACATGACTTTTAAAATCCGCCGTAGAGTTGATTTTATGACATGATTTTATGACATGATTTTGACTGATAAACCTCGTCGAGGTTCTTGATCTTCCAGATCCCCATAGGGTCTCTATTTTGAAACTCGTCTGTTTGGCGAGGTTTGATTCTTTAGACGAGGCTCGTTTCGGCGAGTCTCGTCTTTTTGAATGATGAGTCTTGTTTAGCGAGGCTCGTCTTCTTGAAGGATGAGTCTCGTTTGGCGAGGTTCGAGGCTCGTTTGGCGAGGCTCGTCTTTTTGTTGGACGAGGCTCGTTTGGCGAGGCTCGTCTTTTTGAAGGATGAGTCTCGTTTGGCGAGGCTCGTCTTTTTGTTGGACGAGGCTCGTTTGGCGAGTCCCGTTGATTCGACCAGCCTTGTTATTATCATAGCCTTAATTCGTTGAAATAATGATTCAACTTTTACTCTGACTTCTTTTACTTTTGTGTTATGTGCAGTTGTGCATTCCTCTGCCCCTGTTCCACGTCGGGGTACTTTTGGTGCTGCTCGTGAGCCACTCGATGTTCACCGCCTCTCTTAGGGATGTTCCCGTGTTTGAGAATAGAAGTGAGGTAGCTATTAGACTACTCTCTGAACCCTCGATCTCTACTTTCCGGCGCCTGGTGACGGATGCTCCTTTGGAGTCTGTTGATCAGACTCTTATTGAGAAGCCTTTCTTTCTGTTCGGGGACAATTCAGAAGACCCTGACCTACTGGAATTGGGTTCTTACAGATGGCTCAGAACTGTAGGCCAACGCTCCATGTTCTTGCCCGCGATGGAGCGTGATCACTCACTTGCTAACATGAGGACTGCTTCAGTTCCTAGAAAGATGAATTGGGATTTAACTCCCTCTCAAGATGGAGTAACTTGCAGCCATTTTTCTCGAGATGGTGCACAAGTGGACCGCGATGGCCATTACATAACCGGCTTACATCCGGGATTGTTTCAAAAGGATTTCCCCGTTGGTGAATCAGCTGCTGCGGCTGATACTTTTGGTCGTACCTTTCATACTTCTGAGCGTCAGTTCCCGGCGAAGGATTTTAGAACTCCTGGCTGGTCTCGTTGGGTTTCCTCTCAATGGTGGCCACGCATCACCGAATACATCCTCAAAGAGTATTTCGCAGATCTTCAGCAGTTTGGGCTCTATGCACCCATTAGAGTCACCCAATTTGGTCTTAAGACCAATGCCCATCAATTTTTTGGGATTCTGGAATTGTACAATCCCATTACCCGCACGTTCTTTGTCCCCGACGGAGAATTGGGTATTGCTTTACATGAAATGGCTGAGGTGTCAGGGTTACCGTATGGCAGGTACCCTTATGAAGAATACATCCCAGGACAAAAAGAGCTAGTGAACTTGGAAAAGGACCACCCCCAAGTCGTAGAAACTTACTGGGAGTTGATGTGTCATTATCACATTTGTGTGTGCTCCCAAGGTCGTAAGGATAAGAAGGGCGAGAAGACCGTCAGCCACAGTATGTGGGCGCATTATCTTTTCCCTGGCTTGGATAATAAGAATGATCCTCTATTTCTGCTAAGTCCCCTGGAAGCAGGTCCTCTATCGCAACTGGTGCTCAACAACCTCCCGCTATCTTATGTGCCCTCCATCGATGAACATGGCTTTCCCGCGGGGATGACATTTGACACGTACATTTATCAAGCCGGGGAGCCTATATCCTCTAAGGCCGTATTGGCAGGTTATCTCATGCTGTGGTTAAAACATGTCGTTGTTCCTTGCGGCACTTTTGAGGTGTTAACTCCTGACATGATTTTCACGGCCGTTTGCATGGCTCACGGCCGACAATATGCTCTTCTCCCCGCCATGCTCACTCGCCTTCACTGGGGGTTACGAAGCCTTTGTATAGCTTTCAATCAGGGCGTTGAGAATCCTCGAGTAGAGTTACCTTATACCTACTTGATGGCGTGGTTTGTTATGCATTGCCTGCTTGATGAGTCATATACGCCCAAGTGGAAGGGCGATTACTCCTTTGTCCAAAGGTTGGAGAACTCGAATGGAGCAAACATTACATGGCGCGATGAGGCGTGCTCTCAGGGATTACAAGGGTTATTCTTTCAACGGTGCTTTCCCGTTTCTCGGGGTCAATTATGGGCAAACCTTAGTGGATGAATCTAATTCCCAAGGTTATACCACTTTATCATTTGGTACATTTCCTATGGCTTTTGAGCATCCGTCCGGGGTACCTTATTTTCCGTGTTGGTCCAGTGTGTATAGTAGAACCCTATCTACCATGTCGCTTTGCCCGTCAATTTGGGTATGATCAGCTGTACATAGGTAATCCCAACACTCAATTGCAATCTGATGGCTGCAGCCTGATTATTGGAGCCAGAGCTTGGTTTTGGTCTGCCATGACGGGTGCTCGCTTCTCTCTTCCACAGCGGGATGCCCAACCTCGGACAACTTTTGCCTATTGTAGATGGCATTGTATTGCCAATGCAGAGATCCCAGGCTTCAACATTAACTCCTCAGGACTACGATTGATCCGGCGTCGTTATAGGGAAGGCCAGACTTCAACGAGGAGCCGCATTCCGGGACTGAAGGAGTATTTAAATGCTGAGAAGGATGTTGGTGCGGAGACACCGCATCCACCTAGCCCTCATGAAACTCAGGTAGAAATAGATGAGGCCCTGAATGAGTACGGCAGCAACGTTTCTTTTTCTGTTGGTGTTGAAGAAACTTCCGGGGCTGAACCTGTATCAGAGGCACCTAGAGATTTTGTTCCTTTTGACGAACCATGGAACATCTTCCACAAGATCCTCTTGAAGCTCTACCTCACCCGGCCGGTCTGTTGGGCTGTGCCCCAGAAACCACCCCCACTCCAGAGCCTGGAGGAAGTAAAGCCTTGGTGCCAACAACTCGAGGATCTAAAAGACCAGGGCCTCTTCGGACCAAGCGTGTAGTCAAGCGGGTAAGGAAAGAAACCTTGATTGAATCTGCCGCCAGCTTGAGCCCCATTACTGAAGGCCCTCCTGACGTTGCCAAGAGTATCTTGGGATGATCTTTGAAGAGTCTCCGGTGGCTGCTGTTGTTTCTGAGTCAGAGACCAGGACCCAGTCGATGATGTTGTGATCCCTGCAGTGATTGTGCCTGGCAATTCACTTGCTTTGGCTATCGTCACCGCTCCTTCGGTTGAAATTCCTCCAGCCCCAACTTCATTTTGTCAGTCGGAATCGAGTCCTTCCACTGCTACCCCCTCTTCTTTTGACTTGTCAAAAGAATATGGGGTGTCTATGATCTGCAACAATTTCCTCACCATCTTAAGAGGGTCTCCTACTCAAGTGTTGGAGCGTGGCGGGGATTTTCTTTGGGCTTAAGTGTATTGGAGACTCTCACGGATGTAGCATAAAGCGACCAGCGCTACAGCTTCTGTGCCTTACGAACCTATCCGTACGTGCAGACCCTTTTCAACAAATGGCGAGCAGTGACCAGTCTCTTTATTCCATGATTGGGGACCGTGCCATGCAGCTTATGAGAATAAGAGATGATACCCAATTTGAGCTCCAACATCAAATACTCGAGAAGAAGCAGACTATTGGCCAGCTCGCGGAGACGGTCGCGACTCTGTATAATGAAAAGAAAAGGGTTGCTGAGGCCGAGCGTAACCAACAACTCCTGGTTGACTCCTACAAGGCTGCACTCATCGATATTCAGGCAAAATTGGCGGAGGCAGAGAGTGGGCTAGAGGCTGCTACTGAGAGACATCAGACTCTGATAGCTCAATGTACGGCACACGAGGCCGCAGTGCAAGCTGAATCTAATGACCTGGAAGGGCTAAGCGTTGCTATGAGTCAAATGCCTGAACTTTCTGACGACGATCTTTATAAACAGGCGACGGAGGAGATCAAAGTCGCTCACAAGGAAACTATGGTCAAGATTGCTACCGAGATCCGCCAAACTCTTGAGAACTTGTAACTCATGTACCTTTGATTTTGCTATAAAATTTCGACTTTGGTGTTCATTTAATATTTTCTTGTGCCATTTATATCTGCAATTTAGAATTTTTAGCAAATCCCCAGCTATCAACGGACTTGGTATGTCTTTACCAGCTGCCGTTTGAGCTGGACTAGCCATACTTTTCCCCTCAGTATGGTGAGTTTTCGAGGAGTTTCTTTTAGGCTTAATGCTAAAATCTCCCCTCTATCCTTAGCCGTTCAAGGCGTTGGATTAAAAGATAGGGGCAACTCGCCTGGTAGACTACCATCAGGAATAAAATCGTGTGGGAGTGATCAAATCGTTCAGTGACATAAAAGTATAACGATCGTGATCAGAAAGCAATCAAGTTGTTCAGTGACATGAAAGTATAACAACAATGATTATGAACAAAGTCGTTTGAGGAAATGACTCTGTGGGGTTAACTGAGTCGTTCAGTGACATAAGAGTATAACGACTATAATTGGAATAGGAGCACATCGCATAGTAGGCCGCTATTCGGTGAGGGAGTTGATAGGGGTATATCGCTTGGTTAACCACTATCTAACATAAAGTCACTCGGACAAGTGACGATATGGAAATGATCAGGTCGTTCAGTGACATAGAAGTATAACGACTGTGATCGAAAACAATCACATTGTTCAGTGACGTGAAAGTATAATCACTGTGATTGACATAGAGACACATCATTCGATAAATCAACATTAGGTGACAGCCGTTGTTTATGAGGAGTTGAAACATTGGCACATCGTTGAGTAAGCCTATACGGGGTGATGAACATCATTCGGTATGAATAACAAACATCGAAAAATAGAATATTGGCGCATCACTTGGTAGGCCAATATAGGACAATGAACATCACTTATGGGAAATGGTGGACATCGTAAAGATAAAATATTGACACATCACTTGGTAGGTCAATATTGGACAATAATCGTCATTTGTAAGAAACGGTGAATATTGCGAATATAACATATTGGTATATCACTTGGTAAGCCAATACTTAGAAATAACAAGATAATTAATTAGGGGTAATATTTTCTTGAAACTTACGTTGATAGGCATCATGATTTTGTCGCCTTCTTGATTGGTCGGCGGTATGCTCCATTCGAGTAAGCGGACTCCCTCTGAATGGTCCTTCCCATTTTGGTTCAATTTCCCCTTCTTCTTAGAATTGAGGATCATTGGGCGTCGGACGGCGAAGCGAGTCGCCTTCCTTGAAAATCGACACTTAACTTTCTTGTCAAATGCTTTAGAAATCGGACTTGGTAGAACTTCGATATGTTGTTAAGCACGTAGTAAGCTTTTCATCGGCATTTCAAGTTCC
Source organism: Asparagus setaceus (assembly GCA_012295165.1). Lineage (NCBI taxonomy): Eukaryota > Viridiplantae > Streptophyta > Magnoliopsida > Asparagales > Asparagaceae > Asparagus > Asparagus setaceus. Next base: position 63,733,329 of record CM022704.1, read on the forward strand.
TCAAAGCGTCGGCGATGATTTTCTTCGTCGTCATTCGATGGTTAATGCTATTAAGTAGCGGCGAATTTGAATCTCCATCGGTAAAATAGCTTCGCAACCATAAACTAAAGAATATGGGGTGGTACCCGTTGGTGTGCGAACCGTTGTGCGGTAAGCCCACAAACTTTGTCCCAACTTGTCATCCCAATCCTTCTTATTTGAAGAGACCATCTTAGTAAGGATCTTGATGATCGTCTTATTAAAAGCTTCAGCTTGTCCGTTCACCGCAGGATAGTAAGCTGTTGATGCTAAATTCCGGATTCGGAATTTATCGTAGAATCGCGTGAAAGCATGACTGACAAATTATGGACCATTGTCGTGGACAATCTGCCTTGGCACACCATATCGGTATATGACGTGATGTTTGATAAATTTGATCACATCACTAGTCTTGACCATTCTCAATGGAATAGCTTCAGCCCATTTTGAGAAATAATCAGTTATCGCCAATATGAAGCAGTGTCCTTTTGAAGAAGGTGGAGAAATGGGACCAACAATATCCATTTCCCATGTTTCAAATGGCTAGGACGTGGCGGTAGGATGCAAGTGTTCCGGCGGTTGGTGAAGGTAATTAGCATGTATTTGGCATGCATGGCATCGTTTAGCGTAAGCCACGGCATCCCTTACCATTATCGGCCAATAATAACTGAGTCTACGCAGCCGGTCCCATAACTTAGGTCCAGGCTGGTGTGCTCCACAAACACCGTCATGAGCTTCTTTCAAGACTTGCTCTGCTTCCTTAGTTGACAAACATCGAAGCAGTAACCCATCATATGACCTTCTATATAAAGTCTGTAATTGGGAATCATAGTAAAATCCTAATGCTCGTCGACGAATTGACTCTCTTTCTTTTATGTCTTCGGGCAATATCCCATGCAAGACATAGTCGATGATCGGGAACCGCCAGTCTCGTGCTTCAAGTGACTTAGGTTCGTCTTCGACTGCTTGGATCTGTAATGCATATTTTGGCCGAAATAGTTGCCGACTAGACACAATAATCTGCTGAGTAGCATTCTCAGGCAGGGCTAGCGTAGCTGCAAGAGACGCCAACGCATCAGCATAAGTGTTCTGCAAACGGGGTACATGATCAATGTAAAAGCTTTCAAACGAGTCAGCTAAAGTCACGGCTGCTGCATGATGAGGGATAAGGTCCTCGTGCCTGACTTCGTACTCTCCTCTTAGTTGTTTTACGATTAGCTGTGAATCCCCAAATGCTTCAAGGTGTTTCACGCCTAAATGTTTGGCTATGTCAAGACCAATCAATAACGCATTATACTCTGCTACGTTATTGGTGCATGGTTCTGATAACGACACAGCTCGTGGTATCACGTGGTTTTGTGGAGATATCAATACTACCCCCACTCCGGCTACAACGGGGCCATCAGGGGTCGCTCTCGCGGCTCCGTCAAAGAACAACTGCCATACCTGTTCCTTAGAGACCAGATTAGCTTCATAAGGTTCATCAGGCATGTCTTGATACAATTCGACTTTCCCTTTCAATGGATGGTTAGCCATAAGATCACACACAGCTTGACCCTTCATCGCCTTCTGAGGTTTGAAGTGAATGTCGTACTGAGATAATAACAGTGCCCATCTAGCCATTCGGCCATTCAACGTGCCAGGCTGGGTCATAAATACCCGTATGGGGTCGATTTTAGAGATGACGTGTATAGTCTGTCCCACTAGATAATGCCGCATCTTTTGGATGGCGAAGACCAAAGCCAAACATTCCTTCTGAATGGGAGGATATCGATATTCGGCCCCCGACAGCGTCCTACTGAGGTAATAGACTGCCTGTTCGTGGCCATTGTCATCGTCCTGTGCTAAAAGACCTGCTAACGCATACTCTGTAGCGCGGATGTAAATCAGGAAGGGCTTTCCTGATTTAGGTGCAACTAACATAGGGGGATTAGAAAGATATATTTTAATCTCTTCGAATGCCTTCTGGCAATCTTCATCCCAAACGAACGATACACCTTTCTTCATGAGCTTCGAGAATGGTTGACATTTCCCCGATAAATTGGAAATGAATCTGCGAATGTAAGCCAAACGCCCTTAGAGACCACGAAGCTCTCTGAGGTTTCTAGGAGGTGGAAGTTCCTGGATAGCTTTGACCTTGTCCGGGTCGAGACGTATACCATCTGCTGTGACCACGAACCCTAGAAATTTGCCACTAGACATCCCCAGAAAAGACTTAGTTGGGTTCATCTTCAGCTGATGTGCCCGCATTATCTCAAATGTTGTCTTCAAGTCATGCAAGTGATCACTTTTGCGACGACTCTTGACTACTAAATCATCTACGTAGCATTCCACTGTTTTCCGTAAATATTTTCAGAAAATAGTGGTCATGGCACGCTGGTATGTAGCCCCCGCGTTTTTCAAGCCAAAGGGCATGACTGTATAACAGTATATCCCTGACGGTGTTCGGAAGGCAGTATGCTTTTCATCATCAGGATGCATTTCGATTTGATTGTACCCTGAAAATCCATCCATAAAAGACATCCTTTCAAACCCGCATGTGTTGTCGAAGATAATATCCGTAATTGGTAGAAATCGTCTTTCGGACATCTTTGCATTTAAGTCTCGGTAATCAGCGCCGCGGTCGGATCATCGTTTTCTTTACCACGGGTACTATATTTGATACCCAGTCAGGATGCTGCACTTCCCGGATGAACCCTGCTTTGATTAGTTTTTCGATTTCTCTTTCGATGGCCTTCATGACTGTAGACAGTCAAAAAATCCTCTAGGCGAGGGTCACGAGCACCCTAGTTGTTAAAGCTTCAAGGCGAGGCTCGCTGGTAGGGCGAGGCTAGACCATACAAACTTCAAAACGAGACTCGTCAAGACGAGGCTCGACCTCAACACGAGGCTCGCACGAGAAATGAAGCTCAACAATCATATGATGAGATTCGCCCCCAACACTTAAGTTTGACGAGGTTCGCCTACAGTATCAAAGTTTGGCGAGGCTCGCCCACAACTTCAAAATTTGGCGAAGTTCTCCATTCAGACGAGGTTAGCCTACGGCGGTGAACCCGCCACTCAACGAGGTTAGCCTACAGCGGTGAACCTCGACATTCAGCGAAGTTAGCCTACGGCGGTGAACCTCGCCATTCAAGCGAGGTTAGCCTACGGCGGTGAACCTCGCCATTCAAGCGAGGTTAGCCTACAGCGGTGAACCTCGACATTCAGCGAAGTTAGCCTACGGCGGTGAACCTCGACATTCAGCGAAGTTAGCCTACGGCGGTGAACCCGCCACTCAACGAGGTTAGCCTACAGCGGTGAACCTCGACATTTATCACGAGATTAAACTACGGCGGCGAACCTCGACATTCAGCGAAGTTAGCCTACGGCGGTGAACCTCGCCATTCAAGCGAGGTTAGCCTACAGCGGTGAACCTCGCCATTCAAGCGAGGTTAGCCTACGGCGGTGAACCTCGCCATTCAAGCGAGGTTAGCCTACGGCGGTGAACCTCGCCATTCAAGCGAGGTTAGCCTACGGCGGTGAACCTCGACATTCAACCGAGGTTCGCCAAGCAACGAAGCTCGTTAGCAAACCGAAGTTCACCCAAGTAGCGAACCTCGTCATTCAATCAAGGTTCACCAGCCAAGAGCTAAGCTCGCCACCTAACGGCTCGCAGCCATAACAAAGAAAACCAACGGCCACGAAGGCCACGAAAGCCACGATAAACACGTGGGTTAAATGGTGGGCATCAGTTATGCCCACTAACCCACGTTTCCACAATTTTAGCATGATGGTTACATGCTTAAAGCCCAATAAATAGCCGTGAGCAGCTATTAGGAAGGGACTTTTGGACTTTTGGAAAATCCAGCACTTGCGTGCAAGAGAGATCGAGTTCTTCATCAATCATCAGCAATTTTGTTCTGATCGTCAACGGAAAGCGGACCTCTACGTGAGCATTGAGTGAAGCCTTCTTTCGCCACCAAGAACCCATACAAAAGAGAAGTCAAATCAATCTTCTCTTCCTCTGTAATCGAGAGAGTGTGATTGTAATCTTTTTCTCAAAGTCAATCAAACAAAACTTTTTCGACTCTACAGAAGATGGCGACCACAGTGGGAGCAACCGTTCATTCCGACGAACTGGTGGTGGCGCAATCAGACAAGGTTGCGGTTGGAACCGAGGTTCAAACCTTGGTCATCGAATTTGATCAAAGTAAGTACGAGGAATTTCTTTCCTCTGGGGCATCTAGCCCAGTGAAGACACGCAAGTGTCGCCGAGTCTCGTATGAGACTTCAGCCCCCGTGGCTTCTGCTGAATCCTCTCGAGTGAACCTCGACAATCAGCCTCTGTCTCTCAAAGACAAGGCTTCAAAAGTCAACCAGCGGGCTAAGAAATGGGTTGTTAAGCAACCCAAGTCCACTTCGGATGATGTTAGCCAAGTTTTGGCTTCTGGCGAGCCTCGCTCTGCCTGTGAGAAGACCGGACCTTCTAATGGTCCACTCTCGAGACGTGCGGAACAGCGTCGGCGAGAACCAAGCTTCGCCCGGCGTGCTCGAGCTTTGGTCTCGTTGGACGGATTCCACTATCGTCCGAAGAAAATAAACGAACCTCGTCATCATCAGGGGTTTCATTCAAAACAAGACGAAGGTCGTCCCAGCTGCGAACCTCGTGCGCCTAGTCCAAGTGGCGAACCTCGTGCGCCTAGTCCAAGTGGCGAACCTCGTGCGCCTAGTCCAAGTGGCGAACCTCGTGCGCCTAGTCCAAGTGGCGAACCTCGTGCGCCTAGTCCAAGTGGCGAACCTCGTGCGCCTAGTCCAAGTGGCGAACCTCGTCTGCCTAGTCCAAGTGGCGAACCTCGTCTGCCTCGTCCAAGAGGCGAACCTCGCCTACATCGTGAGGTCCCCTTGAAGGATGAACCTCGTTTGAATGGCGAACTTCGCCAGCAACATGAGGTCCCCTTTAAAAGGGATGAACCTCGTCCAAACAATGAACTTCGCCAACAGGAGGTCTCCTCTCGACAGGACAAACCTCGGCAGAACAGCGAACCTCGCCGTCAAAATCAAAGGAAATGGCAACCTCGCCAGGTTCGCCAAACTCGATCCAGGAAACCTCTCTCATATGAGGCTCATCTTTCAGAATCAATTGGGGGTACACCCACTATTGATCTCATGATACCTCACTGCATAAGCGTGATGCTAGTCATATGCAATCTCATTGTTCTTTGTGAAGCTTATTTGTGATAGGCCCAATGTTCATCGACGCATCAGCTTTCAGTTTTTGGGCGGTTGTCTGACCCGTCAACGAAGGCGATTCCACCATAAAAAGCGGGCAACCCACGATGGTCATGGAGTGACTATCAACATGGTTGGGAGAGGCAGGAGCAAGACCCAGCGAGGAAGTCGGTCGTCGGACCCGAATATTCCCGAGTTACGAGGTGCGTTAATCAATAGCCAAGGAGCCTATAGAAGCACCCGTCTTCGTACCGGAGCGTCAATCCCGTTTGACTATAGCCAATTGGCTGGGGGTACTTCTGAAGAACATGAGAACTCTGGCATTGCTACGTCTCAACCTTGAACGATTTGGTGACCGGGCCGATGTCCTCATGGCGAGCGAGAGGAAGAGATGACACGAAGAATAGAAGAGCAACAAGCTACTATTCTTGCACAACAAGAATCTATCGGCGTTTAGAGATGATGATGGAGAAACTTGTGGGCAAGAAAAGATGGGCGAAGGAGGATCAAATCGAAGCAAGAAGACTACGAGAGGAATCACGATGTCCATTCGATGTCATCGGCGGAATCGAACCAGCGTACAAAAGAGCAAGATCATGTGTTGCGGGATTTCCAAAAGCATTTGGATGCTCACGAAACTCAAGGACAATCTAAGGAGCTGGGGTGGCGAGGCCATATCCTATAGAATGGGGCGATGTCCCATATCCTCGAAATTCAAGCCGCTAACCGTGTAGTTCGACGAAAAGTTCTCCGTCACAACACATCTACTACTTCAAAGCAAACCGGGCATATAGCGGGTAATGATCCTATTATGACCCGATTATTCATTAGCACTCTTAAGGAGCCTTCGAAAGTGGTTCCGGTTAGTTAGAGTTCGTTCTATCAACTCTTGGAAAGATCGCAAAGACTCTTTATGGCCCGATTTTTCGATGATGACGAGGTGTCTATGGCCACTTTGCCGGTCGAAAAGCAAAAAAGACGGAGTTCGTCAAGACGCTCGCTGCGATTCTATTCGTTTTGCACTCCCCGACCAGCCTAAGTTTACATTCATCGGGATGTGCGAGCCAACCCTCGATCAACATACTTTCTAAGATGGAGTGCGGTTGAGGCATACTCTTGGAAAGAATTGGTGAGCAAAGCGAACAAGTTGAAAACATGATTAAGAGGATCGGCGGAGGAACCTCGGGACTCGTCCTAAAAAGGGGTAACGAGAATAATTTTACTCCTCAAAAGCAATCGAAGGGGAAGGAGACTCTGGCCGTGGAAGCCCAACCTACTTCAAGATCCTTCAGCGAGAAATCAAGCGTTTACGGCGGTAGTCCTCGAAGAAGTATGATTTTAAGGATGACCGAGTTATCCCAATCCTCAAAACTTTACTTAAAATGAACAAGATCAGCTTAGGAAATAAAGAAGCGGGAGGAAGCTTCAGGGCGGATGATCAAAATCTGCATGTACCATCGAATGGTACACCATCCGACGGGTCATGTTACATATTGAAGGACAAGATCGAGTCTTGCTAGAAGCGGGTGTTATGACTCTGCGGGAGGATCAAAGAAGGTGTGCGCAAACATGGTAAGCCCTCAATTTGGCGATTTTGCGAATTCAAGTGCGGGGCGGTGTAAAACCGATCCATCAGCGAAGCCAAAGTTGTGAACTTTGATCTCCGGCGGGAAGCACAAGGTATGGTCCCTTACACTCGCCGAAAGCGAAATTATGTGGGTTCATCGACTTGTTATCGGATGAACAATGGACTTCTTCAAAGTCGAAAGGGAAGTCTTATGCGCCACCTCTGCTTGGGAAAAGGCGAGTCAATGACTCTACCGAGCAACAAACCGCCCGGTCGCACGTCTGTACCGGCGTTGGCCACGGCGGAAAAAGAGTTCCTAAGGGAGTACCCGGTAGCGCCGATGTAGTAACAAAGGAGCAGTTGGTGGGTCCAAGACAAGGAGATCGCTACAACAAAGCACTTCGGGAAGGACATGCACGAAACTTGAAGGCTCCTTTCGGTTCGGCGTGTTAGCCCAACTCTCCAACATCCGTGAGAATTACTTTATTTGAGCTCTTGCGTCTCTCTCAATCTACCGAGCTCTGCGGCTGGCGGATAATGAAGCGTTCCTCGCTCATTTCGGAAAAGGACAACAGTTTGTGCCCAATGTCATCAAGTCTTCAAAGGGCCAATACCTTGCATTACTTTTTCATCGGAGGACATGCAAGTGAAGAACCAAAGCACGATAGGCGTTGTACTTCAGCGGCTATATCGGATCTGTCGAATCAGCAGAGCTCAAGTTGACGGGATGCATTGAGTATCATCCCATTGAGAATTATACAACATCTTGGGATACTGCGCAGGTTAGCAACAACGGGACTACCATCTGACTTCAATGCTACAAATTCTCATCCCTTGGGCAAGATCAAACTCAAATGCCAAATAGGAGACTTGAAGGCGGATGTTACTGCTATGTCATCGGCGGATACATCTTACAATTTGCTCTTGGGTGACCACGGATCCATGAAAATTTGATCGTCCCATCTCGTTGCATCAATGCATGAAGTATGTAGATGAAGAAGGGATGGTTAAAACATTGGTGGCGGAAGGCAACCATTCAAAGGTGTGGAGAATTATTTTACGGATTACGTCCACTACCTTGAGGAAGGCCAAACCGATGAACCACGGATCGAGGACTATGGCGTGAAATGAAGGCGACATAGAGTCGAACAAGGTGTTGTTTTCAATGATGTAAAACCCTTTGTAATCGATCGAATGATCGATGGCGACATAGTCGATTTTAATGAAAATTATGATTTAGCTTACGCCGGGTGTTAAAAGTCATCTTGACTTGATGTCGAAATTCTTCCACGGTTGTATCTTTGAACTGCATTGCACATGCCCATTCGATCGTCATTTATGACAACTCAAAGGCACTTTAATTCTTCACAAGCGGTTTTGTGATACCGCCCCTAATAATGGTCGAAAGACATTATCTTTGGGCAGTCAACAAACCATTACAGGCGAGGTGGAACAACCCCAAGCAAAGAAAAAGAACCCCAATTTTCATATTTCGCCGACGGTAACATCTGATGAAGAAAATGGGATATGACTTCCTTCACAAAGAAGGGCTAAACTTCTGGAAAAGGTATCAAAGCGCCGATCCGATCGCTTATGTCGGGAAGGCCGACTGATGATTACTATCATAAAACTTCGTAAAGGGTTGGGATATGAGTCGCCGCCGTACTCATGGCATGTTATGGTGAGGGTGAGTCGGATCACTCATCTTCTGAAACAACTTCACGGGATTACGGCGTCGGTATAGGACATGAATTTAAGTCCTTGATGGTCAATATGACCTCGGTGATCAATAGAGATCCAAGAAGATGATCTCTTACGCTATTGGAAGATCAATGAGTCAACATTTGGGAATGCAATGGGAACATCGTTTTGAACAACGGAACCACCGATGACAAAATAAACCAAATAAATATGGGGGCGAATCTAATCCAAAACCCATATTCATAGCGATAGTTTGTGGTGAAGAAAGGAGAGCCTTATCTTTGGTACAGAATATATCGATGTCTTCGCATGGAGTTATGAAGATATCGGGTTTAGACCCTCAAGTGGCCATGCATCGCCTTAACATTAAGCCGGGAGCTAAACTGTTAAACAACAACAACGGCGATTTTCCCCTCGGGTCATGAAAGCCATCGAAAGAAATCGAGAAGGCGATGAAGGGTCAAGCTGTGTGTGATCTTATGGCTAACCACCCATTGAAAGGGAAAGTCGAATTATATCAAGACATGCCTGATGAACCTTATGAAGCTAATCTGGTCTCTAAGGAACAGGTATGGCGGTTGTTCTTTGTGAACGCGAGCGACCCATGATAGCCCGTTGTGGCGGAGTGGGGTAATCTTGATATCTCCCCAAAACCACGTGATACCACGGTACGTGGCTATCGAGAACCATGTACCAATAACGTAGCAGAGTACAATGCGTTATTGATTGGTCTCGACATAGCCAAACATATAGGTGTGAAACATCTTGAAGCATTTGGGGATTCACAGTTAATCGTTAAACAACTAAGAGGAGAGTATGAAGTCAGGCACGAGGACCTTATCCTCATTATGCACCGCCATAGCTTTAGTGACTCCTTTGAAAGTTTTACATTGATCATGTACCCGTTTGCAAAATACTTATGCAGATGCGCCATGCCTCTTTGTAGCTTACGCTTAGCCCTCGAGAATGCTACTCGGCGGGTTAGTGTGTCTAGTCGGCAACTATTTCGACCAAATATGCGCTGCAGATCCAAATAAGACTAACCTAAGTCATTTGAAGCACGAGGCTGGCGGTTCCGATCATCGATTATGTCTTGCATGGGATATTACCGAAGACATAAAAGAAAGAGAGTCAATTAGTCGGCGAGTATCAAGATTTTACTATGATTCCCAATTCTGGACTTTGTATAGAAGGTCATATGATGGAGTTCTTGCTTGATGTTTGTCAACTAAGGAAGCGAGCAAGTCTTGAAAGAAGCTCATGGCGGTGTTTGTGGAGCACATCAGCCGGACCTAAGTTATGGGATGGTGCGTAGACTTCGGTTATTATTGGCCGACAATGGTAAGGGATGCGTGGCTACGCTAAACAATGCCATGCATGCCAAATACATGCTAATTACCTTCACCAACCACCGAACACTTGCATCCTACGCGTCACGGCCATTTGAAGCGTGGGGAATGGATATTGTTGGTCCCATCTCTCCACCTTCTTCAAAGGACCTTTGTTTCATATTGGCGATAACCGACTATTTCTCAAAATGGTAGGAAGCTATTCCATTGAGAATGGTCAAGACTCTTGATGTGATCAAATTTGTCAAACATCCGTCATATACCGATATGGTGTGCCAAGGCAGTTGTCCACGACAATGGTCCACAATTTGTCGATCCAGCTTTCCGCGATTACGTGATAAATTCGAATCGAATTTAGCATCAACGACTTATTATCTGCGGCAAGCGGACAAGCTGAAGCTTTTAATAAGGCGATCATCAAGATCCTCACCAAGATGGTCTCTTCAAATAAGAAGGATTGGGATGATAAGTTGGGACAAAGATTGTGGGCTTACCGTACAGCGGTTCGCACACCAGGGTACCACCCATATGCTTTAGTTTATGGTTGTGAAGCTATTTTACCGATGGAGATTCAAATTCCGTCCTCTGAGTAGCATTAAACACTGGAATGGCGGTGAAGAAAATCATCGTCGGCCTTGAAGAACTTGAAATCTTTGGATGAAAAGCGACTCTGGGCTCAACGGCATATCGAGTTGTACCGAACCAGTTTCTAAAGCATTTGACAAGAAAGTCGGTGTCGTATTTTCAAGGAAGGCGACCTCGTCACCGTCCGACCAATGATTTTGAATTCCAAAAGAAAGGAAATTCGAACCAAAATGGGAAGGACCATTCGTAGTGGAGTCGGTCTACTCGAATGGAGCGTACCGCCTAACCAATCAAGAAGGCGACAAAATCATGATGCCTATCAATGGTAAGTTTCTGAAGAAATATTACCCCTAGTCAATTATCTTATCGTTTCTAAGTATTGACTTACCAAGTCAATATTTTATCTTTACGATATCCACCTTTGGCCTACCAAGTGATGCGTAATATTCTAATTCTCCGGCGTTTGTTATTCATACGAATGATGTTCGTCATCCCTTATGGGCTTACTCAACGATGAGCCAATGTTTCAATTCCCCGTGAACAACGGTTGTCACCTAATTTTGATTTATCGAATGATGTGTCTTCATGTTGATCACAGTGGTCATACTTTCACACCATTGAACAATGTGATTGTTTTCGATCCGCGATCGTTATACTTCTCGTCAGCGAGCGACCTGATCATTTCCATATCGTCTCTTGTGCGGTGACTTTATGTTAGATAGTGGTTAACCAAGTGATACACCCTATCAAACTCCCTCACCGAATAGTGGCCTACTATGCGATGTGCTCCTATTCAATTATAGTCGTTATACTCTTATGTCACGAGCGACTCGGTTAACTACGAGTCATTTCCTTAAATGACTTTGTTCACAATCAAAGTTGTTATACTTTCATGTCGAACAACTTGGCGCTACGATCCGCGATCGTTATACTTACGTGTCCTGAGCGATTTGATCACTCCCATACGTTTTATTCCCCGATGGTAGCCTACCACGAGATGTGCTTTTATTTCAACCACAGCCGTTATACTTTTATGTCATCAATGACTTAACTACTCCCACAAGGTCATTCCTCTAAATGACTTTGTTCACAATCCACGGTTGTTATACTTTCATGTCGAACAACTTGATTCCTTTCTCGTCACATCGTGGCACTCTTATGTCATTGAATGATTTGATCACTCCCACACTATTTTATTCACGAGGGTGGTTTACGGATGAGTTGTCCTTATCTTTTAATCCAGCGCCTTGAGCGGCTAAGGATAGAGGGAAATTTTAGCGTTAAGCCTAAAGAACCTCCTCGAAAACTCATCATCTTGAGGGGAAAAGTATGGCTAGTCAGTTCAAGCGGCAAGCGGTAAAGACATACCAAGTCCGTTGATAGGCTGGGGTTTGCTAAAAATTCAAATTGCAAATATAAATGACACAAGAAAACATTAAATGGACTCCAAAGTGAAATTTTATAACAAAATCAAGGGTACATGAGTTACAAGTTCCCAAGAGTTTGGCGGATCTCGAAGCAATCTTGACCATAGTTTCTGGTGGCGACTTTGACCTCCTCCGTCGCTGCTTGTAAAGATCATCATCGGCACATTTGGCTCACAGAACGCTTAGCCCGTCCAGTCATCGATTCAGCTGCACTGCGCCTCATGCCGCACATTGAGCTATCGAGTCGATGTTTCGATGCGGCGCTAGCCCACTCTGCCTCGCCAATTTTGCACGAATATCGGCGAGTGCGGCCTTATAGAGTCAACCAGGAGTTGTTGGTTATGCTCGGCGCCGGCAACCCTTTTCTTTTCATCATCTGGTAGTGTCGCCAAAGAGCTTCCCAATAGTTCGCTTCTTTTCGAGCATTTGGCGTTGGAGCTCAAATTGGGTATCATCTCTTATTCTCCTAAGATGCATAGCACGGTCCTCAATCATGGAGCGAAGAGATTGGTCACTGCTCGCCATTTATTGAAAAGGGCCTCTGCTTGTACCAAATAAGTTCGTAAGGCAGCGAGTCAGAAGCGCTGGTCGCTCGCATCACATCGGGGAGGGTTCCAAAAGCAGCCTTGATTCGGCAAAGTCCCACGCTCCAACACTTGGCGGGGAGATTCTTTTAGGATGGTGAGGAAATTATGGCGAATCATAGATACCCGTAGTCTTCGACAAGTCAAAAGAAGAGGGGTACCAGCAGAAGGATTTGAGCCCAGCGGACAAGCGAGGGCGGGATTGGCGGGACATCAATTGAAGGAGCGTATGCAGCCAAAGCCGTGGGGTCTCGTGCACAACCGCGGCAGGGATTACAGATCGTCTTCCCGGTTCTGACTCGTAAAACAGCAGCAGCCACCGGAGACTCTTCAAAGATCATCAAGCATACTCTTGGCGGCATCGGGGAGGCCTTGATAATGGGGCTGGTGGCGGCGGCTTCAATCAAGGCTTCTCTCCTCACCGCTTGACTACGCTTGGACGAGGGCCACGGTCTTTAGATCCTTGATTTGTTGGCACCAAAGCTTGGCTTCCTCCGTGCTCAAGTGGGTGGCTTCAACACCCACCACCCGGCCGCAGGTAGAGCTTTCAAGAGGATCTTACGGAATATATTCGATGGTTCTCCAAAAGGGCGAAATCTCTAGGTGCCTCGTCTGAGTTCAACCCGGGAGTTGCTTCAACACCGAGAAGAAGGCATGTTGCTACGTACTCATCTAGAGCCTCATCTATATCCGCTGGGTCTCATGTGGGGTGGGTTGGCGTGATGGCTCACGGGTCCCATGAGGGCTGGATTGGCGTGAGGGCTCCACACCAACTTGGGGTTTAGCGGTTCGGCATCCGTTTGGCGTGCAAATACTCCTTTAGTCGAATCGGCTCCTCGTTGAAGTCGGCCTTCCCTATAGCGGCCCGAATCAATGCGTAGCCGAAGAGTTGATGTTGAAGCACGGAATTTCGGCGTTTGCCATGCAATGCCACTTGCAATACGCTAACGCCGCTCAGGATTGAGGGTCGCTATGAAGAGAAAACGAGCACCGTGCCGCCAAAGAACGGCCCAGCATCAAGCCCCGCTCCCACGCATTGCCGCGAACCGCCGGATTGAAGTCGAGAATTGGGATTACCGGCGTATAGTTGATCATACCGAATTGGCGGCGGCAGGGGTAGATAAGGCTCAATCGCATATAGGACCGAAGCGGCATATGAAATACCGTGGGATGCTCATGAGCCATAAGAAGCGTAGCGATAAAGTGGTATAACCACGAGCATTGGGTTCATCCACTAAAGCTTGTCCATAGTGACCCGGGGAAAATGAGGAGGCATCGATTAAAGAATAACTCTTATAGTCCCTGAGAGCTGCCGCGACCTGCCATGTTTGGTCCAATCGACGCTCTCTAGCCTCTGGATGAAAGGAGTAATTTGTCCCTCTACAGGTGCAGAAGGTGTACCCATGAGAGTAGGGCAATGCATGACGAACCACGCCATAAGATAGGCGTATGGTAATTCCACCCTCGGGTTCTCAACACCATGGCGAAGGCATAGCAAAGCCGTAAGCCGCCAATGAATCTGGGCAATCATGGCGGGGAAGAAGTGCATATTGACGCCGGTGCGGCGACAGCAGGAAAATCACCTCGATGCCAGAGGTCAAAGCCGCCAGGACGACGCATGTTTGAGCCACAACATGAGGTAGCCTGCTAGCACCGCCTTTGAAGAAATCGGCTCCCCGCTCTGATAGATATAAGTGTCAAACGTCGTCCCTGCCGGGAAGCCATGCTCGTCTGTGGGAGTCACATAAGAAAGTGGAAGGTTGTCAAGCACAAGCCGTGACAATTTACCCGCCTCAAGAGGACCCAGGGGCACCACAATACCTTCCTTATCATCCAGCCCTTCAAAGAGGTAGTGGGCCCAAATATTATGACTAATGAACTTTTCCCCCTTCTTATCAGCACGGCCGTGCCTACATGTGCAAATATAATAGTGGCACATCACTTCCCAATAGGTCTCCACTACTTGGGGGTGATCTTTTTCCAAATCCATCAGCTCTTTATACCCCGGGATGTACTCCTCGTACGGATACCTTCCATGAGGTAGCCCAGAAACCTCGGCCATCTCGTGCAAAGCAATCCCCAATTCACGCCCTGAGTGAAGAAGGTATGAGTATCGAGGATTATACAATTCCAAAATCCCAAGAAGCTGTTGAGAATTGTTCCGCAAGCCGGTTGAGTTGCCGATAGGAGCCCTAAGGCCAAACCTCTCCAATTAGTCCGATACTCTTCTAGAATGTATTCGGTGATGCGAGGCCACCATTGCGAAGAACCCCATCGAGACCAACGAGTCAGGAAATCCTTGGCGGGAATTGCCCCTCCGCCTTATGAAAGCACGACAAAAGTGTTGGCCGCGATAGCCGATTTCGCCAACAGAAGCCCTCGAAAAGCCCAGTTGTAGACCGCTACATGATGACCATGGCGGTCCACCTGCACCACCCCCAGAGAAGTGACCACACATCACTCCATCTTGAGTAGGGGTTAGATCCCAATTCATCTTAGAGGATTAGAAGCGGCTCTTAAGGAGGTCGGTGAGCAATCCCGTTCCATTGCGGGCAAGAACATGTAGCGTGAGTTTACCACTCGGAGCCACTTATGCGAACCCAAGTCCAACAGATCACGGATCTTGATATCATCTCCAAGCGAGAGCGGGCTTTGCGATCGGTCGGTTAGAGACTCCAAAGGGGCATCCGTAATCCAGCGCTGAAGGTGGATGTTGAAGGTTGAAGAAGTCTCAACTCCTCTTCAGCCTGGCCCACAGAACGCTCACTAGAGGGGAGAGGAAATCAGGTTACGCCTCTTGAGCACCATTTGCTCGAAAGAACCCGTTGAGGAATGGGGGTAGAAGGATGCTCAACTACACAAAGAAAGAAGAAGAAGTTAGTCTCGAGGTTTAAATCGCCACTTCAAAGGACAAAGTCACTCGAAGCGAACCTCGTCAAGCAGGCGAACTTCATCATCAATGGGCTTAACTTCGCCAGACAAACGAACCTCGCCAAGCGAGACTCACCAAACAAAGCGAGCCTGCGCCAAGCGAGACTCATCTTTCGAGCGAGCCTCGCCAAGCGAGACTCACCTCTCGAGAAAGCGAGCCTCGCCAAGCGAGACTCACCAAACAAAGCGAGCCTGCATGGCGAGACTCACCTCTCGAGAAAGCGAGCCTGCAAGCGAGACCCATCCCACAAGAAGGCGAGCCTTGCTAAACAAGACTCATCATTCAAAAGGCGAGACTTCAGAAGCGAGCTTCATCTAAAATAATCAAACCTCGCCAAACAAAGGAAGTTTCAAAATAGAGACCCTATGGGGATCTGAGATCAAGAACCTCGATGAGGTTTATCAAGCCAAATGAGGCAAGCCTCATCAAAACCGCCAGCTTAGAAAGATATGATCTTGGAGAGCAATCTCATCTCGAGTGAAAATCAAGTCGTAAAATTAACTCTGGCAGATCTTAAAAGTCATGTTTTGGCGGCGATGCTCTTCGCCTTTACGTGGCGGGCGGTGGAAGCGAGCGAAGTCCCAACGGGCTTTGCCTTTACCCGATGGCGGTTTTGGGGCCATTGCTTGGCGTCAAGGAGGATTTCGGTGATCTAAATTTGTGGCTTGAGGAAGATGAGTAGTGGGGAACTTTCAAGGCCTGGCCATATAGGGTCTCAAGAACCCAACCGACGCCGATACGCCCGATCTCTGATCATTGATGTAGATCTCATGGACGAGATCCGGGATGTGACAAGTCACTTTCGAAAGGGTCTAATCCTAATTCGCCACGTGGATGCGGATTTAAAGAGAAATCGAAACTAAACGCCAAGAGTCGGTGAGTCGCGAGGTTAAATGGCCTTGTCCTCATATCGAACTCTGGCGAGGTTGGCGTGCAGTTAGCCAATAGCATTAGAAAAATTCAAAGTATTCCGGACCCCACAACTGATTCAAGTCGAAAACTTTGAAGGGGTCTTGTAGGCAGTCAAAAATCCTCTAGGCGAGGTCCGCGAGCACCCTAGTTGTTAAAGCTTCAAGGCGAGGCTTTGGTAGAGGCGAGGCTAGACCATACAAACTTCAAAGCGAGACTTCGTCAAGGCGAGGCTCGACCTCAACTGAGGCTTGCAGAAATGAAGCTCAACAATCATATGATGAGATTAGCCCCAACACTTAAGTTTGTGAGGTTAGCCTCTGATATCAAAGTTTGGCGAGGCTCGCCCACAACTTCAAAATTTGGCGAAGTTCTCCATTGAGGCGAGGTTAGCCTACAGCGGTGAACCCGCCACTCAGCCGAGGTTAGCCTACAGCGGTGAACCCGCCACTCAGCGAGGTTAGCCTACAGCGGTGAACCCGCCACTCAGCCGAGGTTAGCCTACAGCGGTGAACCTCGATATTTATACGGAGATTCGCTACAAAGCAATAACCTCGACATTCAGCGAAGTTAGCCTACAGCGGTGAACCCGCCACTCAGCCGAGGTTAGCCTACAGCGGTGAACCTCGATATTTATCACGGTTCGGCTTGGCGAACCTCGACATTCAACTGAAGTTCGCCACGCAGCGAAGCTCGCCATCCAACCATTTCATATAAGGTTAGCCTCTGTGTGGCTTCGCCATCCAACCATTTCATATAAGGTTAGCCTCTGTGTGGCTTCGCTATCAACAAAATGCATAAATGCATCCAAACAGGTTCGCCAAGCAAGCTCGCGTTAGCAAACCGAAGTTCACCCAAGTAGCGAACCTCGTCATTCAATCAAGGTTCAGCGCCAGTCAATGAAGAGCGAAGCTCGTCACCTAACGAAGCTCGCAGCTCGCCATAACAAAGAAAACCAACGGCACAAGGCCACGAAGTTATGATAAACACGCGGTTAAATGGTGGGCATCGGTTATGCCCACTAACCCGTTCCACAATTTTAGCATGATGGTTACATGCTTAAAGCCCAATAAATAGCCGTGGCGGCTATTAGGAAGGGACTTTTGGACTTTTGGAAAATCCGGCACTGCGTGCAAGAGATCGAGTTCTTCATCAATCATCGGCAATTTTGTTACGTCGTCAGCGAGCGGACCTCTCGTGAGCATTGAGTGAAGCCTTCTTTAGCCACCAAGAACCCATACAAAGAGAAGTCAAATCAATCTTCTCTTCCTGCATGTCGAGAGAGTGTGATTGTAATCTTTTTCTCAAAGTCAATCAAACAAAATTTTTCGACTCTCTGAAGATGGCGACCACAATGGGAGCAAACCGCTCATTCCGACTTAACTGGTGGTGGCGCATCGACAAGGTTGCGGTTGGAACCGAGTTCAAACCTTGGTCATCGAATTTGATCAAAGTAAGTCACGAGGAATTTCTTTCCTGCGGGGCATCTAGCCCGGTGAAGACATAAGTGTCGTAGAGTCTCGTATGAGACTTCAGCCCCCGTGGCTTCTGCTGAATCCTCTCGAGTGAACCTCGACAATCAGCCTCTGTCTCTCAAAGACAAGGCTTCAAAAGTCAACCAGCGGGCTAAGAAATGGGTTGTTAAGCAACCCAAGTCCACTTCGGATGATGTTAGCCAAGTTTTGGCTTCTGGCGAGCCTCGCTCTGCCTGTGAGAAGACCGGACCTTCTAATGGTCCACTCTCGAGACGTGCCAGACAACGTCAGCGACAGAACCAAGCTCGCCGACGTGCTCGAGCTTTGGTCTCGTTGGACGGATTCCACTATCGTCCGAAGAAAATAAACGAACCTCGTCATCATCAGGGGTTTCATTCAAAACAAGACGAAGGTCGTCCCAGCTGCGAACCTCGTCTGCAAGACGAACGTCGCTCCTGCTGCGAGCCTAGTCCAAAAGACGAACGTCGCTCCTGCTGCGAGCCTAGTCCAAGTGGCGAACCTCGTCTGCCTAGTCCAAGTGGCGAACCTCGTCTGCCTCGCCCAAGCGGCGAACCTCGCCTACAACGCGAGGTCCCCTCAAAAAGGAACGAGCCTCGCCCAAGTGGCGAACCTCGCCTACATCGTGAGGTCCCCTTGAAGGACGAACCTCGTTTGAATGGCGAACCGCCCGACAACATGAGTCCCCTTTAAAGGGATGAACCTCGTCCAAACAATGAACTTCGCCAACAGAGGTCTCCTCTAGGCAGGACAAACCTCGTGAGCAGCGAACCTCGCCCGTCAAAATCAAAGGAAATGGCAACCTCGCCAGTTAAGCCAAACTTCGATCGAAACCTCTCATATGAGGCTCATCTTCGAGAATCAATTGGGGTACACCCACTATTGATCTCATGATACCTCACTGCATAAGCGTGATGCTAGTCATATCGAGCGTGTCCTTCTGGCTTTGTTATAGCGGATCTCCCTTGTTTTGGGCTCACCGACCGCCTTTGCTGGTACATCGTGTTGCCTCGATACCTTTGAGAACTCTTTCCCACCTCGGGTAGTCAGCGGCTGGTACAAGTTGTGCAGCGGGGTGATTTGTTGCTTCGGTGGAGTCATTGACTTGCTCCTTTTCGATGCGGCGAGGTGGCATTACGCCCTCCCTTTGGACTTGAAAAAGTCCATTGCTCATCGATAACAAGTCGGGATGAACCCACATAATTTAAGCCTTCGGTAGTGTAAGGACCATACTTTGTGCCTCCGCTGCTGGAGGTCGAAGTTCACAACTCAGCCGGCTTGATGGATCGGTTTTACACCATCCTGCACTTGGAATTCCGCAAAATCGCCAAATTGGAGAGCGACCATGTTTGCAGACACCTTCTTCTGATCCTCCCGCAGAGTCATAACACCTGCTTCTAACAAGACTTGGATCTTGTCTTTCAAGATGTAGCATGACCCTGTCGGATGGTGTACCATTCGATGGTACATGCAGTATTTTGGATCATCCGTCCTTGAAGCTTCCTCCGGCTTCTTTATTTCCGGAAGCGTGATCTTGTTCATTTTGAGTAAAGTTTTAAGGATTGGGATGACCTGGTCATCCTTAAAATCATACTTCTTCTGAGGACGGCTGTCAGAAACATTCGATTTCTGCTTGAAGGGCCTCGAAGTAGGTTGGGTCTCCACAGCCAAAGTCTCCTTCCCCTTCGATTGCTTTTGAGGAGTAAAATTGTTATGATTACCCCCCTTTTTAGGACGAGAATCCTGAGGTTCCTCTGCTTCGATCCTCTTAAGCATGTTCTCAATCTGCTCCCCTTGCCATACCAGGTCCCTCCAAGAGCGTGCTTCGACTGCACCCATCCTTGACAGTATGTTGATTGATAGGTTGTTTCTGCACATCTCGATGAGCGTCGCCTCGCTCGCTGCGGAGAAGACCGGACCTTCTAATGGTCCACTCTCGTGACGCGCTGACAACGCCGCGACAGAACCAAGCTCGCACGCGTGCTCGAGCTTTGGTCGTTGGGCGGATTCCACTATCGTCGAAGAAAATAAGCGAACCTCGTCATCATCGGGGTTTCATTCAAAACAAGACGAAGGTCGCCCCATGCGACCTCGCTCGCGAAGACGAACGCCGCTCCGCCGCGAGCCTAGTCAAAAGATGAGCGGCGGCTCTGCTGCGAGCCTAGTCAAGTGGCGAACCTCGTGCGCAGTCAAGTGGCGAACCTCGCTCGCCGCCAGCGCGAACCTCGCCAACGCGAGGTCCCCTCAAAAAGGAACGAGCCTCGTCCAAGAGGCGAACCTCGCCTACATCGTGAGGTCCCCTTGAAGGACGAACCTCGTTTGAATGGCGAACTTCGCCAGCAACATGAGGTCCCCTTTAAAAGGGATGAACCTCGTCCAAACAATGAACTTCGCCAACAGGAGGTCTCCTCTAGACAGACAAACTCCTACAGAATAACCTCGCCGTCAAAATCAAAGGAAATGGCAACCTCGCCAGGTTCGCCAAACTCGATCCAGGAAACCTCTCTCATATGAGGCTCATCTTTCAGAATCAATTGGGGGTACACCCACTATTGATCTCCGCGATTACCTCACTCGCAAACGTGATGCTAGTCATATCCAGGCGTGTCCTTCCTGAGCGCTTTGTTATAGCGGATCTCCCTTGTTTTGGGCTCACTGACTGGCGCCTTTGCTGGTACATCAGGTGTTGCCTCGGGATACTCCTTTGAGAACTCTTTCCCACCTCGGGTAGTCAACGCTGGTACAAGTTGTGCAACGGGGGTGATTTGTTGCTCGGTGGAGTCATTGACTTGCTCCTTTTGCAGGTGGCATTACACGCCTCCCTTTGGACTTGAAAAGTCCATTGCTCATCGATAACAAGTCGGGATGAACCCACATAATTCGCCTTCGGTAGTGTAAGGGACCATACCTTGTGCCTCCCGCTGCTGGAGGTCGAAGTTCACAACTCTGGCTTCTGCTTGATGGATCGGTTTTACACCATCCTGCACTTGGAATTCCGCAAAATCGCCAAATTG
This sequence comes from Asparagus setaceus, assembly GCA_012295165.1. NCBI lineage: Eukaryota > Viridiplantae > Streptophyta > Magnoliopsida > Asparagales > Asparagaceae > Asparagus > Asparagus setaceus. Next base: position 63,754,119 of record CM022704.1, read on the forward strand.
GAGAGCGACCATGTTTGCAGACACCTTCTTCTGATCCTCCCGCAGAGTCATAACACCTGCTTCTAACAAGACTTGGATCTTGTCTTTCAAGATGTAGCATGACCCTGTCGGATGGTGTACCATTCGATGGTACATGCAGTATTTTGGATCATCCGTCCTTGAAGCTTCCTCCGGCTTCTTTATTTCCGGAAGCGTGATCTTGTTCATTTTGAGTAAAGTTTTAAGGATTGGGATGACCTGGTCATCCTTAAAATCATACTTTCCGAGGACTACTGTCATAAACATTCGATTTACGCTTGAAGGGCCTCAAAGTAGGTTGGGTCTCCTGACCAAAGTCTCCTTCCCTTCGATTGCTTTTGAGGAGTACAATTGTTATGATTACCCCCTTTTTAGGGCGAGAATCACGAGGTTCCTCTGCCCGATCCTCTTAAGCATGTTCTCAATCTCCCCTTGCCATACCAGGTCCCTCCAAGGCGTGCTTCAACGCACCCATCCTTGACAATATGTTGATTGATAGGTTGTTTACGCACATCTCGATGGCGTCGCCTCGAGACTTGGTCGCGGGAGTGTAAGGATTGATTTGAATCTCTTGATGAAAGTCGGCGGACTCCGTCTTCTTTTGCTTTTCGGCCAACAAAGTGGCCATAGACACCTCGTCATCATCGGGGTTTCATTCAAAACAAGGCGAAGGTGGTCAGTTGCGAACCTCGTGCGCAAGGCGAGCGTCGCTCTGGCTGCGAGCCTAGTCCAAAAGATGGCGGCTGCTGCTGCGAGCCTAGTCCAAGTGGCGAACCTCGTGCGCTTGGTCAAGTGGCGAACCTGTGCGCCTCGCCCAGCGGCGAACCTGGCCACCTGGCGAGGTCCTCAAAAGGGCGAGCCTGTGAAGGCGAACCTGCATACATTGAGGTCCCCTTGAAGGGCGAACCTCGTTTGAATGGCGAACCGCCCGACAACATGAGGTCCCCTTTAAAGGGATGAACCTCGTCCAAACAATGAACCGCCAGGAGGTCTCCTCTAGACGGGACAAACCTCGTGAGCAGCGAACCTCGCCGTCAAAATCAAAGGAAATGGCAACCTCGCCAGTTGCCAAAGCTTCGATCGAAACCTCTCTCATATGAGGCTCATCTTTCAGAATCAATTGGGGTACACCCACTATTGATCTCGCGATACCTCACTTAAGCGTGATGCTAGTCATATCGGTGTCCTTCACGGCGCTTTGTTATAGCGGATCTCCCTTGTTTTGGGCTCAGCTTAGCCTTTCTTTGGTACATCGGTGTTGCCTCGGGATACTCCTTTGAGAACTCTTTCCCACCTCGGGTAGTCAGCGCTGGTACAAGTTGTGCAGCGGGGTGATTTGTTGCTTCGGTGGAGTCATTGACTTGCTCCTTTTCGATGCAGTGGCATTACCGCCCTCCCTTTGGACTTGAAAAGTCCATTGCTCATCGATAACAAGTCGGGATGAACCCACATAATTTAAGCCTTTGGTAGTGTAAGGGACCATACTTTGTGCCTCCATTGCTGGAGGTCGAAGTTCACAACTCAGCCGGCGATGGATCGGTTTACACCATCACGCGCTTGGAATTCCGCAAAATCGCCAAATTGGAGAGCGACCATGTTTGCAGACACCTTCTTCTGATCCTCCCGCAGAGTCATAACACCTGCTTCTAACAAGACTTGGATCTTGTCTTTCAAGATGTAGCATGACCCTGTCGGATGGTGTACCATTCGATGGTACATGCAGTATTTTGGATCATCCGTCCTTGAAGCTTCCTCCGGCTTCTTTATTTCCGGAAGCGTGATCTTGTTCATTTTGAGTAAAGTTTTAAGGATTGGGATGACCTGGTCATCCTTAAAATCATACTTCTTCTGAGGACGGCTGTCAGAAACATTCGATTTCTGCTTGAAGGGCCTCAAAGTAGGTTGGGTCTCCACAGCCAAAGTCTCCTTCCCCTTCGATTGCTTTTGAGGAGTACAATTGTTATGATTACCCCCCTTTTTAGGACGAGAATCCTGAGGTTCCTCTGCTTCGATCCTCTTAAGCATGTTCTCAATCTGCTCCCCTTGCCATACCAGGTCCCTCCAAGAGCGTGCTTCGACTGCACCCATCCTTGACAATATGTTGATTGATAGGTTGTTTCTGCACATCTCGATGAGCGTCGCCTCCGAGACTTGGTCACGGGAGTGTAAGGATTGATTTCGGAATCTCTTGATGAAAGTGACACTGCCTTCTTTTTGCTTTTCGCCAACAAAGTGGCCATAGACACCTCGTCATCATCGAAAAATCGGGCCATAAAAGCCTTTGCAAATCTTTCCAAGAGATAGAACCGGGCTCTAACCTTGAAACCACTGAAGGCTAATCCTTTAAGAGTGCTAATCAATAATCGGGTCATAATAGGATCGTTACTGTTATATGCCGGTTTGCGCTTGGAAATAGTAGATGTGTTGTGACGGAGAACTTTTCCATCGAATCGCACTAGGTTAAGTGGCTTGAATTTGGAGGATATGGGACATCATCCCATTCTATAGGATATGGCCTCCCCACCGACTCCTTAGATTGCCCTTGGAGTTTGAGAGCATCCAGCTGCTTTTGGAAATCCCACAGCGTATGATCTTGCTCTTTTGTCAGCGGATTCGACTCGCCGTGATGACACGAGTGGACATCATAATCCCCTCGTAGCCTTCGCCCGATTTGGATCCTCCTTAGTCTATCTTCTTCTTGCCTACAAGTTTCTCCATCATTATTTCTAAACGCCTGATAGATTCTCAAGAATAGTAGCTTGTTGCTCTTCAATTCTTCGTGTCATCTCTTCTTCTCGTTCGGCCATGAGGACACGGCTCGATCACCGAAATCGTGATTCGGTTGAGACGTGAGCGATGCCGAGTTCTCAAATTCTTGAAGTACCCCGATCAATTGTCTATAATCGAGCGGAATTGTCGCTCGATGCGAAGGCGGGTACCTCAATAGGCCTCTAATTGATTAATGCTCCAACCCCGGGAATATTCGTCGACGATTTTACTCGATCGGGGTCTTGCTCCGCTTCTCCCAACCATGTTGATAGTCACTCCATGGGAATGACCATCGCGGACCGCTCGCTTTTTATGGTGAAACCGCCTTCGTCTAGTTGGATCGTCGATAATCGCCAAAACCGGCTGATGTGTCGATGAACATTGGGCGCCAGACGAGAGATGAGCTTCACGCAGGCAATGAGATTGCATTTGGTGACATCAGCTTGCGAGTGAGATAATCACGGAGATCGAAGTGGGTGTTCCCCGGTTGATTACGAAAAGCGAGCCTCATATGAGAGGCTCTCGAGTCGAGTTTGGCGAACTGGCGAGGTTGCCGTTTCCTTTGGTTACGGCGAGGTTCATATTGGCGGCGAGGTTCGTTGCCTGCCGAGGTTAGATCTGTTTAGAGGAGACCTCATGTTGGCGAAGTTAGTTGCTTGGGCGAGGTTCATCCCTTTAGAGGGACCTCATGTTGGCGAGATTCGCCACTCAAACGAGCTCATCCTTCAAGGGGACCTCACGTTGTGGCGAGGTTAGCCACTTGGGCGAGGCTTATCCCTTTTGAGGGACCTCACGTTGTGGCGAGGTTAGCCACTTGGGCGAGCTCATCCCTTTTGAGGGACCTCACGTTGTGGCGAGGTTAGCCACTTGGGCGAGCTCATCCCTTTTGAGGGGACCTCACGTTGTGGCGAGGTTAAGCCACTTGGGCGAGCTCATCCCTTTTGAGGGACCTCACGTTGTGGCGAGGTTAAGCCACTTGGGCGAGCTCATCCCTTTTGAGGGGACCTCATGTTGGCGAGGTTCGTTGACTTTCTTTGGGCGATAGTGGAATCCGTCCATGAGACCAAAGCTTCGACGCGTCGGCGAGCTTGGTTACATCGGCGTTATGCAGCGCGTCTTGAGAGTGGACCGTTAGAAGGTCCGGTCTTCACCGCAGCGGCGAGGCCCGCCGAAGCCAAACGGCTAACAACATCGAAGTTGACTTGGGTTGCTTAACAACCCACTTCTTAACCTGCTGGTTAACTTTTGGAGCCTTGTCCTTGAGAGCGGTGATTGTCGAGGTTGGCTCGAGAGGATTCAGCGAAGCGCGAGGGCTGAAGTCTCATCTGAGACTTCGGCGACACTAGCGTGTCTTCAGGGCTAGATGCCCGGAGGAAAGAAACTCCTCGTACTTACTCGTCGAATTCAATAACCAAGGTTTGAACCTCGGTTCCAAGCGCAACCTTGTCGATTAGCCACCACCGGTTCATCGGAATGAATGGTCTGCCATCTTCGTAGGATCGAAAAAGTTTATTGATTGAATGAATAGGTTTACAATCAAATTCTCTCGATTCTGAGAGGAAGAAGATTGATTCGACTTCTCTTTGTATGGGTTCTTGGTGGCGAAAGAATGCTTCACTCAATGCTCACGTTGAGATCCGCTTTCGTTGTGATCGAACAATGTTGTTGATGATTGATGAAGAACTTCGATCTCTCTTGTGCGCAATTGTTGAATTTTCCAAAGTCCCTTTCTCATAGCTGCTTCGTGGCTATTTATAGGGCTTTAGCATCATGCTAGAATTGTGGAAGCGTGGGTTAGCGATATATGGACGTGGGCATAGCGATGTCCACTACTTAATCCGTGGTTGTCGTGGCTTTCGTGGCCTTTGGGTTCGCTACAAGAGGCGAGCTTGAGCCTCGTCGAATAACGAGCCGAGCTTCTTGAACCGTTGCACAGGAAAATCTTGATTGCATAACGAGGTCCGCTACTTGGATGAACTTCAGTTATATGGCGGCGTTTGTTTGGGCGAACTTCAGTCGAATGCATTTACGCATTTTGGTTGGATGGCGAGCTTCGTTGCTGTAGGCGAACCTCGTATGAAAGTCGAGCCTCGCTAAGTGGGCGAACCTCGCCTTAAGATTAAAGTCAAGTTTCAAGGCGAATGTCGAGCCATCCTCTTGTGAACCTCGGATGAAAGTGGAAATCAGCATTTGTGGGCGAACCGTCGGACCATTTGTTGTAGGCGAGCCTCGGCGGACTTGTTGTAGGCGAGCCTCGGCGGACTTGTTGTAGGCGAGCCTCGGCGGACTTGTTGTAGGCGAGCCTCGGCGGACTTGTTGTGGCGAACCTCATCATATGGCTGTTGAGCTTCGTTTCGTCGCGAACCTCGTGTTAAGATCGAACTCCGCTCCACGTGCGAACCTCGTATTGAGGTCGAACCTCGCCTCTTGAGCAAGTCTCGTTTTGAAGCTTGCATGGTCTAGCCTCGCCCCATCAGCGAGCCTCGTCTTAAAGCTTTAACAACTAGGGTGCGCGTGACCCTCGCCTAGAGAATTTTTTGACTGTCTACACCTATGGGTCAACACGAACAAAAATAGCAAAAAATTATGGGTAAGCTCATGAAATCATGAATTTTGGTCTCCGCAAAATTATTTGCTAATGGGTCGAAATGACTAAAAATAGCCAAAAATTATGGGTTATAGCTCATTAAATCGTAAAATTTGGACTCTCCGAAATTATTTGGCAATGGGTTGAAATGACTAAAAATGAAAAACATCATGGGTTATGGAATTTTTTATTGTTGTCGACCCATTGGCAAATAATTTTCGTAGAGTCCAAAATTTACTATTTCATGAGCGATAACCCACAATTTTTATTCATTTTTAGTTGTTTCGACCAATTGACAAATAATTTTGCGGCATCCAAATTGAACGATTTCATGAGCTACTACCCCACGATTTTTGGCTATTTTTATTCTTCTTGACCCCTTGCAAATAATTTTGTAGAATCTAAAAGTCAGGATTTCATATAACACATGATGTTTGTCCATTTTTAATCGTTTCAACCCATTAACAAATAATTTCATTGAATCCAAATTGATGATTTCATGATTTATAACCCATGATTTTTTATCCATTTTTATTTATTTTGACCCATGGGAAAAAATTTTCGCGGAGGCAAAAGCTCACGATTTCATGAGCTGTAACCAACGATTTTTTGCTATTTTTAGTCATTTTTGACCCATTGGTAAATAATTTCATGGAGTCCAAATTTCATGATCCCAGAGCTATAACCCATAATTTTTGGCCATTTTTAGTTATTCCGACCTAATGACAAATAATTTTTTGGAGGCCAAAATTCATGATTTCATTAGCCATGTTGATGTATATAATCACAGTCACTAACCTCGGATGAGTTTAGCTTTAAAGAGAGCGGAGTCCGCTTTCTCTCCTAAAGCCCAAATGACGCACACCCAAAAAGAATTCGCCTACAACAGAAAGAAGGACCTGCGGAAGAGGCGGAGTTGGGATCTCCGGTGGTTCCTCCGACGGTCGAGTTAGTGGAGTGGGGGATAGTCTAATAGAGCAGGAATTCACTCGGAAGAGATTGCTTACCTTGTTATTTGTTCGTTGCTCTTTATATCTAGGGTTGGGGGTATTTCCGTCTTTCCATCGGTTGAGGAACCAGCGATGAGTCACCCTTCCCTCCACGTGTGAGCCCGTGATTGGCCGAGCATTTTATTTGTCCGCTATGGGGCTGGCCTTTACAGTGTCAAATTCGGGTAGTTTGAGGGTTAGTGTGGTCTATTCGCCATTAATGGGATGGGATTGACGTCAGAAGCCGTGATGGGTCCGAGGTGCCTTAAATCTTGTGAGAGATAGGGGAATTAAGGCCGCTGCATTTAATGCGATGTTGATGGGCTCGAGTCTTGTATAACCGTCGTTCAGTGGAGGGAACCACATAGGATGAGAGAGGAGTTGAGGCCGGGTGGCCGACTCGCCGCGACCTCTTAGGCGTCCCTTGGGACGATTCTTTGAGGGGCGATTGGGGCGCTTATCGTCGCCCTAGAGGACGAGTGGCGAAGGGTAGGCTGGATTTGTTCCACATTGTTTGGAGAAGTCGGTAACTTGTAGGAAGGGATCGTGAACGGGCGGCGGTCGGAGGACGACCGACACCGCTTCGCCGTCCGAGAGAGAATCGCCGATGGGTCGACTCGCACCGCCTTCGCGTCGGTCATGGCGATGGTCGTCCCGATGGACCGGACTGGCCTGCATGCAGCCTGGCCGGTTGAGTGTGGAGGTTCTTGTCGGTCCTCATTGGTAGACAAGCGCTCGCTCGCATCACCGCTTGGTTTTCTCTTTAATCAGCGATTAGTGGTTATGACCATAACAAGCCATAACCCATAAATGTTGCTCATTTTATTCATGCTAACCCATTGACAAATAATTTTATAGAATCTAAAATTCATGATTTCATGAGCTATAGCCCACGATGTTTATCCATTTTTGTCATTTAAACCCATTGATAAATAATTTCGTTGAGTCCAAAATTCACGATTTCACGAGTTATAACCCACAAATTTTATCTATTTTTATTTAATTCATATGCTATAACTAACAAATTTAACTATTTTTATTTGTTTCGACTCTTTGGAAAATAATTTCACGGAGTTCAAAATTATCGATTTTTGGAGCTACTATCCAAGATTTTTGGCCATTTTTATTTTTTTGACCAAATTGGCCAATAATTTTACAGAGTCGAAAGTTCATGATTTCATGAATTATAACCCATGATTTTTATCCATTTTCTTATTTTGACCAAGGGAAAAATAATTACGTGGAGGCAACCATTCATGATTTCATGAGCTATAACTAATGATTTTTGGCCATTTTTATTCATTTCAACCCATTAGAAAATAATTTTGTGCAGTCTAAAATTCAAGATTTGATGAGCTATAATCCATGATTTTTGGCCATTTATATTCTTTTTAGCCAATTAGCAAATAGTTTAGTCGAGTTTAAAACTCACGATATCATGAGTTATAACCCACTATTTTTTTGCTATTTTTAGTTGTTCCGACCCATTGGCAAATAATTAGAGGCCAAAGTTCATAATTTCTCGAGCTATAACCCAAGATTTTTAGCCATTTTATTTGAGTCATCCCATTGGCAAATAATTTTGTGGAATCTAAAATTCATGATTTTGTGAGCTATAACTCATATTTTGGCCATTTTAGTTATTTTTACCCATTGGCAAATAATTCTATGGTGTCCAAAATTCACGATTTCATAAGCTATTATCCATGACTTTTATCTATTTTTTCATTTCGACCCAAGAGAAAATAATTACGTGGAGGCAAACATTTACTATTTTGTGAGCTATAACCAATGATTTTTTGCCATATACATCATTTAAGCCCCATTGGCAAATAATTTCACGGAATCCAAAATTCATATTGATGAGCTATAACCTATGATTTTTGGTAATTTTTATTCATTTCAGCCCATTGGTAAATAATTTTGTGCAGTCTAAAATTCAAGATTTGATGAGCTATAATCCATGATTTTTGGCCATTTATATTCTTTTTAGCCAATTAGCAAATAGTTTAGTCGAGTTTAAAACTCACGATATCATGAGTTATAACCCACTATTTTTTGCTATTTTTAGTTGTTCCGACCCATTGGCAAATAATTAGAGGCCAAAGTTCATAATTTCTCGAGCTATAACCCAAGATTTTTAGCCATTTTTATTTGAGTCAACCCATTGGCAAATAATTTTGTGGAATCTAAAATTCATGATTTTGTGAGCTATAACTCATATTTTGGCCATTTTTAGTTATTTTTACCCATTGGCAAATAATTCTATGGTGTCCAAAATTCACGATTTCATAAGCTATTATCCATGACTTTTATCTATTTTTTTCATTTCGACCCAAGAGAAAATAATTCTGTGGAGGCAAACATTTACTATTTTGTGAGCTATAACCAATGATTTTTTTGCCATATACATCATTTCGCCCCATTGGCAAATAATTTCACGGAATCCAAAATTCATATTGATGAGCTATAACCTATGATTTTTGGTAATTTTTATTCATTTCAGCCCATTGGTAAATAATTTCACGGAGTCCAAGACTCATGATATTAGGAGCTATAACTCATAACTTTTAGCCATTTTTAGTTATTCTGACCCATTGACAGATAATTTAGTAGAGTACAAAATCCATGATTTCTCAAGCTATAACCCATGATTTTTTGCCTTTTTTCCGTGTCGATCCATTGTCAAATAATTTCACGGAGTCTAAAATTCACAATTTCATGAGCTATATTCCACAATTTTGGTTGTTTTTAGTCATTTTGACCCACTGATAAATGATTTCGTGGTATCCAAATTTAATGATTTTATGAGATATTACCCATATTTTAAGTAATTTTTTATTCATTTTGATCACTTGGCAAATAATTTCATGAAATCCAAAGTTCATGAGTTCTTGTGCTATAACCCATGATATTTGTCCATTTTTTGTTGTTTAAACCTATGGATAAATAATTTCTTAGAGTCCAAGACTCACGATTTCATGAGCTGTAACCCATAGTTTTATCCATATTTATTTATTTCGACCCATGGAAAAAAAAATCCACTGAGACAAAAATTCACAATTTCATGAGCCTTAACCAACGATTTTTGGCTATTTTTATTCATTTTGACCTATTGGCGGATAATTTCATGGAGTCTAAAATTTATGATTTTAAGAGCTATAACCCATTATTTTGGCCATTTTAGTTGCTTCTATCCATTAACAAATAATTTTATGAAGTCCAAAATTCACAATTTAATAAGCTATATTTTCAGGATTTTTGGCAATTTTTACTCATTTCAACCCATTGGCAAATAATTTCACAGAGTCCAAAATTTACTATTTCATAAGCTATAACCCACGAGTTTTAGTCATTTTTATTATTTTCATCCAATTGGCAAATAAGTTTGCGAGTCCAAAATTCACGATTTCATGAGTTCCCATGATTTTTAGCTATTTTTATTTATTTTGACTCCTTAGTAAATAATTTTGCAGAGTCTAAAATTCCTCTTTTCATGAGATATATCCCATGATTTTTGTTCATTTCAACACATGGTAAAAAAATTTAGCGGATGCAAAAATTCACGATTTTATTAGTTAGAACTCATGATTTTTGGCCATTATACTCATGTCGATCCAATAGAGAACAATTTTGCGAGTATAAAATTTACAATTTAATGAGCTATAACCCATAATTTTTGGCTATTTTTTTATTTCAGTCCATTGGGAAATAATTATTCGCCATTTTCACAAAGTCTAAAATTAACGATTTCAACAGTAACCTACGATTATTGGCCATTTTAGTCATTCTAACCATTGGCAAATAAAATGGACTATATTGTTCAATAATTTATCTCTTTATCTATTCATTTAGAAAGCTTTATGCTATATTGCTAACAACAAAAGAGGAGGAATGGTGGAAATTTGAAAAGATTTGATTTTGATTTTTTGGGAAAAAATTATTTATTAGGAGAAGGGGAGGAGTTTGGAAACAAGAGAAGCTAGTTATAAGGGGAGCTTGTTTAATGTCTATTTCATGTTTCATGTATGCACATATGTAGTGGGAGCATGCATTTCATATTTTATATATTATGAGATATAGCTCATGAAATTGTGAATTTTGGATTTTGTGAAATTATTTATCAATGGGTTTAAACGACTGAACATGGACAAACATCGTGGGTTATTCCTTAAGAAATCATGAATTTTGGATTACGCTTAATTATTTGTCAATGGTAAGAATGAATATGAATGGTCAAAAATTATGGGTAAGACCTCATGAAATCGTTAAATTTGGATATCGCAAAATTATTTGCCAATGAGTCAAAATGACTAAAAATGGCTAAAAATTATGGGTTATATAGCTCATAAAATTGTGAATTTTGGATTTTGTGAAATTATTTATCAATGGGTTTAAACGACTGAACATGGACAAACATCGTGGGTTATTCCTTAAGAAATCATGAATTTTGGCCTCTGAAATTATTTGCCAATTTATCAAACGCCAAAAATAGCTAAAAATCACGAGTTAATAAGCTATATTTTCAGGATTTTTGGCAATTTTACTCATTTCAACCCATTGGCAAATAATTTCACGAGTCCAAAATTTACTATTTCATAAGCTATAACCCACGAGTTTTAGTCATTTTATTATTTTCATCCAATTGGCAAATAAGTTTGCGAGTCCAAAATTCACGATTTCATGAGTTCCCATGATTTTTAGCTATTTTTATTTATTTTGACTCCTTAGTAAATAATTTTGCGAGTCTAAAATTCCTCTTTTCATGAGATATATCCCATGATTTTTGTTCATTTCAACACATGGTAAAAAATTTAGCGGATGCAAAATTCACGATTTTATTAGTTAGAACTCATGATTTTTGGCCATTATACTCATGTCGATCCAATAGAGAACAATTTTGCAGAGTATAAAATTTACAATTTAATGAGCTATAACCCATAATTTTTGGCTATTTTTTTATTTCAGTCCATTGGGAAATAATTATTCGCCATTTTCACAAAGTCTAAAATTAACGATTTAAATGTCGTAACCTACGATTATTGGCCATTTTAGTCATTCTAACCATTGGCAAATAAAATGGACTATATTGTTCAATAATTTATCTCTTTATCTATTCATTTAGAAAGCTTTATGCTATATTGCTAACAACAAAAGAGGAGGAATGGTGGAAATTTGAAAAGATTTGATTTTGATTTTTTGGGAAAAAATTATTTATTAGGGAGAAGGGGAGGAGTTTGGAAACAAGAGAAGCTAGTTATAAGGGGAGCTTGTTTAATGTCTATTTCATGTTTCATGTATGCACATATGTAGTGGGAGCATGCATTTCATATTTTATATATTATGAGATATAGCTCATGAAATTGTGAATTTTGGATTTTGTGAAATTATTTATCAATGGGTTTAAGCAGTGAACATGGACAAACATCGTGGGTTATTCCTTAAGAAATCATGAATTTTGGATTACGCTTAATTATTTGTCAATGGTAAGAATGAATATGAATGGTCAAAAATTATGGGTAAGACCTCATGAAATCGTTAAATTTGGATATCGCAAAATTATTTGCCAATGAGTCAAAATGACTAAAAATGGCTAAAAATTATGGGTTATATAGCTCATAAAATTGTGAATTTTGGACTCTGTAAAATTATTTGCCAATGGGTTGACACGAATGAAAATGACCAAAAATATTGGGTTATAGCTTGAGAAATCATGAATTTTGGCCTCTGCGAAATTATTTGCCAATTTATCGAAACGTCAAAAAAATAGCTAAAAATCACGAGTTACAGTTCATAAAATCATGAATTTTAGAAACTCCGCGAAATTATTTCCAATGGGCCGAAATGAATAAAAAGGCCAAAAATCATGGGTTATAACACATCAAATCATGAATTTTGGACTTCATAAAATTATTTGTCAATGTGTTGAAATGAATAAAAATTACTGAAAATCATTGTTATATCTCATGAAATTGTGAATGTTCTTCTCCATGGAGCTGTTTTCCCTAGGTTAAAAGAATAAAAATAGATAAAAATCATGGGTAATAGCTCATAATATTGTGAATGTTGGACACCGTAAAATTATTTTCTAACGGATCGAAACGACTAAAAATGGCCAAAAAATATTGGTTATAACTCATGAAATTGTGAAGTTTGGACTCCGCGAAATTATTTGCCAATAGGTCAACACGAATAAAAATGGTCAAAATTTTTGGGTTTTAGTTCATGAAATCATGAATTTTAGCATCTTCTAAACTATTTGCCAATAGGTTAAAAGGACTAAATATGGTAAAAAATTATCATGGGTTATAGCTCATGATATCATGAGTTTTGGACTCCACGAAATTATTTGTTAATGGGCCAAAATGAATAAAAATGGCCAAAAATCATGGGTTATATCTCATCAAATCTTGAATTTTAGACTCCGTAAAATTATTTTCCAATGGATTGAAATGAATAAAAATCATTATAGCTTATAAAATCATGAATATTTGCCTCCATAGAATTATTTTCCCTTGGTTCAAAATAAATAAAAATGAATAAAAATCATGGGTTATAACTCATGAAATCGTGGATTCTGCAAAATTATTTTCTAATTTGGTCAAAACAAATAAAAATAGCCAAAACTTATGGGTACTAGCTCATAAAATCGATAATGTTGGACTCCACAAAATTATTTTCTAAAAGTCAAAAATGAATTAAAATATCCAAAATCATTGATTCTGACTCATGAAATCGTGAATTTTCACCTCCACGAATTTTTCCAATGGGTTGAAATAAACAAAATGGACAAAAATTATGGATTATAGCTCATAAACCGTGAGCTTTAAACTCAATAAAATTATTTGTCAATGGGTTGAAATGACTAAAATGGACAAACATTATGGTTTAAAGCTCATGAAATCATGAATTTTGGACTCTGTAAAATTATTTTCCAATGGATTGAAATGAATAAAAATCATTATAGCTTATAAAATCATGAATATTTGCCTCCATAGAATTATTTTCCCTTGGTTCAAAATAAATAAAATGAATAAAAATCATGGGTTATAACTCATGAAATCGTGGATTCTGCAAAATTATTTTCTAATTTGGTCAAAACAAATAAAAATAGCCAAAACTTATGGGTACTAGCTCATAAAATCGATAATGTTGGACTCCACAAAATTATTTTCTAAAAGTCAAAAATGAATTAAAATATCCAAAATCATTGATTCTGACTCATGAAATCGTGAATTTTCACCTCCACGGAATTTTTTCCAATGGGTTGAAATAAACAAAAATGGACAAAAATTATGGATTATAGCTCATAAACCGTGAGCTTTAAACTCAATAAAATTATTTGTCAATGGGTTGAAATGACTAAAAATGGACAAACATTATGGTTTAAAGCTCATGAAATCGAGAATTTTGGATTTTGTGAATTATTTGCTAATGGGTCATAATGAATAAAAATAGCAAAAATCATGGGTAATAACTCATGAAATCATGAATTTTGGACACTAAAAAATTATTACCAATGGGTCAAAATGACTAAAAATTGCTAAAAATTATAGGTTATAACTCATAAAAGCATGGGTTTTTGATTATGCGAAATTATTTGCCAATGAGTCGACAGGAATAAAAATGGCTAAAAATCTTGGGTTATAGCTTATGAAATAATGAATTTTGGCCTCTGCGAAATTATTTGCCAATGGGTCAGAGTGAACAAATATGACCAAAAATCATGGGTTATAGCTCACGATATCGTGAGTTTTGGACTCCGCAAAATTATTTATTATTAGGTCGAAATGAATACAAATAGCAAAAAATTATGGGTTATAGTTTACCAAATCGTGATTTTTAGACTCTGCGAAATTATTTGCCAGTAGGTCAAAATGAATAAAAATAGCAAAAAATCATTAGTTTTGGCTCATGAAATCATGAATGTTCTCCACCGCAATTTTTTTCCCTTGGGACGAAATGAACAAAAATAAATAAAAATCATGGGTTATAACTCATGAATTTTGGACTGCATGAAATTATTTGTTAATGGGTCAAAACAAGTAAAATGATAAAACAAATTATGGGTTATAGTTAATGAAATTGTGAATTTTTTCATTCACCCAATTTTTTCCCCATGATTCAAAACAAATAAAAAATGGATAGAAATTGTGGGTTACAGCTCATAAAATGGTAAAATTTGGACTCAGCAAAATTATTTACCAATGAGTCAAAATAAATAAAAATGGTAGAAATGGTAAATTTTGGTCTCTGTGAAATTTACCAAATTGTAGAAACGGCTAAAAATGGCTAAAATCATTGGTTACAGCTCATGGAATCGTGTTGCCTCCACATAATATTTTTCCACGGGTTGAAATAAGTGAATATGGATAAAAATCATGGTTTATAGCTCATAAAATTATGAATTTTAGAGTCCACGAAATTATTTTTCAACGGGTTTAAATGACAAAAAAATATACAAACATCATGGGTTATAAGCCAATGGGTTGAAATGAATAAAAATGGTAAAAAATTATGGGTAATAGCTCATAAAATTATCAATATTAGATACAACAAAACTATTTACCAATAGGTTGAAATGACTAAATATAATGAAAAATTGTGGGTTATAGCGTATGAAATCATAAATTTTGGACTCCGCAATATTATGGTTAATAGCTCATGAAATTGTGAATTCTAAGCTCTATAAAATTATTTCCAAATGGGTGGAAACAACTAAAAATGGCCAAAAATTGAAGGTTATAGCTCATAAAATTTTGAGTTTTGGACTCCACAAAATTATTTGCAAAGGGGTAGAAACAAATCAAAATAGCTAAAAATTATGGGTTATAGCTCGTGTAATCTTGAACTTTGGCCTCTCCTGAATGATTTAAACATAGGTCGGAACGACTAAAAATGACCAAAAATCATGAATTATAGCTTATGAAATCATGAATGCTTGCCACCACAGATTTTTTTCCCTTTGGTTTATATGAATAGAAACAGACAAAAATCATAGGTTAGCGCTCATGAAATCGTGAATTTTGAGGTCCACGAATTTATTTGTCATTTGGTTGAAACAACTAAAAATGGATGTAGCTCATGAAATTGTGAAATTTAGATTCCACAAAATTATTCGCCAATGGGTCAAAACGAATAAAAGTAGTAAAAAATTATTGATAATAGCTCATGAAATCTTGAATTTTGGACTCTGCAAAAACTATTTGCTAATGGGTTGAAACAACTAAAAATGGCCGAATATCATTGGTAATAGATCATGAATTCGTGAATCTTTGACTCCACAAAATTATTTGTCAATGGGTGGAAATGAAAAGAAATGTTCAAAAATCATGGATTATAGCTTATGAAATTGTGAATTTTAGACTCTGCAAAACTATTTACCAACCGGTCATAACAGCTAAAAATGACAAAAAATTATTGGTTTTCCTTATGAAATCATTAATTTTGGTCTCCGTGAAATTAATCGCCAATGGATCGAAATGAGTAAAAATGATAAAAAGTATAGGTTACGGCTCATGAAATCGAGAATTTTAGACTCTACAAAATTATTTGCTAATGAGGCGAAATGAGTAAAAATGGCCAAAAATTATAGGTAATAGCTCATGAAATTATGAATTTTAGACTCTGAGAAATAATTTGCCAATGAGTCATAACGACTAAAAATGGCCAAAATTTTGTGGGTTATATCTCATAAAATCATGATTTTGGACTCCGCTAAATTATTTGCCGATGGTTCGAAATGAATAAAAATGGCCAAAATAATGTGTAATAGCTCATGAAATTGTGAATTTTGTACTCTGCGAAGTTATTTTCCAATGGATCAAAATAACTAAAAATGACTAAATATCATTGGTAATAGATCATAAATTTGTGAATCTTGGATTCTACAAAATTATTTATCAGTGGATAGAAACAAATAAAACTAATAAAAACTATGGGTTATAGCTCATGAGATGGTGAATTTTGGATTTGCCAAAATTATTTACCAATGGATCAAAATAAATAAAAGTGGTAAAAGATCATGGGTTATAGCTCATGAAATAGTGAAGTTTAGACTCTATGAGATTATTCACCAATGGATCGAAATGAGTAAAATGATAAAAGTATAGGTTACGGCTCATGAAATCGAGAATTTTAGACTCTACAAAATTATTTGCTAATGGGTTGAAATGAATAAAATGGCCAAAAATTATAGGTAATAGCTCATGAAATTATGAATTTTAGACTCGAGAAATAATTTGCCAATGAGTCATAACGACTAAAATGGCCAAAATTTTGTGGGTTATATCTCATAAAATCATGATTTTGGACTCAGCTAAATTATTTGCCGATGGTTGAAATGAATAAAATGGCCAAAATAATGTGTAATAGCTCATGAAATTGTGAATTTTGTACTCTGCTGAAGTTATTTTCCAATGGATCAAAATAACTAAAATGACTAAATATCATTGGTAATAGATCATAAATTTGTGAATCTTGGATTCTACAAAATTATTTATCGATGGATAGAAACAAATAAAACTAATAAAAACTATGGGTTATAGCTCATGAGATGGTGAATTTTGGATTTGCCAAAATTATTTACCAATGGATCAAAATAAATAAAAGTGGTAAAAGATCATGGGTTATAGCTCATGAAATAGTGAAGTTTAGACTCTATGAGATTATTCACCAATAGGTTACAATTAATAGAAATGGAAAAAAAACCATGCGTTATAGCTCATGAAATTGTGAATTTTAGACATCACAAAATTATTTGACAGTGGGTTTGTGATGCCCCAAGTGTGAATAGTTCCACATCGGGAAATGAGTGAAAAATTTAGTGGCTTATATAGGTAAGCCTAAGACTCAAGTGTAACATTGGCTAGTCGATTTTCACAGTGGATTGAGCCAAACAATGCGTTACACTCGGTGGGTCCCATGGATTGCACGCGCCAACGGGCCCGCAGGCCCGGAGCGTGATAAATGGTATCAGAGCAGCTGCCAGCTATAAATGTGGAGCAAAGTGCTATGCGGGGCTAAGTGCTACACTGTGTGAGGGTGGTGGGAGCCACCTCTAGAGCCCGTAGGAGCCACCTCTAGAGTCCACATCACCTGGCGCTACTGGGATGTGCCAATTGTCATGTTGCGACGAGGACTTCGCCTTTATAAGGTGGGGTTATTGTGATGCCCCAAGTGTGAATAGTCCTACATCGGGAAATGAGTGAAAAATTTAGTGGCTTAAATAGGTAAGCCTATGACTCAAGTGCAATATCGGCTAGTCGATTTTGGTAGTGGATTTAGCCAACAACATACACTCTGCACGA
Organism: Asparagus setaceus; assembly: GCA_012295165.1. Taxonomy (NCBI): domain Eukaryota; kingdom Viridiplantae; phylum Streptophyta; class Magnoliopsida; order Asparagales; family Asparagaceae; genus Asparagus; species Asparagus setaceus. Next base: position 63,771,791 of record CM022704.1, read on the forward strand.
CGCGTTTCTTGTTACGCCAATTCGCCCGAGGGCCCGGTGTGACAGGGTTGAAACGAACAAAAATGGCTATAAATCGTGGGTTATAGCTCACGATATCATAAATTTTGGCCTCCACGAAATTATTTTCCAATGGGTTAGAACAATTAAAAATATTTAAAAAATCTTAGGTTATAGCTCATGAAATCATAAGTTTTGGACTCCGTGAAATACTTACCACTGGGTCGAAATGGCTAAAAAAATATCATGATTTATAGCTCATGAAATCGTGAATTTAAGACTTCGTGAAACTATTTGCCAATGGGTGCAAATGAATAAAAATGGATAAAAATCATGGATACATGAAATTGTGATTTTTGAAATCTATGAAATTACTTCCCAATGAGTTGAAATAATTAAAAATGGCCAAAAAATTATGGATCATAGCTCATGAAATTGTGAACGTTGGACACTATAAAATTATTTGCTAATGGATTGTAATGACTAAAAATTGCCAAAAGTCGTAGGTTAAAGCTGATGAAATCATGAATTTAAGACTTCATGAAACTATTTGCCAATGGGTCAAAATGAATAAAAATGGACAAAGATCGTGGGTAATAGCTTATGAAATCGTGAACTCTTAACTATGCAAAATTATTTTTCAATGGATCGAAATAACTAAAATGGCCAAAAATATGGGTTATAGCTCAGAAATCATTTTGGACTCGGAAAATCATTTGCCAATGAATGTTGGACTCGGTGAAATTATTTGCCAATGGGTGGAAATAACTAAAATGGCCAAAAATCATGGATTATAGCCCATAAAATTGTGAATTTAATACTTCATCAAACTAGTTACCAATGGATCTAAATGAATAAAATGGATAAAAATCATGGATACATGAAATTGTGATTTTGAAATCTATGAAATTACTTCCCAATGAGTTGAAATAATTAAAATGGCCAAAAATTATGGATCATAGCTCATGAAATTGTGAGCGTTGGACACTATAAAATTATTTGCTAATGGATTGTAATGACTAAAATTGCCAAAAGTCGTAGGTTAAAGTGATGAAATCATGAATTTAAGACTTCATGAAACTATTTGCCAATGGGTCAAAATGAATAAAATGGACAAAGATCGTGGGTAATAGCTTATGAAATCGTGAATTTTGGACCCCATGAAATTATGAAATTTAAACTCTATCAAATTATTTGCCAATGGGTGGAAATAACTAAAAATGGCCAAAAAATATGGGTTATAGCTCAGGAAATCATTTTGGACTCTGGAAAATCATTTGCCAATGAATGTTGGACTCGGTGAAATTATTTGCCAATGGGTCAAAATGAATAGAAATGACCAAAAATCGTGGGTTATAGTCCATGAAATTGTAAATTTTGGACTCCGTGAATTTATTTGCATACGGGTCAAAATAACTTAAAACGAGAAAACATAATGGGTTATGACTCTTTAAATCGTGAATTTAAGAATCCATAAAACTATTGACCAATGGGTCGAAACAAATAAAAATGGACAAAAATCAAGGGTAATAGCTCACAAAAACATGAATTCTAAACTTTGCGAAATTATTTCCTAATGTGTGGAAACAAATAAAAAAACCTAAAATCGTGGGTTATAATTCACGAAATTGTGAGTTTTGGACTTCATAAAATTATTTGCAAATGGTTAGAAATAAATAAAAAGTGCCAAAAATCATGGGTTATTGCTCATGGAATTATGAATATTGGCCTTCCCCAAAATTATATAGTAATGAGCCGAAACGACTAAAAATAGCCCAAAATCATAGATTATAGCTCATAAAATTGCGAATGTTTACCTCGGCATAATTTTTTGCCTTGGGATGAAATAACTAAAAATGGATAAAAATCATGAGTTACAACTTATAAAATCGTATTTTGAACTCCACAAAATTATTTGTCGATGGGTTGAAATGATTAAAATGGACAAAAATCGTGGGTATTAGCTCATGAAATCGTGAACTCTTAACTATGCAAAATTATTTTTCAATGGATCGAAATAAATAAAATTGTCAAATATGATGGGTTATTGCTCATAAAATTGAGAATTTATGTGAAATTATTTGCCAATGGGTGGTAATGAGTAAAAATAGCCAAAATTATTATATTATAACTCATAAAATTATAAATTTTAGACTCCATAAAATTATTTATTAATGGGTTGAAATGAATAAAAATGGTCAAAAATCATAGGTTATAGCTCATAAAATCATTAATGTTATACTTCACAAAATTATTTGCTAATGGGTCAATGACTAAAATGGCCAAAAATCATGGGTTATTGCTCATGAAATCGTGAATTTTAGACTCCATAAAATTATTTGCCAATGGGTTGTAATGACTAAAATGGCCAAAAATCATGGGTTATAGCTCATAAAATCGTGAATTTTGGACTCTACAAAATTATTTGTCGATGGGTTGAAATGATTAAAATGGACAAAAATCGTGGGTATTAGCTCATGAAATCGTGAACTCTTAACTATGCAAAATTATTTTTCAATGGATCGAAATAAATAAAATTGTCAAATATGATGGGTTATTGCTCATAAAATTGAGAATTTATGTGAAATTATTTGCCAATGGGTGGTAATGAGTAAAAATAGCCAAAATTATTATATTATAACTCATAAAATTATAATTTTAGGACTCCATAAAATTATTTATTAATGGGTTGAAATGAATAAAAATGGTCAAAAATCATAGGTTATAGCTCATAAAATCATTAATGTTATACTTCACAAAATTATTTGCTAATGGGTCAGAATGACTAAAAATGGCCAAAAATCATGGGTTATTGCTCATGAAATCGTAAATTTTATACTCCGCAAAATTATTTGCCTATGGGTCAAAATAACTTAAAATAGAAAATATCTTGGGTTATGGCTTTTGAAATCATGAATTTAAGAATCTATCAAACTATTTACCAGTGGGTCTAAACAAATAAACATGGATAAAAATCGTGGGTAATAGCTCATGAAATCATAATTTTGGCCTCCATGAAGTTATTTACCAATGGGTAAAATGAATAAAATGGCCAAAAATTATGAGTTATAGCTCATGAAATTATGAATTTTGGCCTCCCAAAAATTATTTAGCAATGGGTCGAATTGACTAAAAATGACCAAAAATCATGGATTATAGCCCATAAAATTGTGAATGTTTATCTTCGCGTAGTTTTTTTTTCTCTTGGGCTGAAACGAACAAAGATGGACAAAATTATTTCCTAAAATGATAGAATTTTAGACTTCACGAAATTCTTTGTCAGTTAGTTAAAACAACTAAAAATGGATAAACATTATTGGTATAGCTCAAGAAATCATAAAATTTGGATTTTATGAAATTATTCACCAATGGATCGAAATGAATAAAAATAACCCAAAATCGTGGGTAGTTGCCCATGAAATTATGAAATTTAAACTCTATCAAATTATTTGCCAATGGGTGGAAATAACTAAAATGGTCGAATATTGTTAGTAATAGATCATAAACTTGTGAATCTTGAACTCCATGAATCTATTTGGCATTGGGTAGAGCTGAATTAAAATGGCCAAAAATTGTGCGTTATAGCTCATGAAATCGTGAATTTTTAGACTTTACGAAATTATTTGCCAATGGGTTGTAACAACTAAAAATGACAAATAATAATGGATTATACCTTAAGAAATTGTGAATTTAGACTCTACAAAATTATTTTCCAATGGGTTGTAATGACTAAAAATGGCCAAATATTATGGGTCATCTCACATAAAATCGTGAATTTTGGACCCCATGAAATTATTTATCAATAGGTTGAAATGAATAAAAATGACCAAAAATCATGGGTTATAGCTCGTGAAATCATAATTTTTGGCCTCCATGAAGTTATTTACCAATGGGTCAGAATGACTAAAAATCATTGATTATAGCTCATGAAATCGTAAATTTTGGACTGCACAGAATTATTTGCCAATATGTCGAAATGACTAAAAACAAAAAACAACTTGGCTTATAGCTCATTAAATTGTGAATTTAATACTTCATCAAACTAGTTACCAATGGATCTAAATGAATAAAAATGGATAAAAGTTATGGGCAATAGATCAAGTCGTGATTTCTGAACTCTGCGAAATTATTTCCCAAGGGGTTGAAGTAATTGAAAATGGCCAAAAATTGTGGGTTGTAGCTCATGAAATCTTGAATATTAGACCCTATGAAATTATTTGCTAATGGGCCGCAACAAATAAAAATAGCTAAAAACCAAGCTCAAGAAATCATGAATTTTGGACCCCGTGAAATTATTTGCCAATTGGTGGAAATAAATAAAAATTACCAAAAATTATTGGTTATAGCTCATAAAATCGTGAATTTTAAAGTCCGCAAAATTATTTGCCAATGTGTCAGAATGACTAAAAATGGCAAAAAATAGTGGGCTATAGCTCTTGAAATCGTGAATTTTGGACTCTACGAAATTATTTGCTTATGGGTCAAAATGACTAAAAATGAAAAAATATCGTGGGTTATAGTTCATGAAATCGTAAATTTAAGACTATGAAACTATTTACCAATGGGTAAAAATGAATAAAAATGGACATGTATCATGAGTAATAGCTAATGAAATCTGTATTCTGAACTCTGCAAAATTATTTTCTAATGGGTGGAAACAACTAAAAATGGCCGAAAATCATGGGGTTACAACTCATGAAATTGTGAGTTTTGACTCCAAAATATTGTTTGTCAATGGGTAGAAACAAATAAAAAGGGCAAAAAATTATGGGTTATAGCTCATGAAATCATGAATTTTGGCCTTCCCCGAAATTATTTGGCACTGAGTCAGATGACTAAAATTGGCCAAAAATCATGGGATATAGCTCATGAAATCATGCATGTTTACCCCCGCGAAATTTTTTTCCTTGGGTGGAATGAACGAAAATGGACAAAAATCATGAGTTATAACTTATGAAATCGGGTATTTTTGGCTCCACGAAATTATTTGTCAGTGGGTTGAAACAGCTAGAATGGAAGAACATCATGGGTTATAGTTCATGAATTTGTGAAATTTAGATTCCATGGAATTATTTGCCAATAGGCCGAAATGAGTAAAAATAGCCAAAAATCATTGGTAATAACTCATGAAATCATGAATTTTAAAATCTACGAAATTATTTGCGAATGGGTCAAAACAACTTAAAAATGGTCAAATATTATTGTTAATAGATCATGAATTCATGAATCTTAGACTCCACGAAATTATTTGTCAATGGGTAGAAACGAATAGAAAAGGTAAAAAGTCGTGGGTTATAGCTCACAAAATTATGAATTTTGGACTCTACAAAATTATTTGCCAATAGGTCATTATGACTAAAAATGGCCAAAAATCATTGGTTGTCCTCATGAAATTATTAATTTTGGCCTCCGTGAAATTATTTGCTAATGGGTCAAAATGAGTAAAATGGGCAAAAATCGTGGGTTATAGCACATGAAATCATGAATTTTGGACTCAACAAAATTATTTGCTAATCGGTCGAAATGAATAAAAATAACTAAAAATTAGGTTATAGCTCATGAAATTATGAATTTTAGACTTTGAAATTATTTGCCAATAGGTCATAGCGATTGAAAATGGCCAAAAATTATGGGTTATAGCTCATGAAATCGTGACTTTTAGACTCCATAAAATTATTTGCCAATGGGTCAAAACAACTTAAAATGGTCAAATATTATTGTTAATAGATCATGAATTCATGAATCTTAGACTCCACGAAATTATTTGTCAATGGGTAGAAACGAATAGAAAAGGTAAAAAGTCGTGGGTTATAGCTCACAAAATTATGAATTTTGGACTCTACAAAATTATTTGCCAATAGGTCATTATGACTAAAAATGGCCAAAAATCATTGGTTGTCCTCATGAAATTATTAATTTTGGCCTCCGTGAAATTATTTGCTAATGGGTCAAAATGAGTAAAAATGGGCAAAAATCGTGGGTTATAGCACATGAAATCATGAATTTTGGACTCAACAAAATTATTTGCTAATCGGTCGAAATGAATAAAAATAACTAAAAAATTAGGTTATAGCTCATGAAATTATGAATTTTAGACTTTGAGAAATTATTTGCCAATAGGTCATAGCGATTGAAAATGGCCAAAAATTATGGGTTATAGCTCATGAAATCGTGACTTTTAGACTCCGCAAAATTATTTCCAATGGGTTGAAATGAATAAAAATGGCCAAAAATCATGTATAATAGGTCATGAAATTGTGAATTTTAGACTCTGTAAAATTATTTGCCAATGGGCCGAAACAACTAAAAATGGTTGAATATCATTCATAATAGATCATGAATTCATGAATCATGGACTCCGCAAAATTATTTATCAATGGGTAGAAACAAATAAAAATATCATGGGTTATAGCTCATGAAATCATGAATCTCAAACTCTGCAAAATTATTTGCCAAAACTCATGGGTTATAGCTCATGTAATCGTGAATTATGGATTCTACAAAATTATTTGCCAATGGGTTGAAATGAATAAAAATGGCTAAGAATCGCGAATTATAGCTCACGAAATCATGAATTTTGGCCTCCAAAAAATTATTTACAAATGGGTCAGAATGATTAAAAATAAGCAAAAAATATGGGTAACAATTTATGAAATCGCAAATTTTAAACTCCATGAAATTAATTGCCAATGGGTAGAAATGACCAAAAACAAAACAATATAATGAGTTATAGCTTATAAAATCATGAATTTAGGACTCCATGAAATTAATCGCCAATGGGTCGAAATAAATAAAAATGGATAAAAATCATGAGTAATAGCTCATGAAATCGTGAATTTTGTACTTTGCGAAATTATTTGCCAAGGGGTCAAAATAGCTAAAAATGATCGAAATCATTAGCAATAGATCATGAACTCAAGAGTGTTTGGGTCGAAAGTTGATTCCATTTGTAAAACTAGAGAAAATTACACTTTTGGTTCTCAGTTACAATGAAAATTAAATAACTCTCTCACAAACTCGAACAAAAGACGCTACAAGTGTAGATCTCTTGTTTTGTGGGACTTTGCCTGCGTCGGGACGCGTAATCCGTGGACCACCGAAGCGTGATCGTCGAATCGGCGGGTTTAGTTGATGCTTCGCAAAGGAAACAAGAACTTCAAAGAAATATCTTAGCAAGGTAAGATATCTACTCTTCTCAAGAATAAGTCAAGGCTTAAACTCGAGGAATCTCCGTGTGGATCGTGTTCTTGAACTCCGGAAGCTTGGATTCGATTTTTCCCTTTCGATGGCCGACCCCCACCCAAGTGGGCGTAGGAGGGTATTTATAGTCTTTGGGAAGCGTGCCCTCTTGAAACACAAGTGTCATAAGTGCGAGAAATTTGCGGTTAGCGGCGGCTTCGATCGTCTGCCAAACGCCTCGCTAATTGGCGAGGTAGCAGGTGTCGCCTTCGCTAGCTGCGGCAGTGATGGGCGCCTCGCCGACAAGCGAGGCAATATCGCCCTTCACCGCCAGAACGGTTTCCCCGCTTTTAGGCATGATTAAATGCCTAGAATTACGCCTAGTGGGCGATTCGCCGCGGTAACCGCCATTAACGGTTCAACGCTCGCTGATAAAGTCAAGTGGGCCCCACCAGCATTGATTTAGACCCTTCAAGAGCTCATTTTAAGTATTCTGGGTGTCTCGTATTTGGCGAGACACAAGTAAGTGTCTCGCTAGTCGCGAGACACATCAAAGTGTCTCGCTAGTGGCGAGGCACACATAAGTGTCTCGCTAGTCGCGAGACACATCAAAGTGTCTCGCTAGTGGCGAGGCACACATAAGTGTCTCGCTAGTCGCGAGACACATCAAAGTGTCTCGCTAGTGGCGAGGCACACATAAGTGTCTCGCTAGTCGCGAGACACATCAAAGTGTCTCGCTAGTGGCGAGACACAATCTTCCTCAGATTGGGCTTCTTGAGATTTCGACGATGTTGTCCTTCGATCTTCTCATGATTTAGTCATATTTGAGGTTCTTGACAATTTTGATGCCTACAGATACCCCTCCAAAGTTTTCGGACTCCTCGTATTTTATCGAAGTGCGGAATACTTTGATAAGATGCTTTGCTTCGCTCAACGTTGAACTTTGTAGAAGAGGCCCATGTTTTGCTTCAGCTTGAATCCTCGCTACGGCGTCACGACCATACTTTGGGATCAATAGTCGTTGCATTTGTATTTGAATTGATTGAAATGTCAAGTCGATTTTGGACTAATCATCTTCATCTTGAAAGTCACCACTTGGGTTATAATTGAAATGCCTTGAGAATCATTCGAGAAAAGCGTCGTCGGTTTTCTCAATATCGATTTCCGTGAAAGCTTCTATATGTAATATCCGAATTGTCCCACTTGAAGAAAGCGAAGGGCAATCTGAAGTGTCTCGCTCAAAAGGACCGCCACGTAACTGCCCGAGCATGCTTTGAGCTTCGGAGGCGATGTAATGGCACATTTGCATTAGCAATGAGTTACAAAGTGCATTAAAATCACGGTAGGAGAAAGTGTTTGACCCCGGCAGGAAGAATGAACCCGCTGTCTCAAGTTATTGCTTGTATGATAGATATAGGATTTTTGGCAAACCCTCAGCCATCAACGGATTTGATGAGCCTTTACCAACTACCGTTTGAGTTGGGCTAGCATGTAGATTATCTGAGTCCGTTCTACATGTTACGTTGTGCTAAAAGAGTGAATTCTCTTAGACTTTATGCTACGATATTGATTACCCGGCAGCATGTGTTAGATGCAGACTTATCTCTGATAAGGGACAGAGATAATATCCCTATGCATGAAGGCATAGTTTAGGTGTCATTAGGTAATGACATCTATGCTACGATATTGAATACGTAGGCTTGATCAATTATCACGGGAATTGATTACCCGGCAACATGTGTTAGATGCAGACTTATCTCTGATAAGGGACAGAGATAATATCCCTATGCATGAAGGCATAGTTTAGGTGTCATTAGGTAATGACATCTATGCTACGATATTGAATACGTAGGCTTGATCAATTATCACGGGAATTGATTACCCGGCAGCATGTGTTAGATGCTGACTTATCTCTGATAAGGGACAGAGATAACATCCCTATGCATGAAAGCATAGTTTAGGTGTCATTAGGTAATGACATCTATGCTACGATTTTGAATACGTAGGCTTGTGGAATTTGTGTTTTCTCTTGGGGCGAAAACGAACCCGTTGTGTCTTCTCTTGGGGCGAAAACGAACCCTGTTGTGTCTTCTCTTGGGGCGAAAACGAACCCTGTTACCGGAGTAGACCTCTCATTCATAAAAGGAATCGAGAGGGGATTTTGACCGTGGTCCTAACTGTAGGAAGGTTTGACCAAGTGGGAGTGAAAATTAAAAATGATCCTAACTGTAGGAAGGTTTGATCGGGATAGGAGTTTTGAGACAATCCTAACTGTAGGAAGGTTTGATCGCTCAATCCTGAAATGGACCTCTCGTTCATGGAAGGAATCAAGAGGGGATTTTGACCATGGTCCTAACTGTAGGAAGGTTTGACCAGGATAGGAATTTTGAGACAATCCTAACTGTAGGAAGGTTTGATCGCTCAATCTGAAATGGGCCTCGTTCATGGAAAGAATCGAGAGGGATTTTGGCCGTGGTCCTAAGCGTAGGAAGGTTTGACCAGGATAGGAATTTTGAGACAATCCTAACTCAATGTGGAAGTGGACCTCTCGTTCATGGATTATCCACCCCGACTTTCTTACGCAAAATTGGGTCCGGAGTGAGTAAGAAGGAAGAGCGGTTTAACCTCTTATATTCATCGGAGGAAAGGGCGGTTTATACTCGTATACAGCCAGTGCAAAGGGCGGTTTATACTCGTATACAGCCAGTCAAATTTGATTCACTTATTTGGCGTTAAGGCGGCTTCAACCAAGGCTTGGATGATGGCCTTGAGAGCTAAGCAATCCTTTGTAGGATGGAGGATCCTCTGTGGTACACCACGGTATTTAGGGTCCGAAGTTTTGTTAGCCTCCTCTTGATTTGTAATTGGAGGCAACTTGATTTTGTTGTTATCAAGGAGGTGTTTGAAGATGATTGGAACTTCTTCGTCCTTGAAAGAGTATGTCTGTGGAATTCGATTTAGAAGCTTTTGGCCGGTCGTTGTTGCGACGCTTGACTAACAGCGATCCACGGATGCCTTTCCTCTATTACGAGAGGAAAAATTTACTTCGAGGGTCACCGTCATTTTGCCTCTTCGGCTTTCTTCCTTCCGAGGAAACGCTCGCTTGTTCTCCTCGTATTTTTAGGTCTTTCCACGTAGTTGGTGGGGCGACCCCATGACTTCCGGCAATTCTATAAAAGATTGTTGTGGCAAGTCTTCAATATGAACTCTTGATGGTGGATCCACGCAATTCATAGCTTTATTATGAATCGCTTAACGAAGGTGTCGATTGTCTCCCCACCTTTACGCTTTTAGTCTAGGAGAGTTCCAATGGAAACTTGGTGTCATCATCAAAGAAGTTCTTGAGAAAAGAATTTTCCATGTCCTCCCAGTTAATACTCCGGCCTTGAGTCTTGATACCAATCGAAGCTGCTCATGAAAGTACCGACGAATGATCGAACCATCGAGGCTCGTTTCGAGATTATCCCCAAATGTGATTTGAAGTAAATCAGGTGTTGTGAAGGTGACCCTCTCCCGTCAAATGGCGTGAAGTTGATCAAATTGAATTTCGGCGGGTAAGGGATTGAATCCCATTCTCTAGGATATGGACACGGGATACCAGTCCGTTTGACTTCCTGTGTGGACATCAAAGCATTGATTTTATCTTCAAGCTCTTTCATCCTTTCGCCATCATCCTCCCCTTGTTTTGGATTATTTCCAATAGGAAGAATTGGATCATTTCCACCTTGGCGGCCAGTCGGCTTTCTTTGGAGGTTGATCGGTAAATGTGTTCATCAATCTCCGAATCACTGTCTTCAACATTATGGTGGGTTACTCCATCTTGTTGACTGGATTCAGGCTGTTGACTGGACCCAGGTTGTGCAACCGTTTGGGTTTGCAACTCCCTCATCTGTTGCATGGCTAGCTCCATCTCTGTTCTCATTTCGGCCTTAAGCTCTTCTCTTTGCTTAGCTAAGGCTTCTTGTAACATTTGAGCCAGGACATCGGGAGTAATGGTAAAAGCTTCTCTGGGATGACAACCAACACTTGACATTGTGTCATCGGAAGCTATCGCCGAATTGATGTCGGAAGCTTCGTCATCAGATGACTCTCCCTCATGCATCCTTCTATAGTCGATGCGTTGGGTAGCTCGCAATTGTAACCGAGACATCTGGCGGGAAACTTCGGTCGACTTTTCTGCGAGGAGTGAAATCAGGATCTGCATCCGTCGCCGGTCCTTTTCCTTTGTTCACCATATTAATGGTCACTTCGGGAAACTCATCAAATTGGATGGATGATCTCCTTCTTCTTCGATGTCGTCTTGACTGTGGCTTCAGATTTTCCGTTGCTGACAGGGAAAGCCGTTCGAATACTGAAGCTCTTTGTGGGTGAGCGTTCGACTCAGAACAGGCACATCCTGATAACCACGTCTTAATCAGTTTTGCACATGAGCAAGAACAACCTATTTCATCGATCGTCCTCTTTCGTGTGTTGCCACCCCCAGCCTGATGGTGTGGTTGGTGTGGTTTATCACAAATTGCACTTCCACCCCCAAGTGTAACGTTGTCCTTAATTGGAGGACACGTCTTCTTTTGGGGACGTCGGCCATTTGATTTGAGAGACAACTTCCATCGCTTGGCGTCGTCATCGAAGTTGCTTTCGTATGAATCACAAGGGTCCGGTCATCTCTCGTGATTTTGCGAGTCACTTGCCTCAATTTCTTCTTCTTCAGCAGACTCGTGGACCCCTTGTGGGATGCTCAAACGAGATGCAATTGGAATTCTAGAGACACGGGATATTTCAGCTTGCTCAAGACTCTTACGGGTAATCCAAGCGTTTCTTCACTGGAACCTTGCTTTTATTTCACGGTTGTGGACCAAGACGACTAAACACCGGTTGTCGGATTTCCGGACTTAAAGGTTGATACCTCATCCCGAGAAGTGGAAGAAAGGGGCGAAAAGCCCATCTTTGTCAATGCAGGGAGGGCCGCTTTGGCGAAGCGGCCGCTCTTCGGCTGGCGGAGATTAGCATTAATCGCCTGGCTGCTGGCGAGGTAGCCAGATCGGCTGGCGCCGGCGCTTTATTAATCACCGCCTCGGCCGAAAACCGCATGACAGATTCTTGAGCCGATTTTGATGTCGACTTCGGGATCCATGCTTGGCGATTTTGAGCCGTTTGCTGGGTTGCTTTTGACTCTTGCGCCTTGCGAACAACAGCACGTGCTCGAGCAAAGCGTGCACGGCGTTTTTGAGCGCGCTCCTTCTTTGTCAATCGGGCCCTTTTGACGAGAACCCATTCTTCCTTGGGAGGAGTGCTAACGGATTGAGAGATTGCAGTTTGTTGATGCCTTTGATCACGTGAGTTCTGATAATGAACTCCATCCGTCGACTCTAGGGCCTTGGCTAATTGACGAGCCATCTTTTGACGTCGTCTTTGGCGAGCTCTCTTCGTCAGATCAGTTGAGATCTTGTTGAGAGGGGAAATCGCCTGCCGCAGTTTAACGAAGATCGTTGCACATCACAACAGAACGAACCTCCCTCTTAGGGGATGAGATCCTCCGATGTTTGCGGGGTGAGGAGGACTTCGATGTGGAAGAGGAGAGATATTCTTCGAATTTGGCTTGATCGAAGAAGTAGTCTAGCCCATCAACCATGAGGTCGGCCTGATTGCTGCAAGGCTGCGACACAACGATCTCGGGCTCGAGACCGTTGGCTCCCACTGTGGTCGCCATCGTGTTTGGGTCGAAAGTTGATTCCATTTGTAAAACTAGAGAAAATTACACTTTTGGTTCTCAGTTACAATGAAAATTAAATAACTCTCTCACAAACTCGAACAAAAGACGCTACAAGTGTAGATCTCTTGTTTTGTGGGACTTTGCTGTCTTGGGGGCGTAATCCGTGGACCACCGGCGGCGATCGTCGAATCGACGGGGTTTAGTTGATGCTTCGCAAAGGAAACAAGAACTTTAGCAAATATCTTAGCAAGGTAAGATATCTACTCTTCTCAAGAATAAGTCAAGGCTTAAACTCGAGGAATCTCCGTGTGGATCGTGTTCTTGAACTCCGGAAGCTTGGATTGATTTTTCCCTTCGATGGCCGACCCCGCCCAAGTGGACGAGGAGGGTATTTATAGTCTTTGGAAGCGTGCCCTCTTGAAACACAAGTGTCATAAGTGCAGAAATTTGCGAAGCTACGCGGTTCAGTCGCCTCGCTGCCAAGTCGCTGCTAATTGGCGCAGGCAAGCAGGTCACCGCTAGCGGCGAGGTAGTATGGCTGCCTCGCTAGCGCGCAGGCAAGATGGCCGCCACGACAAGCGAGGCAATATCGCCCTTCACCGCCAGAACGGTTTCCTCGCTTTTAGGCATGATTAAATGCCCTAGAATTACGCCTAGTGGTATCTTGGCGATGTAACCGCCTATTAACATGTCCGAGCGTTTCTGCGTTGATAAAGTCAAGTGGGCCCCACCAGCATTGATTTAGACCCTTCAAGAGCTCATTTTAAGTATTCTGGGTGTCTCGTATTTGGCGAGACACAAGTAAGTGTCTCGCTAGTCGCGAGACACATCAAGGTGTCTCGCTCGTGGCGAGACACACACAAGTGTCTCGCTAACAGCGAGACACATCAAGGTGTCTCGCTCGTGGCGAGGCACACACGAGTGTCTCGCTCGCGGCGAGACACATCAAAGTGTCTCGCTAGTGGCGAGGCACACATAAGTGTCTCGCACTGTAGCGAGACACAATCTTCCCCTGTATTGGGCTTCTTGAGATTTCGACGATGTTGTCCTTCGATCTTCTCATGATTTAGTCATATTTGAGGTTCTTCAGCAATTTTTGATGCCTACAAAGAGTCTTGGACTCCATGCAATTATTTGCCAATGAGTAGAAATGAATAAAAATAGCCAAAAATCATGGGTTATAGTTCATGAAATCGTGAATTTTGGACTCTGTGAAATTATTTCCTAATGGGTTGAAAAAAATAAAAATGATAAAAAATCATATGTTATAGCTCATAAAAGTGGGAGTTTTGGACTCTATGAAATTATTTTCCAATGGGTCATAACGAGTTAAAATAGCTAAAAATTATGAATAAAAATGGATTGAAACGACTATAAATTATTTGACAATGGATTGAAATGAATAAAATGGCCAAAAATCTTGGGTTATAGCTCATGAAATTATAAAATTTTGACTCTATAAAATTATTTGACAATGGATTGAAACTAATAAAATGGCTAAAAATCTTGGGTTATAGCTCATGAAATCATAAATTTTAGCATCCATAAAATTATTTGACAATGGATTGAAACGAATAAAAATAGCCAAAAATCGTGGGTTATAGCTCATGAAATTATAAATTTTAGACTTAGCAAAATTATTTGCTAATGGTCAAAATGACTAAAATAAAAAAATATCGTGAGTTATAGCTCATGAAATCGTGAATTTGAGACTCAGTGAAACTCTTTGCTAATGGGTTCAAACGAATAAAAATAGACAAAATTTATGGGTAATAGCTCAAGAAATCATAGTTTTAAACTTCATGAAATTATTTCCCAATGAGTCAAAATAACAAAAATAGCCAAAAATTATGAGTTATAGCTCATAAAATTGTGAATTTTAGACTCTGCAAAATTATTAACTAATTGGTCATAATGACAAAAATTCCCAAAACAATAGGTTAGCTCATGAAATTGTGAATTTAAGACTCGTGAAACTATTTTCCAATGGGTCGAAATGAACAAAAATGGGATAAAAATTATGGATAATAGCTCATGAAATCCTCAATTCGAACTCTACAAAATCATTTCCCAATGGGTCAAAAGAACCAAAATTAGCCAAAAATTATGAGTTATAGCTCATGAAATCATGAATTTTGGACTTCTCAAAATTATTTGCTAATGGGCCATAATGACTAAAAATGACAAAAATTATTATGTTATATCTCATAAAGTTTTGAATTTTAGGCTCTTTGAAATTATTTGCCAATGGGTCAAAAAATAAAATGGCCAAAAATCTTTATTTTTGGCCATTGTTAGCGGATGAAATTATGAATTTGGGACTCCACAAAATTATTTGCTAATGGGCCATAATGACTAAAATGGCCAAAAATCATGGATTATTTTTCATGAAATCATGAATTTTGGACTTCTCAAAATTATTTGCCTATGGGTCAAAATAGCTTAAAATGAAAAACATAGTGGGTTATGGCTCTTTAAATTGTGAATTTTAGACTCTGCAAAATTATTTGCTAACGGATCAAAATGAATAATAATAGTAAAAATCATGGGTTATAGCTCATGAAATCGTGAATTTTGGACTTCTCAAAATTATTTGCTAATGGGTTCAAACGAATAAAAATAGACAAAATTTATGGGTAATAGCTCAAGAAATCATAGTTTTAAACTTCATGAAATTATTTCCTAATGGGTTGAAAAAATAAAAATGATAAAAATCATATGTTATAGCTCATGAAATCATGAATTTTGGACTTCTCAAAATTATTTGCTAATGGTCAAAATGACTAAAATGGCCAAAAATCATGGGTTATAGCTCATGAAATCATAAAATTTTGACTCTATAAAATTATTTGACAATGGATTGAAACTAATAAAATGGCTAAAAATCTTGGGTTATAGCTCATGAAATCATAAATTTTAGCATCCATAAAATTATTTGACAATGGATTGAAACGAATAAAAATAGCCAAAAATCGTGGGTTATAGCTCATAAAAGTGGGAGTTTTGGACTCTATGAAATTATTTTCCAATGGGTCGAAATGAACAAAAATGGGATAAAAATTATGGATAATAGCTCATGAAATCGTAAATTTTAGACTTTGCAAAATTATTTGCTAATGGGCCATAATGACTAAAAATGACAAAAATTATTATGTTATATCTCATAAAGTTTTGAATTTTAGGCTCTTTGAAATTATTTGCCAATGAGTAGAAATGAATAAAAATAGCCAAAAATTATGAGTTATAGCTCATGAAATTGTAAAATTTTGACTCTATAAAATTATTTGACAATGGATTGAAATGAATAAAATGGCCAAAAATCTTGGGTTATAGCTCATGAAATTGTAAAATTTTGACTCTATAAAATTATTTGACAATGGATTGAAACTAATAAAATGGCTAAAAATCTTGGGTTATAGCTCATGAAATCATAAATTTTAGCATCCATAAAATTATTTGACAATGGATTGAAACGAATAAAAATAGCCAAAAATCGTGGGTTATAGCTCATGAAATTATAAATTTTAGACTTCGCAAAATTATTTGCTAATGGTCAAAATGACTAAAATAAAAAAATATCGTGAGTTATAGCTCATGAAATCGTGAATTTTAGACTCTGCAAAATTATTTGCTAATGGGTTCAAACGAATAAAATAGACAAAATTTATGGGTAATAGCTCAAGAAATCATAGTTTTAAACTTCATGAAATTATTTCCCAATGAGTCAAAATAACAAAAATAGCCAAAAATTATGAGTTATAGCTCATAAAATTGTGAATTTTAGACTCTGCAAAATTATTAACTAATTGGTCATAATGACAAAAATTCCCAAAACAATAGGTTAGCTCATGAAATTGTGAATTTAAGACTCGTGAAACTATTTTCCAATGGGTCGAAATGAACAAAAATGGGATAAAAATTATGGATAATAGCTCATGAAATCCTCAATTCTGAACTCTACAAAATCATTTCCCAATGGGTCAAAAGAACCAAAATTAGCCAAAAATTATCGGTTATAACTCATGAAATCTTGAATTTTGGAATCTGCAAAATTATTTTCCAGTGGGTCCTAATGACTAAAAATGACAAAAAATTATTATGTTATATCTCATAAAGTTTTGAATTTTAGGCTCTTTGAAATTATTTGCCAATGGGTCAAAAAAATAAAAATGGCCAAAAAATCTTTATTTTTGGCCATTGTTAGCGGATGAAATTATGAATTTGGGACTCCACAAAATTATTTGCTAATGGGCCATAATGACTAAAAATGGCCAAAAATCATGGATTATTTTTCATGAAATCATGAATTTTGGACTTCTCAAAATTATTTGCCTATGGGTCAAAATAGCTTAAAATGAAAAACATAGTGGGTTATGGCTCTTTAAATTGTGAATTTAAGACTCAGAAAATTATTTGCTAACGGATCAAAATGAATAATAATAGTAAAAATCATGGGTAATGCTTATGTAATCGTGAATTGTGAACTCAAATAAATTATTAGCTAATGTGTGAAAAACTAAAAATATAGCAAAAATGGTGGGTTATAGCTCATGAAATCATGAGTTTTGACTACACAAAATTATTTAGCATTGGGTAGAAACAAATAACAATTACTAAATATCATGGCTTATAGCTCATAAAATCATATATTTTGGCCTTCCCGAAATTTTTTTAGCAATGCGTTAGAATGACTAAAAGTGGACAAAAATCATGGGTTATAGCTTATGAAATCATGAAATTGGACTACATGGAATTATTTTTCATTGGTTGAAATGGATAAAAATTGACAAACGTTATGGCTTATAGATTATAAATTGTGAATTTTGAACTTTGTGAAATTATTTGCAAATAAATCAAAACAACTAACAATGGCCGAATATCATTGGTAATATATCTTGAATTTGTGAATCTTGGACTCCACAAAATTATTTGTCAATGGGTAGAAAAGAATTAAAATAGCCAAAAATCATGGGGGCATAGCTCATGAAATCGTAAATTTTAGACTTTGCAAAATTATTTGCTAATGGGTTGAAATGAATAAAAATCGATAAAAATCGTGTGTGAGAGCTCATGAAATTATGAATTTTAGACTTTACAAAATTATTTGTCAGTGGGTCGTGGCAACTAAAAATGCCTAAAAATCATTGGTTATAACTTACGAAATCATAAGTTTTTCACTCAGTGAAATTATTTGCCAATGGGTCGAAATAAATAAATATGAAAAAATATTGTGGGTTATAGCTTATGTAATTGTTAATTTAAGATTCCGTGGGTCAAAATAAAAAAATAGATAAAAATCAATAATAACAGCTCAAGAAATTGTGATTTCTAAACTCTGTGAAATCATTTCCCAATTGGTGGAAATAACTAAAAATGGACAAAAATCGTGGGTTATAGCTCATGAAATCTTGAATTTTGGACTCTGTAAAATTATTTTTTAATGGGTCGTAGCAACTAAAAATAGCTAAAAATCATAGGTTATAGCTCATTAAAATTTGAATATTAGACTCTTTAAAATTATTTGTCAATGGGTTGAAACGAATAAAAATTACCAAAAATCATGGATTACGGCTCATGAAATCGTGAATTTAAACCCCGTGAATTTTTTTGCCAATTGGTTAGAACGACTAAAAATGGCCAAACATAGTGGGTTATAGCTCATGAAATGATGAATTTTGGACTCTATGAAATTATTTGGCTATGAGTCAAAAGGACTAAAAATGAAAACATATCGTAGATTTTAGCTCATAAAATCATAAAATTAAGACTTTGTGAAACTATTTGCCAATGGGTCAAAATGCAAAAAAATAGACAAATATCATGGGCGATAGTTCACGAAATCTATATTCTGAACTTTGCAAAAATATTTCTTAATGGGTGGAAACAACTGAAAATAGCCAAAAATTATGGGTTACAGCTCATAAAATAGTGAGTTTTCAACTCCAGAATCATGAATTTTTATCGGGGGTTATAGCTTATAAAATCATGAATTTTTTATCTCCTTGAAATTATTTGGCAATGGGTTCGAAGAACTAAAATTAGCCGAAAATCGTCGGATATAGACCATGAAATTGTGAATGTTTACCCTCGCGAAATTTTCTCCCTTGGATTGAAATGAACAAAAAAGGACAAAAATCATGGGATTGATAGCTTATGAAATCGCAGATTTTGGGCTCCATAGAATTATTTGTCACTGGATTGAAATGACTAAAGGTGGACAAACATAGTGGGTTATAGTTCATGAATTCGTGAAATTTTGATTCCATGGAATTATTCGCCAATGGGTCAAATGAGTAAAATCGTCAAAAATTGTTGGTAATTGCTCATGAAATCGTGAATTTTAGACTCTACGAAATTATTTGCCAACGGGTCGAAATAACTAAAAATGGCCGAATATTGTTGTTAATAGATCATGAATTCGTGAATCTTAGACTCCACGGAATTATTTGTCAAGGGGCAGAAACGAATAGAAAAGGTAAAAAATTGTGAGTTTCCGCCCATGAAATTGTAAATTTTAGACTCTGCGAAATTATTTGACAATAGGTCATAACGAATAAAAATGGCTAAAAATCATTGGTTGTGCTCATGAAATCATTAATTTTGGGCTCCGTGAAGTTAATTGCCAATGAGTCGAAATGAATAAAAATGGTAAAAAATTGCGAGTTACAGCTCATGAAATTATGAATTCTGGACTCCGTGAGATTATTTGCTAATAGGTCGAAATGAATAAAATTGGCTAAAAAGTATTGGTTATAGCTCATGAAATTGTGAATTTTAGACACTAAGAAATTATTTGCCAATGGGTTGTAACGATTAAAATGGCAAAAAATTATGGGGTATGGCTTATGAAAAGGTGACTTTTGGACTCTACTAAATTATTTGCTAATGGGTTGAAATGAATAAAAATCGATAAAAATCGTGTGTGAGAGCTCATGAAATTATGAATTTTAAACTCTGCGAAATTATTTGCTAGTGGGCCGAAACAACTAAAAATGGCTAAATATTGTTTATAATATATCGTGAATTCATGAATCTTGGACTATGGGAAATTATTTGTCAATGGGTAGAAACGAATAAAAATAAAAAAATCGTGGGTTATAGTTCATGAAATTATGAATCTCAAATCTATAAAATTATTTACCAATGGGTCGAATGACTAAAGATAGCTAAAAATTATGGGTTATAGCTCATGAAATAGTGAATTTTGAACTCCACAAAATTATTTTCTAATAGATTTAAATGAAGAAAAATGGCCAAAAATCACGGGTTATAGCTCAGAAATCATAATTTTGGCCTCCACATTTACCAATGGGTCGAATGACTAAAGATAGCTAAAAATTATGGGTTATAGCTCATGAAATAGTGAATTTTGAACTCCACAAAATTATTTTCTAATAGATTTAAATGAAGAAAAATGGCCAAAAATCACGGGTTATAGCTCAGGAAATCATAATTTTTGGCCTCCACATTTACCAATGGGTCAGTACGACTAAAAATAGCAAAAAATCCTGGGTAATAATTTATGAAATCATAAATTTTCGACTCCTTGAAATTATTTGCCAATAGGTTGAAATGACTAAAAAAATATATAATGGATTATAGCTTATAAAATCATGAATTTAAGACTCCATGAAACTATTCACCGTGGGTTCAAATGAATAAAATGGCCAAAAATCACGGGTTATAGCTCATGAAATTATAAATTTTGGACTCTATGAAATTATTTGCTTAAGGTTTGAAATAACTAAAAATAACCGAATATCGATGGTAATAGATCATGAATTTGTGAATCTTGGACTCCAAGAAAGAATTTGTCAATGGGTAGAAATGACAAAAAATCGTGAATTTTGGACTCTGCGTAATTTTTTGCCAATAGATCGAAATTAATAAAAATGGTCAAAAACCATGGGTTATAGCTCATGAAATCAGGAATTTTGTACTCTATGAAATTATTTGCCAATAGGTTGTAATGAATAAAAATGGCCAAAAATCAGGCATTATTGCTCATGAAAACGTGAATTTTGGACTCAGTGAAATTATTTGACAAAGGGATGAAATGAATAAAAATGGTAAAAAAGCATAAGTTATAGCTCATGAAATTATAAAGTTTTGACTCAACAAAATTATTTACGAACAGGTTAGAATAATGAAAAATAGCTAAAAATCTTGGGCTATAGCTCATGAAAACGTTAACTTTGGACTTCGCAAAATTATTTGCCAATGGGTCGAAATGACTTAAAATGAAAAAACATCGTGGGTTATAGCTTATAAAATCTTGAATTTAAGACTGCGTAAAACTATTTGCCGATGGGTTGAAATGAATAAAACTTGAATAAAAATCATGGTTAGCGGCTCATAAAATCATAATTTCCGAACTCAATTAAATTATTTACCGATGGGTCAAAATAACTTAAAATGGTCAAAAATCGTGGGTTATCGCTCATAAAATCATGAATTTTGGACTCTGTGTTATCGCTCATAAAATCATGAATTTTGGACTCTGTGAAATTATTTGCTTATGGGTCATAATGACTAAAAATTATAAAAAATCATAGGTTATAGCTCATCAAATCGTGAATTTAAGACTCTGAGAAACTATTTTCCAATGGGTTGAAATGAATAGAAATGGAAAAAATCATGGTTATAGCACATGAAACTATAAATTTTGCACTCTGTAAAATTATTTGCTAATGGCTGGAACGAATAAAAATGGCTAAAAATCATGGGTTACAGCTCATGAAATCATAAATTTTAACCTCCACGAAATTATTTACCAATGGGTTAGAGCGACTAAAAATACCCAAAAATCATGGGTTATAGCTTATGAAACCGTAAGTTTTTGACTCAACGAAATTATTTGCCAGTGTCGAAATGACTAAAAATGAAAAAAAAACATTGTGGGTTATAGCTCATGTAATCGTTAATTAAAGATTCCGTGATACTATTTACCAATGGGTCGAATTGAATAAAAATAGATAAAAATCAAGAATAACAGCTCAAGAAATCGTGATTTCTAAACTCTGTGGAATCATTTCCCAATTGGTGGAAATAACTAAAAATGGAAAAAAATTGTGGGTTATTGTAGGCATCAAAAATTGCTGAAGAACCTCAAATATGACTAAATCATGAGAAGATCGAAGGACAACATCGTCGAAATCTCAAGAAGCCCAATCTGAGGGAAGATTGTGTCTCGCCACTAGCGAGACACTTTGATGTGTCTCGCCACTAGCGAGACACTTTGATGTGTCTCGCCACTAGCGAGACACTTTGATGTGTCTCGCGACTAGCGAGACACTTTGATGTGTCTCGCGACTAGCGAGATTTTACTTGTGTCTCGCCAAATACGACACCCGTAATACTTAAAATGAGCTCTTGAAGGGTCTAAATCAATGCCGGTGGGGCCCACTTGACTTTATCAACGCAGAAACGCTCGACACTATCAGCAAGCTTTGAAGATACCACTAGGCGTAATTCTAGGCATTTAATCATGCCTAAAAGCGGAAACCGTTACAACGGTGAAGGGGCGATATTGCCTCGCTTGTCAACGAGGTAGCCATACCGCCGCCGCTAGCGAGGTAGTTCTCGACCGCCAGCAGGTGGCAGCTTTGGCGAGATGTACTGAAGCCAGGCTAATCGCAAATTTCTGCACTTATGACACTTGTGTTTCTGAAGAGGGCACGTTTCCCAAAGACTATAAATACCCTCCTACGTCCACTTGGGCAGGGGGTCGGCCATCAGAAAGGGAAAAATCAGAAATCCAAGCTTCCGGAGTTCAAGAACACGATCCACACGGAGATTCCTCGAGTTTAAGCCTTGACTTATTCTTGAGAAGAGTAGATATCTTACCTTGCTAAGATATTTGCTGAAGTTCTTGTTTCCTTTGCGAAGCATCAACTAAACCCCGTCGATTCGACGATCGCTGCTCGGTGGTCCACGGATTACGCGGCCCCCAAGACAGTAAAGTCCCACAAAACAAGAGATCTACACTTGTAGCGTCTTTTGTTCGAGTTTGTGAGAGAGTTATTTAATTTTCATTGTAACTAAGAACCAAAAGTGTAATTTTCTCTAGTTTTACAAATGGAATCAACTTTCGACCCAAACAGTTATAACTCATTAAATCTTTAATTTTTGACTCTATAAAATTATTTTTCAATGGGTCATAATAACTAAAAATAGCCAAAAATCATACTTTATATCTCATGAAATTGTAAATATTAGACTCTTTAAAATTATTTGTCAATTGGTTGAAACGAATAAAAATTACCAAAAATCGTGGGTTACAGGTCCTGAAATCGTGAATTTTAAACTCTGTGAATTTTTTGCCAGTGGGTTAGAACGACTAAAAATGACCAAAAATAGTGGGCTATAGCTCATAACATCATGAATTTGAGACTCTACAAAATTATTTGCCAGTGGGTCGTAGCGAATAAAAATGCCCAAAAATCATGGTAATGGCACATGAAATTATAAATTTTGTCCTCTGTGAAATTATTTGCTAATGGTTGGAACGTATAAAGATGGCCACAAATCATGGGTTATAGCTCTTGAAATAATAAATTTTAACCCCCACGAAATTATTTACCAATGGGTCAGAACGACTAAAAATACCAAAAAATCGTTGGTTATACTTTATGAAATCATAAGTTTTTGACTCAGTGAAATTATTTGCCAATGGGCCAAATGACTAAAAATGAAAAAATATTATGGGTTATAGCTCATGTAATCGTTAATTTCAGATTTCGTGACGCTATTTGCCGATGGGTCGAAATGAATAAAAATAGATAAAATCAAGAATAACAGTGCAAGAAATCGTGATTTCTAAACTCTGTGAAATCATTTCCCAATTGGTGAAAATAACTAAAAATAAACAAAAATCGTGGGTTATAGCTTATGAAATCTTAAAATTTGGACTCTTTAAAATTATTTTTCAGTGGGTCGTAGCAACTAAACATAACCAAAATTCATAGGTTATAGCTAATGAAATTGTGAATATTAGACTCTTTAAAATTATTTGTCAATGGGTTGAACTGAATAAAAATTGCCAAAAGTCGTGGGTTACAGCTCATGAAATCGTGAATTTAAACCTAGTGAATTTTTTTGCTTATGGGTTAGAACGACTAAAAATGGCCAAACATAGTGGGTTATAGCTCATGAAATGATGAACTTTGGACTCTGTGAAATTATTTGCCTATGAATCAAAATGACTAAAAATGAAAACATATCGTAGATTTTAGCTCATAAAATGGTAAAATTAAGACTTTGTGAAACTATTTACCAATGGGTCAAAATGAAAAAAATGGACAAATATCATGGGCGATAGTTCACGAAATCTATATTTTGAACTCTGCAAAAATATTTCCTAATGGGTGAAAACAACTGAAAATAGCAAAAATTATGGGTTACAGCTCATAAAATAGTGAGTTTTCAACTCTAGAATATTTTTTGCCAATGGATAGAAACAACCAAAAAAGGGTAATAAATCGGGGGTTATAGCTTATAAAATCATGAATTTTGATCTCCTTGAAATTATTTGGCAATGGGTCAGAAGAGCTAAAATTAGCCAAAAATCGTGGGATATAGACCATGAAATTGTGAATGTTTACCCTCGCGGAATTTTTTCCCTTGGATTGAAATGAAAAAAGGACAAAAATCAATTGTTATAGCTTATGAAATCGCGGATTTTGGGCTCCACAGAATTATTTATCAGTGGATTGAAATGACTAAAGGTGGACAAACATAGTGGGTTATAGTTCATGAATTCATGAAATTTTGATTCCATGGAATTATTCGCCAATGGGTCAAATGAGTAAAATCGTCAAAAGTTGTTGGTAATTGCTCATGAAATCGTGAATTTTAGACTCTACCAAAATATTTGCCAATGGGGCGAAACAACTAAAAATGGCCGAATATTGTTGTTAATAGATCATGAATTTGTGAATCTTAGACTGCACAGAATTATTTGTCAATGGGCAGAAACGAATAGAAAAGGTCAAAAATCGTGAGTTTCAGCTCATGAAATTGTAAATTTTGGACTCTGCGAAATTATTTACCAATAGGTCATAACGAATAAAAATGGCTAAAAATCATTGGTTGTGCTCATGAAATCATTAATTTTTAGCTCCGCGACGTTATTTACCAATGAGTCGAAATGAATAAAAATGGTAAAAAAGTATGAGTTATAGCTTATGAAATTATGAATTTTCGACTCCTCGAAATTATTTGCTAATGGGTCGAAATGAATAAAATTAGCTAAAACTTATTAGTTATAGATCATGAAATTATGAATTTTAGACAGTAAGAAATTATTTGTCAATGGGTTGTAATGATTAAGATGGCAAAAAAATTGTGGGGTATGGCGTATGAAAAGGTGACTTTTGGAGTCTGCTAATTATTTGCCAATAGGTTGAAATGAATAAAAATTGCTAAAAATCGTGTGTAAGAGCTCATGAAATTGTGAATTTTAAACTTTGCAAAATTATTTGCTAGTGGGTCGAAACAACTAAAAATGGCTGAATATTGTTTATAATACATCATGAATTCATGAATCTTGGACTCCGTAAAATTATTTGTCAATAGGTAGAAACGAATAAAAATAAAAAAAATCATGGGTTACAGTTCATGAAACTATGAATCTTGAAATCTACAAAATTATTTGCCAATGGGTCGTAATGACTAAAAATAGCTAAAAATCATGGGTTATAGCTCATGAAATCGTGAATTTTGGACTCCACAAAATTATTTTCTACTGGATTGAAATGAATAAAAATAGCCAAAAATCACGGGTTATAGCTAAGGAAATCATAAATTTTGGCCTCCACATTTACCAATGGGTCAGTACGACTAAAAGTTGCATAAAATCCGGGGTAATAATTTATAAAATAGTAAATTTTGGACTCCTTGAAATTATTTGCCAATAGGTTGAAATGACTAAAAAAATATATAATGTGTTATAGCTTATAAAATCATGAATTTAAAACTCCATGAAACTATTCACCAGTGGGTTCAAATGAAAAAAAATGGGCAACAGTCATAAGTAATAGCTCATGAAATTATAAATTTTGGACTCTATGAAATTATTTGCTTAAGGTTTGAAATAACTAAAAATAACAGAATATCGATGGTAATAGATCATGAATTTGTGAATCTTGAACTCCATGAAAAAATTTGTCAATGGGTAGAAATGACCAAAAATCGTGAATTTTGGACTCGTAATTATTGCCAATAGATCGAAATAAATAAAAATGGTAAAAAATCATGGGTCATAGCTCGTGAAATCAGGAATTTTGGAGTCTATGAAATTATTTGCCAGTAGGTCGTAATGAATAAAAATGGCCAAAAATCATGCATTATTGCTCTTGAAAACGTAAATTTTCGACTCAGTGAAATTATTTGACAAAGGGATGAAACGAATAAAAATGGCAAAAAAGCGTAAGTTATAGCTCATGAAATTATAAAATTGTGACTCCACAAAATTATTTACAAACAGGTCAGAATAATTAAAAATAGCTAAAAATCTTGGGTTATAGCTCATGAAAACGTTAACTTTGGACTCCGCAAAATTATTTGCCAATGGATCGAAACAACTTAAAATAAAAAAACATCGTGGGTTATAGCTTATAAAATCTTGAATTTAAGACTGCGTAAAACTATTTACCGATGAGTTGAAATGAATAAAAATGGAAAAAAAATCATGGGTAGTGGCTCATAAAATCATAATTTCTGAACTCAATAAAATTATTTATCGATGGGTCAAAATAAGTTAAAATGGCCAAAAATTTTGGGTTATGGCTCATAAAATCATGAATTTTAGACTCTGTGAAATTATTTGATTATGGGTCGAATGACTAAAAATTACAAAAAATCATAGGTTATAGCTCATCAAATCATGAATTTAAGAATGAAAAAACATCGTGGGCTATGGCTCTTGAAATTATGAATTTAAGAATTCATGAAACTATTTACTAATGGTCGAAACGTAATAAAAATGGATAAAAATCATGCGTAATAGCTTATGAAATAGTGAATTCTAAACTCCATAAAATTATTTGTTAATGTGTGAAAACAACTAAATATGGCCAAAAATCATGGTTTATAGCTAATGAAATTATGAGTTTTGGACTCAACAATGTTTTTTGCCAAAGGGTAGAAACAAATAAAAAGTGAAAAAAATCATGGGTTATAGCTCATGAAAGCATGAATTTTGGTCTCCTAAAAATCATTTCGCAATGGGTCGGAATGATTAAAAATAGCTAAAAATCTTATGTTATAGCTCATAAAATTGTGAATGTTTACCTTCGCGTAGTGTTTTACCCTTGGGTTGTAACAAACAAAAATGGTCAAAAATCGTGCGTTGTAGCTTATGAAATCACGAATTTTAGACTCCACGAAATTATTTATCAGTGGGTTGAATTGACTAAAAATGAATAAATATTATTGGTTATAGCTCATGAAATTGTGAAATTTGAATTCTATTTGAATTCTATAAAATTATTCACTAATGGGTCAAAATGAATAAAAATGGCCCAAAATCGTGGGTAGTAGTTCATGAAATCGTGAATTTTGGACAATGCAAAATTATTTTCTAATGGGTTGAAAAACTAAAATTGGCCAAATATTATTGGTAATAGATCATAAATTCATAAATCTTGGATTCCACAAAATTGTTTTTGTCAATGGGTAGAAGCAAATTAACATGGCCAAAAATTGTGTGTTATAGCTCATGAAATTGTGAATTTTGGACTTGGTGAAATTATTTGCCAATGGGTTGTAACAACTAAATATGACCAATAATCACGGGTAATAGCTCATACAATCTTAAATTTTAGACTCTACAAAATTATTTACTGGTGGGTTGTAGCAACTAACAATGGATAAAAATTATGGGTAAAAATTATGGGTTATAGTATATTAAATCGTAAATTTTAGATTCTGCAAAATTATTTGTCAATGGGTTGAAATGAATATAAATGACCAAAAATTATAGGTTATAGCTCATGAAATCATAAATTCTAATCTTAATAAAATTATTTACCAATGGGCCAGATTGATTGAAAATAGTCAAAATCGTGGGGTGTAGCTCATGAAATCATAAATTTTAGACTCCGTGAAATTATTTGCCAATAGGTTAAAATGACTAAAATAAAAAATCATCATGGGTCATAGCTCATGAAATCGTGAATTTTTATACTTTGTGAGACTATTTACCAATGGGTTGAAACAAACAAAAATGGACAAAAATTGTGTGTAATAGCTCAAGAAATCATTTGAACTCTATGAAATTATTTCTCAATGGATCGAAATAATTGAAAATGGCCAAAAATCATGGGTTATAGCTAATGAAATCTTAAATTTTAGATTCTACAAAATTATTAGCCAATGGGTCGAATGACTAAAATGGCCAAAAATCATAGGTTATAACTCATGAAATAGTGAATTTTAGACTATGTGAAATTATTTGCCAATGGATCGAAAAGCATAAAAATTTCTAAAAATTATGGATTATAGCTCATGAAATCATAAATTTTAACTATGCAAAATAATTTACCAATGGGTCGAACGACTAAAAATGGTAAAAATCATGGGTTATAGATTATAAAATTGTGAATTTTGGACTTTCTGAAATTATTTGCTTATGAGTCAAAATGACTAGAAATAAAAAATATTGGTTGTTATAGCTCATGAAATTATGAATTTAAGACTCTTTGAAGCTATTTACCAATTGCTCAAAATAAATAAAAATGGATAACTATCATGGGTAATAGCTCATAAAATCATGAATTTTGCACTCCACAAAATTATTTACCAATGGGTTGAAACAACTAAAATGGACAAAAATTGTGTGTAATAGCTCAAGAAATTGTGATTTTTGAACTCTATGAAATTGTTTGCCAATGGGTAGTAACAAATAAAAAGGACCAAAAATTACGGGTTATGACTGATGAAATCATAAATTTTGGCATTCCCAAAATTATTCGGCAATGGGTTAGAATGATTAAAAATGGCCGAAAGTCATAGGTTATAACTCATGAAATCATGAATGTTTGCCTCGATAGAATTTTTTTCCTGTGGGTAGAAATGAATGAAAATAAATAAAAATCATGGGTTATAGCTTATGAAATCGCAAATTTCATGCTCCATAGAATTATTAGTCAGTGGGTTGAAACAACTAAAAATGGACAAACATTGTGGGTTATTGGTTATGAAATCGTGAAATTTGGATTCCATGAAACTATTTGGCAATGGGTCGAAACGAATAAAAATAGGCAAAAATTGTTCGTAATTGCTCATGAAATCGTGAATTCTAGACTCTAATAAATTCTTTACCAATGGATCGAAACAACAAAAAATGGTCGAATATCGTTGGTAATAGATCAAGAATTCGTGAGGACTCCACAAAATTATTTGTCAATGGGTAGAAATGAATAGAGATGGTCAAAATTCATGGGTTATAGCTCATGAAATCATGAATTTTGCACTCCACAAAATTTTTTGCCAATGGGTAGAAATAAACAAAAGGGCAAAAAATCATGGGTTATAGCTCATGAAATCATAGTTCTAACTTTCCCAAAATTATTTGCCAATGTTTCTGAATGACAAAAATGGTAAAAAATCATGGGTTATAGCTAATGAAATTGTAAATATATGCCTCTATAGAAGGTTTTTTCCTTGGGTTGAAATGAATGAAAATTGATAAAAATCTTGGGTTATAGCTTATGAAATCATGAATTTTAGACTCCTCACAATTATTTATCAATGGGTTGAAATGACTAAAAAAGGATAAACATTATGAGTTACTCATGAAATCATGAAATTTTATTCCACGAAATTATTCGTCAATGGGACGAAATGAATAAGAATGCCCCAAAATCGGGGGTCAAAATTTTTTGCTAGTGGGTCGAAACAACTAAAAATGGCTGAATATTGTTGGTAGTAGATCATAAATTCGTGAATCTTCGACTCCACAAAGTTATTTTGTCAATGGGTAGAAATGAATTAGAATGGCCAAAAATTGTGCGTTATAACTCATGAAATCTTGAATTTGGACTTCACAAAATTATCTGCTAATGGGTCATAATGACTAAAAATGGCCAATAATCATGGATTATAGCTCATGAAATCTTAAATTTTGGACTCTACAAAATTATTTGCTAGTGGGGCGTAAATACCCAATAATAATGGGTTACGGCACATGAAATCATGAATTTTAGACTTCGCGAAATTATTTGCCAATGGGTCAAAATGACTAAAAATAATTAAAAATTGTGGGTTATAGCTCATGAAATTGTAAATTTTAGACTCCGTGAAATTATTTACCAATGGGTTGAAATGACTAGAAAAAAATATATCATGGGTTATAGCTCATGGAATTATAAATTTAAGACTTCATGAAAATATTTGTCAATGGGTCGAATTGACTAGAAAAGAAAAAATATCGTGGGGTATAGCTCATAAAATCATGAATTTAAGACTCCATGAAACTATTTGCTAATGGGTCGAAATGAATAAAAATCATGGGTAATAGCTCAAGAAATTGTGATTTTTGAACTCTATGAAACTATTTCCCAATGGTCAAAATTATTAAAAATGGCCAAAAATCGTGGCTTATAGCTCTAAAAACATGAATTTTAGACTCTATAAAATTTTTCGCCAATGGGTCGCAATGACTGAAAATGGGCAAATCATAGGTTATAACTCATGAAATAGTAAAATTTGGACTCTATGAAATTATTTGTCATTGGGTCAAAAAGCTCATGAAATCATGAATTTTAGACTCTGCAAAATTATTTACGTATGGGTCAAAGTGATTAAAAATGAAAAACACCATTGTGGTTATAGCTTATGAAATTGTGAATTTAAGACTCTGTGAAACTATTTGCCACTGGGTCAAAATGAATAAAAATGAAAAAATATCATGGGTAATAACTCATAAAATCATGAAATCTAAACTATGCAAAATTATTTACTTATGGTGGAAACAACTAAGAATGGCCACAATTTGTGGGTTATAGATAATAAAATTATGAGTTTTCGACTCCACAAAATTATTTACCAATAGGTAGAAACAAATATAAAGGAAAAAAATCGTTTGCTATAGCTTATGAAATCATAAATTTTGGCCTCTCCGAAATTATTTGGCAATGGGTCAGAATGATTAAAAATGGTCAAAAATCGTGGTTTATAGTTCATGAAATCGTGAATCTTTGCCTTTGTAGAATTTTTTGCTTTGGGTTGAAATGAATGAAAATGGACAAAAATTATAACTTATAGCTAATGAAATTGCAAATTTTGGGCTCCACGAAATTATTAGTCAGTGAGTTAAAATGACTAATAATGGGCAAACATTGTGGGTGATTGCTTATGAAATCATGAAATTTGGATTCCATGAAACTATTCACCAACGGGTTGAAACAAATAAATATGGCCAAAAAATGTTCTTAATAGCTCATAAAATCGTGGATTTTTAGACTCTAAGAAATTATTTACCAATGGGACGAAACAACTAAAAATGGCCAAATATCGTTGGTAATAGGTCATGAATTCGTGAATCTGGACTCTACAAAATTATTTGTTAATGGGTAGAAATGAATAGTAATGGTCAAAATTCATGGTTTATAGCTCATGAAATTATGAATTTTGGACTTCAAAATTTTTTTTGCCAATGCATAGAAACAAATAAAAAGGATAAAAAAATCATGGGTTATAGCTCATAAAATCATAAATTCTAACTTCCTCGAAATTATTCGCCAATGGTTCTAAATGACAAAAATGGTAAAAGTCATGGATTATAGCTCATGAAATTATAAATATTTGCCTCCATGAAATTTTTTTCTCTTGGCTTGAAATGAATGAAAATGGATAAAAATTGTGTGTTATAGCTTATGAAATCATAAATTTTAGACTCTCAAATTATTTATCAATGGGTTGAAATGACTAAAATAGATAAACATTATGAGTTATAGCTCACGAAATTGTAAAATTTTGATTCTCTGAAATTATTCACCAATGGGTTGGAATAAATGAAAATAGCCCATAATCGTGGATAGTAGCTCCTGAAAACATGAAATTTTGACTATGTGAAATTATTTGCTAAATATTCAAAACAACTAAAAATGGTCGAATATTGTTGGTAGTAGATCATAAATTCATGAATCTCGACTCCACAAAAATATTTTGTCAATGGGTAGAAATGAATTAGAATGGCCAAAAATCGTGCATTATAACATATGAAATCTTATATTTTGGACTTCAAAATTTTTTGCCAATGCATAGAAACAAATAAAATGGCCAAAAATCATGGGTTATAGCTCATGAAATCTCAAATTTTAGACTCTAAGAAATTATTTGCTAGTGGGTCATAACGACTAAAAATAACCAAAAATCATGGGTTACATCACATGAAATCGTGAATTTTAGACTCCATGAAATTAGTTGTCTACAGGTTGAAACAAATAAAATGGCCAAAAATTATAGGTTATAGCTCATAAAATTATAAATTTTAGCCTCTATGAAATTATTTACTAACGGTCGAATGACTAAAAATAGTAAATAATTTCATGGAGGTTAAAATTATTTTTACTAACAACTAAAAGTGGCTAAAATTATGGTTTATTGCTCATGAAATTGTGAGTTTTGACTCCACAAAATTATTTGCAAATGGGTAGAAATAAGAAAAAGAACAAAAATTATGGGTTAAACCTCATGAAATCATAAATTTTGGCCTCCCGAAATTATTTGGCAATGGGTCGGAATGATTAAAATGGTCAAAAATCATGGGTTATAGCTCATGAAATCTCAAATTTTAGACTCTAAGAAATTATTTGCTAGTGGGTCATAACGACTAAAAATAACCAAAAATCATGGGTTACATCACATGAAATCGTAAATTTTAGACTCCATGAAATTAGTTGTCTACAGGTTGAAACAAATAAAATGGCCAAAAATTATAGGTTATAGCTCATAAAATTATAAATTTTAGCCTCTATGAAATTATTTACTAACGGTCGAATGACTAAAAATAGTAAATAATTTCATGGAGGTTAAAATTATTTTTACTAACAACTAAAAGTGGCTAAAATTATGGTTTATTGCTCATGAAATTGTGAGTTTTTGACTCCACAAAATTATTTGCAAATGGGTAGAAATAAGAAAAAAGAACAAAAAATTATGGGTTAAACCTCATGAAATCATAAATTTTTGGCCTCCCCGAAATTATTTGGCAATGGGTCGGAATGATTAAAAATGGTCAAAAATCATGGGTTATAGCTCATGAAATCGTGAAGGTTTTTCTCCTTAGAATTTTCTCCTTTGGGTCGGACTGAATGAAAATGGAAAAAAAATCATGGGTTATAGCTTATGAAATCGTGAATTTTGGGCTCCATGAAATTATTAGTCAGTGGGTTGACAAGACTAAAAATGGGCAAACATTTTGGTTTATTGCTTATGAAATTGTGAAATTTGAACTCTATGAAACTATTTGCCAATAGGTCGAAAGAAATAAAAATGGCCAAAAGTCATTCATAATAGCTCATGAAATCATGAATTGTTTACTCTAAGAAATTATTTACGAATGGGTTGAAATAACTAAAAATGACTGAATATTGTTTGGTAATCGATCATGAATTTGTGAATCTTGGACTCCACGAAATTATTTGTTAATGGGTAGAAATAAATAGAAATGGTCAAAATTTATAGATTATAGCTCATGAAATCATGAATTTTAGACTTCACAAAATTTTTTGCCATTGGATAGGATCATATAAAAAAGGTAAAAAATCATGGGTCATAGCTCATGAATTAATAAATTTTCACTTGCGTGAAATTATTTGCCAATGGTTCTAAGTGAAAAAAAGGGCAAAACATTATGGGTTATAGCTTATAAAATCATAAATGTTTACCTCCACAGAATTTCTTTTCCTTGGGTTGAAAATGAACGAAAACAAATAAAAATCGTGGGTTATAGCTTATGAAATCGCAAATTTTGGACTCCCCAAAATTATTTGTCAATGGGTTAAAATGACTAAAAATGGATAAACATTGTGACTTATAGCTCATGAGATTGTGAAATTTTGATTCCACAAAATTATTTGCTAATGGGTCGAAATGAATAAAAATGACCAAGAGTCATAGGTAATAGCTCATAAAATTGTGAATTTTAGACTCGTGAACTTATTTGCCAATGGGTCAAAATGACTAAAAATGGATAAAAATCATGATAATAGTTCATGAAATCGTGAATTTTGGGCTCCATGATATTATTTGTCAATAGGTAAAAATAAATAAAAATGGCCAAAATTGTGGGTCATAGCTCATGAAATTATAAAATTTGGACTCTGTGGAATTATTTGCCAATGGGCCAAAATGACTAAAAATTCAAAAACATCCTGGGTTATAGCTCATGAAATCATAGATTTTAGGACTCCGTAAAATTATTTGCCAATAAGTGGAAATGAATAAAAATAGAAAAAATCGTGGGTAAAAGCTCATGAAATTATGAATTTTGAACTTTGCGAAATTATTTTCCAATGGGTTGAAATAATTAAAAATGGCCAAAAAATCACGGGTTTTAGCTCTTAAAATTGTGAATTTTAGATTTTGTGAATTTATTTGTGAATTGGTAGTAATGGCTGACAATGGCCAAAAATCATAGGTTATAGCTCATGAAATCGTAAATTTTAGACTCCAAAATTATTTGCCATTGGGTCGAAATGAATAAAAATGGCTAAAAATCATAGGTTATAGCTTATGAAATCATGAATTTTAGACTTCACAAAATTATTCGCCTGTGGGTAAAAAAGAATAAACATAGATAAAAATTATTGGTTATAGCTAATGAAATCATGAATTTTAGACTTCACGAAATTATTTGCTAATGGGTTAAATTGAATAAAAATGACCAAAATTGTGGGTTATAGCTCTTGAATTCAATAATTTTGTCCTCCACAAAATTATTTGGGTCAAAGTGACTAAAAATAACCAAAATTTATGGGTTATACCCCAGAAAATCATAAATTTTAGACTCCGTGAACTTATTTGCCAATGGGTCAAAATGACTAAATACAAAAACAACTTTGTGAGTTATAGCTCATGAAGTCAAAATAAATAATTTAAGACTGTGAAATTATTTGCCGACTAGTCAAAATGAATAAAATGGATAAAAATCATGATAATAGTTCATGAAATCGTGAATTCGAACTTCATGAAAATATTTCCGATGGGTGAAATAGATAAAAATTGCCTAAAATTGTGGGTTATATGTAGCTCATTAAGTCATGAATTTTGAACTCCACTAAATTGTTTGGCAATGGGTAGAAATAAATAAAAATTTTTAAAAATATTATGAGTTATAGCTCATGAAATTTAAAATTTTGGCCTCTCCAAGATTTTTGCCAATGGGTTGGACCGACTAAAATGGCGAAGTCATGAGTTATAGCTCATGAAATTGTGAATTTTAGACTCCAAAATTATTTGCCATTGGGTGAAATGAATAAAAATGGCTAAAAATCATAGGTTATAGCTTATGAAATCATGAATTTTAGACTTCACAAAATTATTAGCTGTGGGTAAAAAGAATAAACATAGATAAAAATTATTGGTTATAGCTAATGAAATCATGAATTTTAGACTTCACGAAATTATTTGCTAATGGGTTAAATTGAATAAAATGACCAAAATTGTGGGTTATAGCTCTTGAATTCAATAATTTTGTCCTCCACAAAATTATTTGGGTCAAAGTGACTAAAAATAACCAAAATTTATGGGTTATACCCGAGAAAATCATAAATTTTAGACTCGTGAACTTATTTGCCAATGGGTCAAAATGACTAAATACAAAAACAACTTTGTGAGTTATAGCTCATGAAGTCAAAATAAATAATTTAAGACTCGTGAAATTATTTGCCGACTAGTCAAAATGAATAAAATGGATAAAAATCATGATAATAGTTCATGAAATCGTGAATTCTGAACTTCATGAAAATATTTCCCGATGGGTCGAAATAGATAAAAATTGCCTAAAATTGTGGGTTATATGTAGCTCATTAAGTCATGAATTTTGAACTCCACTAAATTGTTTGGCAATGGGTAGAAATAAATAAAAATTTTTAAAAATATTATGAGTTATAGCTCATGAAATTTAAAATTTTGGCCTCTCCAAGATTTTTTGCCAATGGGTTGGACCGACTAAAAATGGCCAGAAGTCATGAGTTATAGCTCATGAAATTATCAATATTTGCCTGTACGAATTTTTTTTACCTTGGGCTGAAATGAATGAAAATTGATAAAAATTATGGGTTATACGTTATGAAATCATGAATTTTGGACTCTACGTAACTATTTGCTAATGGGTTGAAATGACCAGCTCATGAAATTATAAATTTATGACTACACTAAATTATTTGTTAATGGATCAAAATGACTAAAAAATGAAAAAAATATCCTGGGTTATAGCTCATGAAATCATGAATTTAAAACTCGTGAAATTATTTGACAATGGGTTAAAGCGAATAAAAATGAACAAAAATCATGGGTAATAACTCATGAAATCGTGAATTCTAGACTTTATGAAATTATTTCCTAGTGAGTGAAAATAACTATAAATGGCTACAAATCATGAGCTATAGCTCATGAAATTGTCAATGTTTCCTTCATGGATTTTTTACCTTAGGTTGAAGTGAACAAAATGGATAAAAATAGTGGGTTATAGCTTACAAAATCGTAAATTTTGGATTCCACGTGACTATTTGACAATGGGTTAAAACGACCAACTCATGAAATTGTAAATTCATGATTACACAAAATTATTTGCCAATGGGTCTAAATGACTAAAAATGAAAAACATCTTGGTTATCATTATGAAATAATGAATTTAAGACTTTGTGAAATTATTTAACAAAGGGTCAAAATGAATAAAAATAGAAAAACATCGTGGATAATACCTCATGAAATCGTGAATTCTGAACTCTGCAAAATTATTTCCCAATGTGTTAAAACAACTAAAAATGACCAAAAATCGTTGGTTATAGGCCATGAAATTGTGAATTTTAGACTCCACAAAATTATTTGCCAATGGGTAGAAATAAATAAAAAAGGTAAAAAAATATTGGTTATAGCTCATGAAATTGTGAAATTTAGACTACGAGAAAATTTTTGCTAGTGGGTTAAAATGAGTAAAAATAGCCAAAAATTATGGGTTATAGCTCATGAAATCATGAATTTTGGCCTCCATGAAATTATTTATCAATGGGTCAAAGTGATAAAAAATAGCCAAAACTTCTGGGTGCTCCTCCACGAAATTATTTACCAATGGGTCAAAATGACTGAAAATAAAAAATGATTGTGTGTTATAGCTCATGAAATCATGAATTTAAGATTCTGTGAAATTATTTACCAATTGGTCAAAATGAATTAAAATGAATAAAAATCATGGGTAATAAGCTCATGAAATTATGAATTGTGAACTCTGCAAAATTATTTCCTAATGGGTTAAAATAAATAAAAATGACCAAAAATCGTGGGTTACAGCTCATGAAATTGTGAATTTTGGACTCGATAAAATTATTTGCTAATGGGTAGAAATAAATAAAAGGGTCCAAAAATCATAGGTTATAACTCATAAAATCATGAATTTTGATCTCCATGAAATTATTTGTCAATGGTCGTAATGGTAAAAAATCGTGGGTCATAGCTCATGAAATTATGAAATTTGGAGTCTGATAAATTATATGCCAATACGCTAAAATGCATAAAAATGGTTAAAAATCATAGGTTGTCCACAAAATCATGAATTTTGGCCTCAATGAAATTATTTATCAATGAGTCAGAACGGCAAAAAGTAGCCTAAAATCAGCTGATAAAATCATAATTTTTAGACTCCATGAAATTATTTGCCAATGGGTCAAAATGGCTAAAAATAAAAAATTCATGGATTATAGTTCATGAAATCGTGAATTTAAGACTCTGTGAAATTATTTCCTAATAGGTCAAAATAAATAAAAATAGACAAAAATTATAGGTAAATGGTCATGAAATCGTGAATTGAATTATATGAAATTATTTCCCAATAGGTTGAAAAAACTAAAAATGGCAAAAAAAAAAAGACTATAGCTCATAAAATCTTGAATTTTACACTCCACAAAATTATTTACCAATGGATAGAAATAAATAAAAAAGGTCAAAAATTATGGATTGTAGTTCACGAAATAGTGAACATTTGCCTTAGCAGAAACTTTTTCCCTTGGGTTGAACCGAATGAAAATTTGTGGGTTATGACTTATGAATATCAAATTTTGGGCTTCACAAAATTATTTGTCATTAGGTTGAAATGACTAAAGATGAATATTATGGGTCAGAGCTCATGAAATCATTACTTATGTACTACGAAATTATTTGCCAATAGGTTGGAATGATTAAAAATGGCCAAAAAATATTGGTTATGCTCATGAAATCATGAAAAATTGGCATCTGTGAAATTATTTACCAATGGGTCAAAATCAATAAAAATGTCTGAATATTATGAGTTATAGCTCATGAAATCATGAAATTTGTACTCGGTGATATTATTTACCAATGGGTCGAAACGAATAAAAATGGCCAAGAATCATGAGTTATAGCTCATAAAATTCTAAATTTTCGAGTATGCAAAATTATTTGCCAATGAGTCAAAATGAATAAAAATGGCTAGTAACCATGGGTTCTAGCTCACGAAATTATGAATTTTAGCATCTACAAAATTATTTACCAATGGGTCCGAACTACTAAAAATAGCTAAAAATCGTGGGTTATAGCTCATGATATGGTAAATTTTGGGAACCCGAAAGTTATTTGCCAATTGGTCAAAATGGCTTAAAATGAAAAAAAATATCATGGATTATAGATCATAAAATCGTGAATTTAAGACTCCGTGAAATTATTTGCCAATGGATTGAAATGAATAAAAATAAAAAATTATGGGTAATATGATTATCACATTTTAATTACAAATTTATACCCTAATTACCTATTTTATATGAATAAATATCCTGCTAATAACTATTTTATCTTAATTCTTGGCTAATGGAGTATTATTGAATAAGAGCCCAAATGAAGATTATTTCAAGCCCAAAAAGATCTCTAATGAAGCCCAGAATGCCTAAATCCAAAGCCCACGACTAAGTTTAGAAGCAAAATCTCAACACACATCACTTTCTAGGTCAGAATTATTAATAACTTGGCTTACAATTGAGAATCAAATTAAATATGGAAAAAATAAAGTCAAATTCGTGCTCAGGATGGTCAACCGCAAAGAAAAGGCGATATCTCTCAATCCGGGAAGCAGAATTCAACATATTATATATGAAAATCGCCTATCTCGACGAGACGGAGCCATCCAAATTACCAGATTCTCAAAATTTCATCAGTAGCAGCAGAGTTTGACAGAAATCCGAATTTAAATGATATATATTCAAGTATTTGAAGGCCAAGTTAAATTCTAAGAAGCCCAAGAGCATTTAAGAGAAGCCCAAGAGTCTTAAAGGAATTAAATATAAAAGAAATAAAGCCCACAAAGCCCATCTCTCAAGGATTAAATCAATGGTCTAGATTATTTGGAGAGATCCTATGGCTATGAGGGTTGTTTAGGGGCTAATCTAAATCCTATGGTTGTGAGTGTTACTTGGGGGCCAAGGCAAATCCAAAGGTTGTGAGAGATTCTTGTTATCTATAAATAGAGGGGTAGAGTGAGGGCTTGAGATTGTGAAATATTTTGTAAAAACTCCATTTGGAGAGGAGGGTTACTCTTAATTGAGAAGACCTTCCAAAAATTATAACTTTTGTTACACAATAAATGAAAATTTTCACCCCTTCAATTTCCTTTCTCTTCTTCTAATCCAAGGACCAAAAGGAGGATTAGATTAAGATCAGAGTTGTTGGTTTTCTTTTATTTCTTTTTCATTTTCTTTCTTGTTCATTTAATTGCTTTGTAGCTTAGATTTACTTTCATGCAATTTAATTTCATGGAATTTACTTTCATGCAATGTATCTAATTCTTGTATTTACTTTCTAGAATAGATTTTTCTTTTCTTTAATTCACATTGAGGCTAGAACCCTCTAGGAATTACCCTTTTCTAAGTGTGGAGGTAATATTTGTGGGATCCTAGAGATTGTTTGAAACTAGCTAACAAATCCAACTCATTCTTGTGAGATTGAGATAAGCTAAGTGGATCTACTCTAGATTCCTCATATCTTTAATTAATCCTCCATACTTTACCTTCTTTATTTTCCTCTTGTCCTTACTTTTCATTTGTTTGTTATTTTCCTTTATTCTTGATTCTTGATTTCATTGATTTTTACTTCTCTCTCAATCTCATATTCCCTCCATGTGCATATAATCTCAAATCTAGTTTTGTTATTATGTGCATATAACCACAACCACATTCTCAACTTTATTTTCTCCTCTTTTGCACATAATCCACAACCACTCTCTCTAGCCTCATCATGATCACTTTCACCATGTACATAAACTCCTAATTGTCTTGCGCATAATTTGAGAATCAAAACTTGAACAAAACTCTTCCTACTTCCCGTTTCTCGTGGGATCGATAATCTTATATACTATAGCTTGATAGGTTGTATACTTACAACTTAGGAGGTAATCATTTATTTCCCATCAAGTTTTTAGCGCCGTTGCCGGGGAGTGGTGCATAAGTAGGATTTTGATTAACTTTGGTTCCTTAACTTGTGTGTTTTTCTTTTGTGAAGGAATTTGGAACTTGAAGATTAAGAGTTGAAGAATCAAGATTGAAGATTTGCCTCCAACGAGGCTTTGGATAGCGATTGCGTGGGTAACTCTTCTTTCTAGTATTCTCAATTCCACCCTTTAGATAGTTCATTCACATTAGAGACAATTAGGATAAAAAAATAAAAAATAAAAAAATAAAGATTTTACCTTTGTCGACCCTAATAAACTTCATTTCTTTGATTGTCGACCATAATAAAAAATTAAAAAGATTTTTATTTTTGCATCATTTTTAGTTGCTTTTAATTTCTAGGGTTGCATTTCATATAATACTAGAAATTCACCAAAGTGATTTGAGCATCTTGATTTGGCACACACTTGAAAATATTTTAAGGGAAAAACCCATTAATCAATATAAGGTGAGGGATTTCATCACCCTTTCCTTAGCCCAAAAATCACTAATTCCTCACTACACTTACCCAAGCCTCTTAAAATTTGATTAGACGTTGGCCCCTAAGGATTCGAGGTCATTAAGGAACAAGAAATCCTTAAGTGAACCGTCCAAGTTTATCCGATTAATTGGTGTCTAAGGCAAGGTTTAGGGGTTGCGTAAAGCTCATAAGGAAATAGGTACTTAATTGATCTTTGATCTCCCTCTAGTACTATCCTTACCTGGCTAATTACCTGAGTAAACTTTGATCTTTTCACTAAGGGAATTTTTGGTTAGGAGCTGGTCTAAGTCAAGTTTAGGCTTAACCCTAGAGTTAGGGTGATTGAAAAGTGATTGCCTTGATTTACTTTTAGTTAGTTTTTCCTTTTTCTTTTTTCTCATCATCTTCTTAACTTTTTCTCTTGTCCTTTTTCATAAAAATAAAAAAATTGATTTTGGTGTATGCAAACTTGGGTTAGGGATAATACCAATCGTTTAATTCGTTTTGATCCATCTCTTGAACCAAACGAAATGGCCAATACTAACCCACCTGTTCTTCAAGATGTTTGTTACCCCACTAGAAATGTAATCCCCTCTTGCATAAAACTCCCCGAGTTCAATGGAGCAAATTTCGAACTTAGACCGCATTTTATTAACATGCTTCCCAAATTCCTAGGAGTAGAAACCGAAGACGCTTACATTTTCATCTCCGAATTTGAAGAAGTTTGCCTCATGATCAAGATGAGGGACTTAACCGAAGATGCGATCAAACTCCGATTTATTCCATTTGCCCTCAAGGACAAAGCCAAAAAATGGCTGTATAGCTTGCCCACAGATTCCATCTCAACTTGGGGTGAATTTATAACAATTTTTCTGAAAATTTTTTTTCCTATCCACAAAACAGTCAAGCTTAGAAACAGTATTCAAAATTTTAAAATTATCCCGGGAGAACCTTTTTGAAAGTATTTTGATAAATTCAAAGATCTTCTTATCCAATGTCCTCACCATGGTCTTGAAAAGTGGCG
Organism: Asparagus setaceus; assembly: GCA_012295165.1. Classification (NCBI taxonomy): domain Eukaryota; kingdom Viridiplantae; phylum Streptophyta; class Magnoliopsida; order Asparagales; family Asparagaceae; genus Asparagus; species Asparagus setaceus. Next base: position 63,813,844 of record CM022704.1, read on the forward strand.
ATTATGCCAAATCATTTATGAAGGATTGGATTATTCTTCAAAACTTTCTTAGAGTCAATGTGTCAGGGGATTTCATGAAGAAAAATCTTGTGAAGCTTGGGACTTTTAGAGAATTTATCAGAAAACCATGCGATGGGAACAACGTGATTCATCGATTCCCAATCCAGTTCTAGAGGTCCTTCTTTAGAGTCAAACATAACCTCTGAAGCTAAGATGGCTACAATTCTACGCAGTTAGAAACTTTAGAAACCAAAGAACGAGCTCGGCACAAATCAATCAAGTTTCTGCCTCAGGTTGTCATAACCGTCTTTCTCGACCCATGCTTCAAAGCAATGTCCACTCTTAGAAAATACTCAATCTCTAGAACGGATGAATCTTTCGATCCGATTAATGATCCATTTTCTCCAACCTATAATCGGGTTGGAGAAATCATCAATTTTGCATGGAATCAGGGTAATTTCTCGGGAAATCAAAATTTCACTCCCTCTTCAAACCAACAATTCCCTAGGGGTAACGCAGTTTCTTTCAGTTCTCAAACTAATTTTCCACAATCAAATCAGTCATTTCCAAATCAGTTTCCTCATCATCAATCTACAAATCATATTCCTTTAAATGTTGAAAGCGTCTTAATGTTTTGGAAAGGGGTTTGGAAGCCTTGATTAAAACCTCTACACAGACCACGAACTTGTTGACTCAAACATCTAGCACGATGAACTCCTTTATGCAATCAACAGGACAAATTCTCAACTCCAACACTCAAGCCATAGCTAGATTAGAAACCCATCTTGGTCAACTAGCTAGCGCTATAAGTGAGAGAGAGAAAGGATCATTTCGAGTCAACAGTGACCAATCCAAGGAGCGGGGTCAAGTTCAACTTTTCAAGATCAAGTGAATGTAATCCATTCACAAATGTAACTGTGTTAATAATCAAGTCCTTGAGCGAGAGAATTATGTTGAATACATGCATCTTGGCCAACATTTGAAGAACCCTTTGTCAATGAACTTAGATTTTTGGAAAATAGAAAACAACAAGATTTTATTTTTGATGAAAATTTTGTTAATAACGAATCTAAGTTCAAAAGCATACAACCATTAATACCTACCTTCCATTCTTTGCAAACATCACTAAAATCACGAAATTTTTGGAACTTAAGCACATCATTGATTATATCATTTTGAAATTCTTTAAATTTCGGGTAGATTTTTAGCAATAAGGTAGGATTTAATGTAGAATGTGAGCTTCTCATATTTCATCTTTTATTCTACATTTTTATTTTTTGTCTCATAATAATAAAAGAATTTATTCTTCTCTCATGTGAGAGTTTCTTGTTGTTCTTTATTTCAAAAAGAGAGAGAGAGAATAAATTTTGGCTTCACCCCTTATTTTGAAGGTATTTGCAGAATTTTATCATTATTCGAAGCTAGCCGAACAAATATAAGTGCTTCAATTATTATCTGTTTTACTTTGTGCATAATAGAATTTGCATTGAGGACAATGCAAAATTTAGGTGTGGGGGTGGGAATTAGTCATTTTTGCTCTTTATCTTAGTTATTTTTCTCTTTTTCTTACCAATTTTTTCTTTTTATGTCTTTTTTCCTCTTTTCATAAAAAAAGTCACTTGCCAACTTAATAGAGTTGATTAATAATTGATCTATTTGATAGAATTTAAGTTTTCTAATCCTTAGTTAGTTCTATACTCAAGTTTATCTTTTATGATAACTCTAAATAAATTTCTTAAGAAATGATTTTCAAAGTAGTATACTTTACTTAAGTTTTAACTTAGATTTTTAATTAAAGTAATGAAATTTTTGCATGCCTAACTTAGAGTTGAAAATAAGTTTTCAAGTTGTCTTGATCCAAAATATTGTTCGAATATATATACATACACACACACACACACACACACACACACACACACACACACACACACACACATATATATATATATATATATATATATATATATATATATATATATATATATATATATATATATATATATATATATATATATATATATATATATATATATATATATATACTAACTTAACAAAAAGAAGAAAATTTTCTCTTAAAATTATTGATGGTTCTATTTTACTAAGCCTAAGTTGGTGAGTAATTAAGCAGAGGAGTATTTCCATGCTTAATGACCTAAGCCCAATGGGTTGGGATTCATTATTTAAAACTCGCTAAATGGTCACTTAGAAAGCCCAATTAAAAAAAGAAAACCACCAAGGAATAAAGAGTAAATAAAAAAAAAATAAAAAAATCATACTAACCATGTTTTTATATATAGTTATATTTGTATATGTTCTTGAAGAATTAAATGGATTAAAAGACTTGAAGTTTGTTTAAAACAAAGAGTTAGCATGTTCTTTTCAAAACTTTTAAATTAAAATTTTGAGTTAAACTTGGCTTTGTATAACTATAATGGAATGATTTTTAAGAAAATTACATTGGAGTTATGATAAAAGCGTTTTCTTGAGTATTAGCGTAGGCATAAAAATTGCTTATCGATGCGAGCGAAACTTCGTGGCGGTGGGTTGACAACCGACGATCCATTCGACAAACCGGCGTCGCAAAGCGGCGTAAAGCGAGTCCACGAACACGCGAAGTGGGTCGCAAAGCGTCTGAGCCAATGAAACGACGCGTCGAAGTTGATTAAACTCAAGCGTCGATGAGGCGGAATCAACCATACTTAGTCCGTCGATGCAAGCGAAGCTGTTTGAGCTCACGAAAGTTGATCGGCACGGACTCAAACACAACGGCGACATCACCGGAGCAAAACCAAGCCCGGAAGACCGAAAGAATCGACGAAGAATCGACGGAGAAACGACGAAAACGACGGAAAACGCCGCAAAGGCGGCGCCAGCGTAAACCTCGGCCAAAGTGGCCAGGTGGCTCGGCCACTTTGGCCGAGCCACCTGGCCAACTTGGCCGAGGTGCCTCGACAAATGTAGGAGCTCGACCACTTTGGCCGAGCCACCTCGACCAACTTAGAGGTGCCTCGATGGCCGAGCCACCTCGGCAAACTTGGCTGAGGTGGCTCGGCCACTTTGGCCGAGCCACCAAGGTGGCCGGGCACCCCCCCCTTTCCATTGTATAAATAGGGGGTGTCATCTTCGAGACAGACTTCGGACGGGGATTTTTGGAGCGGGCTTCCGATTGGATTTTTGGGATCTTTCAAAGGCTCGGACTTCTGAAGAGTTCTTGCGAGATCTACGAGTAATCGGCGCACGGTTCTGAGCAACGGCGAGCACAAGTCCAGTCAACGTCAGATCTTCAATCAAAAGGTAACGAATTGGTCGAACTCTGAGATACCCTCTAGATTAAGCTTCGTCTTAATCTCGTGGATAGCGCTGTGATTTCTCCTAGTAGATCTCACCGCTCGGCGATCCTCTCCTTCGTGAGTGTGATCCCCTCGGTAACCGTTTCCTTCGTGAAGCGAGCCTTTACATCTGTAGTTCGAACAGGGTCTCTACGGATCGGGATTGCGGTGGTCCACGGACACAATAAGTCCCGACACGGGCAAAGAACCCATAGCGAGGATCCGATATAACGAGATCCTCGTGTTTGTTCTAAGGATAAAAAGTTATAATCTTTTTGATTTTCATTGTAAGCCTTAAAATAAAAGCGATATTTCTCTTTGAATTTGTTTCAGCGACCAAGTTTGTAAGCAAGTTCAAATCAATGACAATCATCCGACTTTTACCGCGAACAAGGCGACCGATGGGAGCCACCGGCCTCGATCGGAGGTCGTCGTGCATAACAGCGGATCCTTATCGGTGGAGGAAGAGGTCGAGTTCGAGTTGACCAAGAGAAGTTCGAGGAGTACTTGTCCTCACCCTCTTCGAGATCCGGTTCCCCGCCGCTCCAAGAAGGTCTCGTGCAAGGAGAACCCGATGGGCCTCGATGTAGAGCCCCAAGACGGCGAGTCCAACCCGCTGCCGCGGTGGCGAAAATCCCCGGCGAAGTCCGGTTAGTGCCGAGATGAGCGCCGATGATGCGCCGGCGCTCTCAGCGAGCCGCCAAAGCGGCGACAAAGCATGGCGCAAACTTGCCAAGGCCATGCAATCCATGGATGGGGTCCGCTCTGGCGGATCTAAGATCCAAGCTCACGCAGAGGCTTCAGCCTCAAGTGATCGACGGTTTACCCAAGCCGTCAACCAACGAGTGGGTCCGTGTCAAACGGAACCGCTCCACCGAGGCGCCGGGGAGCGCCTCCTTGCGCAAGCACGAGCTTTGGTGCAACAGGCTCGTGAGTTAAAGAAGGAAGTGGCAAAGAAGCCACCAAAGTACCGCCAGGTTTGGAGGCCCAAGTCTAATGGTGCCCCAACCTCAGTTACCCGCACTCCCGTCTCGGCGCTTAAGCCGAAGGATACAGGCGTTGCAAATCCAACGCCAAGGCCCAAGACTGACGACGCCTCAAAGACAAAGGCGTCTGCATCTGAATCAGTGGTGAAGCCAACTCCCGTCACCACCACCAAACCGACTATCAAGGATCGTCTCGGTCCTCGAAGAGAATCACGGGTCACTCCTCATGCAGGAGGTCGCACCCGTTCCAACAAGGACAAGAAGACTCCTGCAGCCTCTCCTATCGGATTGAAAATCGAAGTCAGAAGTCTGGACTTCAGCCCACATCGGCGAAAGTCTAGGCGAGTCACTTTCGGAAGTTTCGATGGATTGACCCGTCCTCGGAAGGAGACGTTTTCATCTGACGATGAGGACGTTATACCCGAAAGATCACGCCAACATACGGCAGGTTGCTCCGGTACACACGCCGATGAGCTGTACTACCGTGCAAGAGGTACGAGAAAATCTCGAAGGGATTCCCCCAAATTGGCGCAGTCATGCTTGTGCTCCAAGCTCATTAAGACGATGCTCTCGGAGTGCAATTGCCATCAAGAAGCTCCAGAAAGGGTGTCAGTCTTCGAGAGACTCACCACGGAGATGCCGAGACCTAGGACAAGGCGATTCCGCAAAAGGATGATCTCCCGAGAGGGTGAGTTGCCAGAGGTCACTAATAATATGACCAGCAAAGAATCATCGTCACGGGCTATTCAGCGCGCCGCCTTGGTGACTTCGTTTGCGGTCGGGACTATCCGACGGTCGAATCGATAAGCTTGAAGGGTTACCCGCGGAGGATGATCGTCGAATATTGGCTCCTGTCGCATCCGATCATCTTGTATCTAGCGAAGAGCCCCAAGAAACACTTATGATCGTCTGAGATCAAGTGGCCAAAATGCTAGACGAAGCGTTGAATAAACAACGGGAAAACTTCAAATTAGAAATGGAGTTGGCCATGCAGACGATGAGAGAAATGCATGACCAACAGATCAAGCTTTAACGAAGCATCGAGGGAATCAAGTCAACACATTGGCGTTGATCAAGATAGCGGCGACTTCGGATCGGGAGGAAGCACCGAAGATGATAACCCTCACGAACCGCGCGATCTTGCTGTTGCTCATGAAGCGAAGATCAAAGACTTGGAGAGTAAAATCAATTCATTGATTTACGCTCAAGAAGTAAAGAAGACAGTATTCCTTGCCCATACAGGGAGTGGGAATCAATCCTTACGTCGAAGTTTAACTTAATAAACTTCACACCATTTGACGGGAAGGGTTCCCCGACGCAGCACTTGATTTATTTCAAGTCACACCTCGGAGTTATTTCTGGCAACGAACCCTTGATGGTTCGGTCATTCGTTGGCACCCTTCGTGGGGCTGCCTTCGAATGGTACCGCCGTCTCAAGCGGGGAGCATTCACGGTGGGGCGACATGGAGTCTAGCTTCCTTACCAATTTCTTTGATGGCGATACCGAGGTATCGATCGGGCGTTACTTTCGGCGAGAAGCGAAAAGCGGAGAAACCGTGGACATCTTTGTTAAGCGATTCGAACAAGGCAATGAGCTGCGGGATCAATAACGAGGAGTTCATCCTCAAACACCCGACAACTTATCAATAGATGTGCTTGAAGCAATGGGTACAGCACCATCGATAGCGATGGAAGGACTTGAAGGTTAAGTGGAGAGCAAGCCGAGAGATTCCTCAAAAGGAAAAAGCGAGAGAGGTCACCGACGACGGAAGCTCCGGCGTAACTTTGTCCCACGCAAAGGGAAAGAACAAGCCAAGGCGGTTCGCGAACCAGCGTTCAACTCCAGCAACAGCGGCAGCCAGCGGCTGCTGGCCGCATGACCGGCCTGATCAAGTGGCAACACAGGCCACAAAAGCGAAGGCCTTAGAGCCGAGATTCCGAAGTCCTATTCCTTTAGGGACGGCGAGATTCCGGTCTCTTCAAATATCTTGTGGAAAATAACAAGATCAAGCTCCCTCCGATTGAGAATCAAGAGGAGGCAATGAACACGAATGATCCAATCTTGTGCATACCATAGGGCGTTCATCACCCCACTAAATCTGTTTCGGCCTTAAGGACAAAATCCGGGCTTTAATTGATGTAGGGTCATTACTATGAAGCCGCCCAAAGAGAAGAAGGTCGGGCGAATCACGGTATCCATAAGTTTGGTCGGTGCCATTGACATGGTTTGAACTGAACCGGTGGTCAAAGTTGCGGTGAAGAGGGTGAATGGCGACCCACACAAGCGCCGAGAAAGGACTTGTATCATTATCTGATCCGAATGGCGAAGTCTTGTGGGTCCACCGAACTTCTTGGAAGATGAGCAATGGGTAGCCTCTTCTTGAAGAAAAAGCGGCGAAGGAAAGGCATGCCATGCTACTTCCGCAATTACGGAGAAGCGATGAGCAGTGGTAACATTCGGTATTTGTCGAGGAACCAGCGCCACCGAGTGGACAGTACAAGTACAAGTACCGGAAGTCCCGACCCTAATGCCAAGGCGCTCTCGAGCTGGGGGTACCAACAAATCCCTCACTCGCCTGAGAAAGCAGTGGGCTGCCAAGAAGCTACAACAAAGTAGCGCATGAAGTTCAACTCGGCGGTCTCGATTGGTCGCCCGATTGGAAGAGATAAACCGAGAACCGAACTCTCCATCTTGCCGATGTCATGGCCCAATTAGCCAATATCCCCGCAAGGATCACTCTCTATGAGCTGCTGCGCTTATCAAAAGAGACGAGAAGCTCTTCAAGAAGCCCTCGCCGATTCGAAGTCTTCCTCACAGTTAGGCGAGTCGGAAGAGTCGGCCCGGCAATGCAACCTTGCGACTAAACACTTCCCTGCATCACCTTTACAAAGGAGGATATGCGGGCGAGGAATTCAAACACGATAGGCGCTATACTTCACGGGTATATTGGCTCTAGTGAAGTTAACGGATCCAAGTCGATCCGGGTTCATTGTGAGCATCATGCCCTAGCCTCATGTATCATCACGGGAATTCACGCGACAAGCTAGCATCAAGCGGCACAATGATCTACGGATTTAACACGGTGGGTCCGCCCTTGGTAAAATCCGGATTAAGTGCCAAATGGGGACTTAAAGTCGAAGTCACTGCTATGTGATTGGCGAGACTTCCTATAACTTATTGTTGGGTCGACCTTGGATCCACAATAGCGTTATAGTCCGTCTACTCTTCATCGGTGTCTCAAATATGTAGACACGAATAATGAGTCAAGGCGGTGGTGGCGGACAAACAACCGTTTAAGGGGATGGAGAATTATTTCACCGATTCTCTCCTCTACGGTAATGAGTCAGCTGAATCATCGGCCCAAAGATACCGGGCCGGTGATAGGTAATTTTGAGTGATTACCTTAGTTGCAAGTATACAACCCTTATCAAGTTATAGTATAAAAGATTATCGATCCCACGAGGCAGGAAAGTAGGAGGAGTTTTGCTCGAGTTTTGGTTCTCAAATTATCTTGCGACAATTAGGAGTTTATTAAAATAAAATGAAAGTGAGGAAATGGTGAAAGTGGTGGTGGAGAGATAAGAGAGAGTGGATGTGGATTATGTGCAAAGGAGGAGAAAATAAAGTTGAGAGTGTGGTGGTGGTTATATGCACATAATAACAAAACTAGGTTTGAGATTATATGCACATAGGGAAAATGAGATTGAGAGAAAATAAGTGCAAAATAAAAGAAAGCAAGATTGAGAGAAAGAGGAGAGGAAAATCAAAATCAAGAATAAAGGAAAATAACAAACAAATGGAAAATAAGGATAAGTGCAAAATCAAGAAGGTAAAGTATGGAGGATTAATTAAAGATATGAGGAATCTAGAGTAGATCCACTTAGCTTATCTCAATCTCATGGAAATGAGTTGGATTTGTTAGCTAGTTTCAAACAATCTCTAGGGATCCCACAAATATTGGCTCCACACTTAGAAAAGGTAATTCCCTAGAGGGTTCTAGCCTCAAGGTGAATTAAAGAAAAGAAAAATCTATTCTAAAAAGTAAATACATTGCATGAAAGTAAATTGCAAGGAATTAAATTGCAAGAAAGTAAATTGCATGAAAGTAAATTGCATGAAAGTAAATCTAAGCTACAAAGCAATAAATGAACAAGAAAGAAAATAAAAAGAAATAAAAGGAAAACCAACAACTCGATCTTAATCTAATCCTCCTTTTGGTCCTTGGATTAGAAGAAGAGGAAGGAAATTGAAGGTGAAACATTTCATTTATTGTGTAACAAAGTTACAATTTTGGAAGGTCTTCTCAATTAAGAGTAACCCTCCTCTCAAATGGAGTTTTACAAAATATTTCACACTCAAAACACTCGGCCTTCACCCTATTTATAGCCCAACGGAGTTGATGTGAACCATTGGATCAAACCTAGCCAAAAGGAAGAAATCCACCATTAATCTGAAATCATTGGGAACCGATCGGTTGGCGATAGTTAATAACGATTGTAACGGTTGGTCAACCGATTGGTTCCCAACCGAATTTGTCTTTTCTTGATTTTTCTTCACGAATTTCTCTTGGATCAAATTGGTATCTTGGGCCTTGGTTTGTCTTGATTTGGGCTTCAAATATTGGTAGAAATTGAGAGAATTTGAGTCATTTGGGCTTTATTCATTATTTCTTTATTAACTGCAAAATAAGATAAAAATGATTATTAGTAATATCGTTTATTCATATAACATAGGTAATAAGGGTATAAAATGTATTTAAAATGTGCTAATCGGTGTTGATGAAGAAAGGCGTCTGGAAAGGGCTTGATTATAGTGGAGGTTTTGTTTTAAATGACATTGTACCCTTGTAATCAATCTTGGCGATGAAGAATCGTCGGATGAACATTGTAATTGGCAAATTGCCGATGAATCAATAAATGGCGATTTAGAGTATCCTTTATCTTTGAATGATGTGATAGCGGGATTATACAATGATCGAGTTGCACGGCTTCGATCATCTTACTTCACACAAAAGCGATTCGGGACTCCTTTGGGACAACACTTGTCATCCCACGAAGATCAAGTAGTGAAAGAGACTTGGTTTCACGGAAAAGGAGATCGCAGTTCAAGCCGAATCATTTCTTTGAAGAAGGTGAAGATGATAATGGGCCTATCCTCCACACATTGGATATAGTCGAAACAGGTATGAAACACGAGGGAAGGTCTATGTTTGAGACGAGGCCCTCGAACCCCTCCTAAAGCGGCATATGTCCCAAGAGGAAAGCCGGATAACTACTATGCATTTAGAAGGGATTGTGATACGAATCCTCCTCGAAGATGAATGCTCGTGGTGATTGATAATAATCCACCGGTGAGAGCGGACATTCGTCGACTCTTGACTTGGGATTACGACACCCGCCTCGGAGAAGCTTTCAAGGCTTTGATGTCGAATATGGCCACGATCGATCCTGCTACTATTGAGGGTGATGAAGATATGCCAACATGGGAAGACCCATGGATCCATCAACTTCGAAGGCGGTTTGGGGATAGGTTCGAACAAAGAGAACCCCACTAAGGATGAGGTAGTCGAGGTTAATATGGGTGATGAAGAGCATCCCAAACTCATAAACATCAGCAATACTCTCCTTGGAAGAAAGGAAGAGTTGATTGCCCTAATCGGGGAGTATATCGATGTATTACGCTGGAGTTACGAGGACATGCGGGACTCGACCTAATGTGGCAACACATCGCCTCAACATCAAAGCGGATGTCAAACTGTCAAGCAACGGCAAAGGCGGTTTAGATCACAAATATTGGAGGCAATTGTTGTGAAGTGAAGAAACTCATAGAATCGGGATTCGTGAGGAAATTCAACATCGGATTGGGTGGCGAATATAGTCGGTCATGAAGAAGAATGGTTCGATTAGGATGCGTATGCGACTCTGAGACCTAAGCGGCTGCTTGCCCAAAGGATGATTTCCCTCGCCAATCACCGGCGTCATAGTTGACAATACATGTGGATTGAGAGGATGTCCTTTATGGATGGCTTTTGGGTATAATCGGATCAAGATGTACCCGATGGCGTAAACACGGCGTTGAAGCACCCATCGGCATATATTGCTACGGTCATGCCGTTCGGCCTCAAAATGCGGCGCAACATACCGGCGAGCAATGGCGGAGATTTTCGGGATCATCTTGGGAAAGCGGTCGAATGCTACGTCGGCGATTTGGTGCGTGAAAAGCGTGACAAAGGAGATCACATCAAAGATCTTAGAAGCGGTATTGAACTCATGCGAACTCATCAACTAAAGATGAACCTGCCAAATCCTTCCTTGGGATGTCTAGTGGCAAGTTCCCGGCTTTGTCGTCACAAATAAGGGCATCCACGTCGATCACGATAAAGTGAAGGCAATTCAAGAGTTGCAACCTCAGAAATCGAGAGAACTTCGAGGGGTTACAGGGCGATTGGCGTACATCCGGCGGTTCATATCAAACCTATCAGGAAGTGCGGCCGTTCTCCAAGTTGAACAAGAAGGGCATGTCATATATTTGGGGCGGCTTTGCGAAGGCATTGAAGAGATTAAGTCGTATCTCGCTAAACCTCTGTTCTTGTTGCACGCGTCGGAAAACCGTTTTGATCTCGTCAAGGCGGCGGATCACTCGTTAAGCGCTTTACTCGCGCAAGGCGGCGGCAGCGGTCCGCGAGCGGCGATGTATTACAGGCGAACATTAGTGGCGAGTCGATACCCAATGGTGGCGGTGCCTTGCATTAGTGTTAGCGATTGAAGATCGCGACACTATTTAGTGGACAAGCGATTTATGTTATCTCTAGCGTAAATCCGGTCGAATATTTATGACCAGCCGACCTCAATGAGTTGGCGTTTGGCGAAATAGGCCTTGCTCTTGTCCCAATATGACTTGTATTTCAAACAACGAAGTCGGTCAAAGGACAAGCGATTTGTGATCTCTTGGTACCCGACCCGACAGCGGATGCGGTTGAGCTATATGACGATCTTCATGATGAAGTCCACGAAGTCAACACTACATCGCACCAACAAATATGGCGTATTTTGATGGAGCTTCTCGGGCCACCAATGTGGCAAGCCCGGGTGTTCTAAGATTTCGCCGGTCGTCGTCTTAGTTTCCCGAGGAATCATGTCATGCCCGTGCTTAAGCTCAGAACCTGTTCCAATAGCGTGGCGAATACAGCGCTACTTATCGGACTTAAGCAGCCAAAAGAGTGGGGTCGAATATCTCGGCGTATGGGGATTCTGGCCCGATAGTTAAGCGGTCGTGGTGACTCTGAAGTGAGGAACCACGATCAGTCCCCTATCATCAAGTAGCCGTTGAAATGGCGGACTCATTGAAGAATTCTTCATCGAATATATCCAGCGCCTCCAAAGCGGCTTATCGCGGATGCCTGCTGGCGTTAGGCGTGTCGTTAGCACAACTCGGTTAATCAACCGGTTGGTCAGCGATTAGTTCCCAACCAATTTGTCTTTTCTTGATTTTCTTGCGAATTTCTCTTGGATCAAATTGGTATCTTGGGCCTTGGTTTGTCTTCGATTGGGCTTCAAATATTGGTAGTAAATTGGAGAATTTGAGTCATTTGGGCTTTTATTCATTATTTCTTTATTAACCGCAAAATAGATAAAATGATTATTAGTATATCGTTTATTCATATAACATAGGTAATAGGGTATAAAAATGTATTTAAAATGTGCTATCGAGACGGTGAAGAAATGCAACCGGGCTTGATTATAGTGGAGGTTTTGTTTTAAATGACATTGTACCTTGTAATCAATCTTGGCGATGAAGAATGCGTCGGATGAACATTATGGTAACAAATTGCCGATGAATCAATAAATGGCGATTTAGAGTATCCTTTATCTTTGAATGATGTGATAGCAGTTATACAATGATCGAGTTGCACACCCAGCTTCGATCATCTTACTTCACCAAAGCGATTCGGGGACTCCTTTGGGACAACACTTGTCATCCCGAAGATCAAGTAGTGAAAGAGACTTGGTTTTGCGGAAAAGGAGATCACGGTTCCAGCGAATCATTTCTTTGAAGAAGGTGAAGAAGATGATAATGGGCCTATCCTCCACACATTGGATATAGTCGGCTCGCGGTATGACTTGACACGAGGGAAGGTCTATGTTTGGACGAGGCCTCGAACCCCTCCTAAGCGGCATATGTCCCAAGAGGAAAGCGGATAACTACTATGCATTTAGAAGGGATTGGGATCACGAATCCTCCTCGAGAAGATGAATGCTGCGATTGATAATAATCCACCGGTGAGAGCGGACATGCGTCGACTCTTGACTTGGGATTACGACACCGGCCTGGAGAAGCTTTCAAGGCTTTGATGAATATGGCCACGATCGCTACTATTGAGGGTGATGAAGATATGCCAACATGGGAAGACCCATGGATCCATCAACTTCGAGCGGTTTGGGGATAGGTTGAACAAAGAGAACCCCACTAAGGATGAGTAGTCGAGGTTAATATGGGTGATGAAGAGCATCCCAAACTCATAAACATCAGCAATACTCTCCTTGGAAGAAAGGAAGAGTTGATTGCCCTAATCGAGGAGTATATCGATGTATTAGCACGGAGTTCGAGGACATGCGGGACTTCGACCTAATGTGGCAACACATCGCCTCAACATCAAAGGCGGATGTCAAACTGTCAAGCAACGGCAAAAGCGGTTTAGATCCACAAATATTGGAGGCAATTGTTGTGAAGTGAAGAAACTCATAGAATCGGGATTAGATGGAAATTCAACATCCGGATTGGGTGGCGAATATAGTCGGTCATGAAGAAGAATGGTTCGATTAGGATGCGTAGCCGACTCTGAGACCTAAGCTGCTTGCCCAAAGGATGATTTCCCTCGCCAATCACAAGCGTCATAGTTGACAATACATGTGGATTGAGAGGATGTCCTTTATGGATGGCTAGGGTATAATCAGATCAAGATGTACCCGATGGCGTAAACACAGCGTTGAGCATATCGGCATATATTGCTACGGTCATGCCGTTCGGCCTCAAAATGCCGGCGCAACATACGGTGAGCAATGGCGGAGATTTTCGGGATCATCTTGGAGAAGCGGTCGAATGCTACGTCGGCGATTTGGTGCGTGGAAAGTGACAAAGTCACATCAAAGATCTTAGAGCGGTATTGAACTCATGCGAACTCATCAACTAAAGATGAACCACGCCAAATCCTTCCTTGGGATGTCTAGTGGCAAGTTCCTCGGCTTTGTCGTCACAAATAAGGGCATCCGCGTCGATCACGATAAAGTGAAGGCAATTCAAGAGTTGCAACCTCGAAATCGAGAACTTCGGGGTTACAAGGGCGATTGGCGTACATCCGGCGGTTCATATCAAACCTATCAGGAAGTGCGGCCGTTCTCCAAGTTGAACAAGAAGGGCATGTCATATATTTGGGGCGATGCGCGAGAGGCATTGAAGAGATCAAGTGTATCTCGCTAAACCTCTGTTCTTGTTGCACTGATGGAAAACGTTTTGATCTGTCAAAGGCGGCGGATCACTCGTTAAGCGCTTTACCGGCGCAAGGCGGCAATGGCCGTCCGCGAGCGGCGATGTATTACAGGCGAACATTAGTGGTGAGTCTCGATACCCAATGGTGCGGCGGTGCCTTGCATTAGTGTTCGCGATTGAAATCGACACTATTTAGTCGGACAAGCGATTTATGTTATCTCTAGCGTAAATCGGTCGAATATTTATGACCAGCCGACCTCAATGAGTTGGCGTTTGGCGAAATAGGCCTTGCTCTTGTCCCAATATGACTTGTATTTCAAAGTCGGTCAAAGGACAAGCGATTTGTGATCTCTTGGTACTTGACCGACAACGGATGCGGTTGAGCTATATGACGATCTTCGATGAAGTCCACGAAGTCAACACTACATCGCACCAACAAATATGGCGTATTTTGATGGAGCTTCGGGCCACCATGTGGCAAAGCCGGGTGTTCTAAGATTCCGCGAGTCGGCGTCGTCTTAGTTTCCCGAGGGAATCATGTCATGCCCGTGCTTATTAAGCTCACGAACCTGTTCCAATAGCGTAGCCGAATACAACGCTACTTATCGGACTTAGCCCGCCAAAAGCTGGGGTCGAATATCTCGGCGTATGGGGATTCTGGCCGTTAAGCGGTCCGTGGTGACTACAGTGAGGAACCACGATCGGTCCCCTATCATCAAGTAGCCGTTGAAATGGCGGACTCATTGAAGAATTCTTCATCGAATATATCAGCGCCTCCAAAGCGGCTTATGCGGATGCTGCGGCGTTAGGCGTGTCGTTAGCACAACCTTAGAACCGAGCAACTAGTTACGGTCGGGGACTCACCAACTCTTTGTACCATTATACGATGAGGCACAAGAAGATAAGGGGTAGTTACCAAGAAGTACATGCAACCCAAACCAAGTTAGAGCCCGAGATTGGCTTTCCTATCATCGACTTCGTCTTACATGGCATTCTGCGGGAAGGCGTGAAGGAAGAAGAGAATCAATCGAAGAGCTCCCAGATTCTTTTACGACGAAACCGGATGCTATATGCGAGAATGCGATGGTCTTTTCTCGATGCCTTTCAAACAAGAGGCGGAAGAGGTCCTTGGAAGCACGAGGGTGAATGTGGTGCACACCTGGTCCCAAACTCTGATGAATCGGAGAATGGGTTACTTTTGGCCACAATGATTAATGGCGGTCGATGCAGCTCGGAAATGCCGCGCGTGTCAAATTCGCAATTATATGCATCGGCGCCGAGCAAGCTGCGCATCCGGTACATCACGGCCATTGAGACATGGGGAATGGGCGTGGTAGGTCCCATTTTCCTCCTCGGTTAAAGGAGATCGGTTTATTCTAGCGATCCCGACTACTTCTCAAGTGAAATGAATCCGCTAAAGGAAGTAAAGCGATCAGTCATCAAGTTTATCAAACACCATGTCATCTATCGACCGCGGTGTCCCAAAGCGGATCGTGCATGACAGCGGTCCCCAATTTATCGGCAATTCCTTCATCGGGTTTTGTGAAATTCAAGATACAAGATGTCGTCAGCGGCTTATAATCCGGTGAATGGATTAGCGAAGCATTCAACAAGGCGATTATCAAAATTCAGCCGAGCTTGTGAAAAGTAACAAGCGGTGGGATGATAAACTTCGGAGCTTCTGGCGTATCGCTGAACGGTTATACCATGGCGGGCGACCGTACTCACGGTCTACGGGTGTGGCGGTTCTCCCATTGGAAATTCGATCCGTCACTTCGCCATGCCCTTTCGAGATGGCGGCAGAAGAACAACATCAAAAGCGTCTCGAAGAGCTTGAGATGTTAGATGAGAAGCGCTGGAGGCTCAACAATGCATTGAGTTCTACCAAGCTAGGATGTCGAAGGCTTTCAACAAGAAAGTTGACGAGAGAACCTTTAGAGAAGGAGATTTGGTCTCATTGCTCGGCGGCCGATAATCCTCACTTCCAAAAAGAAAGGTAAATTCGAACCTAAATGGGAGGGCCGTTTGTAATAGAAGCGGTTTACTCAATGGTGCGTATCGCCTAATTACCCAAAATGGCGACCAGGCAATTAATCTTAGATAAATGGGAAGTTCTGAAGAAATACTACCCATAGTATCTTGGGGATAACCGTTTCGACGGGAAGTCCCTCGTGGGATGTTTCACCCACTTTTAGCGAGGATAACCTTAGATTTATCCTCCATCACAATTTCCCCACCGATCAAATTCCTTGGCGGTGGGTCTACAAATTACGGTACATTACCAAAACCCCTCTTGATTCCGTCTGAGCGAGGCCCAATCAAAATCCCTTTCTGCCGGAGATAGAATATAAAATTCTTCCTCTCCAAGCGTAAGATCCTTCGTTGATAAGCGGAAGGGTTCCTTCCATCTTTCATCTTAGGTAGCGCCCATTGAAGGTATCTTGGGATTTTCGAACCGGGTTGTCCGTGAAGGTCGCTGAGTCTTCGGTTCTCGGTGGAGATCCACTCTTAGTTCCATCTTCATCTTAGGTAGCGCCGATTGAAGGTATCTTGTAGGATTTTCGGACCAGTTGTCCGTGAAGGTCGCGAGTCTTCGGTTCTGGTGGAGATCCCTCTTAGTTCCATCTTCATCTTAGGTAGCGCCGATTGAAGGTATCTTGTAGGGATTTTGGACCAGTTGTCCGTGAAGGTGCTGAGTCTCTTCGGTTCTCAGTGGAGATCCCACTCTTAGTTCCATCTTCATCTTAGGTAGCGCCCGGTAGGTATCGTGGGATTTTCGGACGGGTTGTCCGGAAGGTCGCTGAGTCTCTTCGGTTCTCGGTGGATCCACTCTTAGTTCCATCTTCATCTTAGGTAGCGCATTGAAGATGCGTAGGGATTTTCGAACCGGGTTGTCCGTGAAGGTGCTTTGAGTCTCTTCGGTTCGGTGGAGATCCCACTCTTAGTTCCATCTTCATCTTAGGTAGCGCCCATTGAAGGTCTGGCGGGATTTTGAGACCAGGTTGTCCGTGAAGGTGCGCGAGTCTTTTGGTTCTCAGTGGAGATCCCTCTTAGTTCCATCTTCATCTTAGGTAGCCGATTGAAGGTATCTTGTAGAGATTTTGGAACCGGTGAGTGGTGAAGGTCACGGAGTCTTTTGATTCCTACAGCAAAGAACTGTTAAGCCTCATCAGGAAATAGAACACATTCTTCCTTCCCCACCTCAATCAATCTTAATCGGTTCGGTCATTCTCGGTCAAAGAGGACACCAAGGTTCATCTTGGGGCATTTTATCGAAGCCTAAGAAGGATAAAGCCAGCGCTTATCTCGCGTTGCGGTTTAGTCTTTCTCCGATTGAAGAAGACACGAGTTCAATTACGGGGCATTTTATCCGAAGCCTAAGAAGGGATAAAGCCAGCGCCTTATCACGCGTTGCGGTTTAGTCTTTCTCCGATTGAAGAAACAGAGTTCGATTCAGGGCATTTTATCACGAAGCCTAAGAAGGGATAAAGCCAGCCTACCTGCGTTGCGGGTAGTCTATTCCGTTGACAAAGCGAAGCCTACGTATTCAACATCGTAGCATTAAGTCTAAGAGTTTCATTCTTTTAGCACAACGTTGTGTGTAGAGCGGATTTAGATAATCTACATAGCCCAACTCAAGCGGTAGTTGGTAAAGGCTCATCAAACCCGTTGAAGGTGGGGGTTGGCCAATAACCCTAAAGTAGCGCCTCACCGCGTTGCGGTTTAGTCTTTTCGATTGAAGACACGAGTTCGATTACAGGGTATTTCGTCCAGAAGCCTAAGAAGGGGCGAGTCGTGCAACAGCGTTGCGTTGGTCTCTTGCGGTAAAAGAGTACGAAAGCCTATGTATTCGATATCATAGCAACAAGTCTAGAAGAGTTTCATTCTTTTAGCACAACGTCACGTGTGGAGCGGATCGAGATGATCCATACGCTAATGACTCAAGCGGTAGTTGGTAAAGGCTAATCAAACCCGTTGATGGTGAGGGTTTGCCAAAATCCTATAAGTATTATGGTTAATTATTTACGGAAGTAAATTGAACCTAAATGGGAGGGCCGTTTATAATAGAAGCGGTTTACTCAATGGTGCGTATCGCCTAATTACCCAAAATGGCGACCGACAATTAATCTTAGATAAATGGGAAGTTCTGAAGAAATACTACCCATAGTATCTTGGGATAACCCGTTTGACGGAAGTCCCTCGTGGGATGTTTCACCCACTTTTAGCGAGGATAACCTTAGATTTATCCTCCATCACAATTTCCCCACCGATCAAATTCCTTGGCGGTGGGTCTACAAACCTACGGTACATTACCAAAACCCCTCTTGATTCCGTCTATGAGCAGGAGGCCCAATCAAAATCCCTTTTCGCGGGAGATAGAATATAAAATTCTTCCTCTCCAAGCGTAAGATCCTTCGTGATAAGCGGAAGGGTTCCTTCCATCTTCATCTTAGCGCCCGGTGAAGGTATCTTGTAGGGATTTTCGAACGGGTTGTCGGTGAAGGTGCTGAGTCTCTTCGGTTCTTGGGTGGAGATCCCACTCTTAGTTCCATCTTCATCTTAGATAGCGCCGTGAAGTGCGGCGGGATTTCAGACCAGGTTGTCGGTGAAGGTCGCTGAGTCTCTTCGGTTCTCGGTGGAGATCCCACTCTTAGTTCCATCTTCATCTTAGGTAGCGCCGGTTGAAGATGTAGGGATTTTGGAACCGGGTTGTCGTGAAGGTCGCTGAGTCTTTCGGTTCTCGGTGGAGATCCACTCTTAGTTCCATCTTCATCTTAGGTAGCGCCGGTGAAGGTATGGCCGGGATTTTCGGAACCAGGTTGTCCGTGAAGGTCGCTGAGTCTTTCGGTTCTCGGTGGAGATCCCTCTTAGTTCCATCTTCATCTTAGGTAGCGCGATTGAAGGTATCTTGTAGGGATTCGGACCGAGGTTGTCCGTGAAGGTGCTTCGAGTCTTTTAGGTTCTCGGAGATCCACTCTTAGTTCCATCTTCATCTTAGGTAGCGCCGATTGAAGGTATCTTGTAGAGATTTTGGAACCGGGTAGTCGAAGGTCACACGAGTCTTTTCGATTCCTCTGACAAGGAATCTGTTGTTAAACCTCATCGGGAAATAGAACACATTCTTCCTTCCCCACCTCAATCAATCTTAATCGGTTCGGTCATTCTCGGTCAAAGAGGACACCAGTTCATCTTGGGGCATTTTATCGAAGCCTAAGAAGGGATAAAGCCAGCATATACGCGTTGCGGTTTAGTCTTTCTCCGATTGAAGAAGACACGAGTTCAATTAGGGCATTTTATCGAAGCCTAAGAAGGGATAAAGCCAGCGCCTCTGGCGTTGCGGTTTAGTCTTTCTCCGATTGAAGAAGACACGAGTTCGATTCTAGGGCATTTTATCACGAAGCCTAAGAAGGGATAAAGCCAGCGCCTACCAGCGTTGCGGGTAGTCTATTCCATTGACAAAGGCGAAGCCTCATTATTCAACATCGTAGCATTAAGTCTAAGAGAGTTTCATTCTTTTAGCACAAGCGTTGTGTGTAGAAGCAGTTTAGATAATCTACATCTAGCGGCTCAAGCGGTAGTTGGTAAAGGCTCATCAAACCCGTTGAAGAGAATTTGGGGATTTGCCAATAACCCTAAAACCAGCGCCTCCTGCAGCGTTGCGGTTTAGTCTTTCGATTGAAGAAGACACGAGTTGATTGGGGTATTTAGTCCCGAAGCCTAAGAAGGGGCGAGTCTACGTGTACAGCGTTGCGGGTGGTCTCTTGCAGTAAAGAGTACGAAGCCTATGTATTGATATCATAGCAACAAGTCTAGAAGAGTTTCATTCTTTTAGCACAGCGTCACGTGCGAGCGGATCACGATAATCCGCCGCTAGCCCAACTCAAGCGGTGGTTGGTAAAGGCTAATCAAACGTTGATGGTGAGGGTTTGCCAAAAATCCTATAAGTATTATGGTTAATTATTTACGTGAAGTAAAAGAATCATAATAAATAGTGAAAGGGATGGATCTTATTCATTTGAAGCAAATATAGAAGGAGCTACAATTATCGAGACAATTGATTCAAGCAAAGTTATGATAATACATCTAAATAAAAATCGTACGACACGGGTGAACAAAGAGAAACGAAAAGTCTCGCTGACACCGGACTTCATTGGCGCAATCGGTAATGTGAAGGAAGCAAGGTCGACCTTGGCGGCTAATTTTCCTCTGGATCGCTCGAACCCGAGCCTTGGCTTCCTTCTCAAGTTCCTCTTGAATTAGCGGCAATAGCGGCCGCATGTTCCCACGCCTCGCCTCGAGGACTTGCTTCTCCGCGTTCGGTGACATCACGGACTCACGTGCACTCACGTGTGAAATCCTTCAGCGTCTTCTCCCCTTGAGCAGTCGATTCACATTCGTTCGACATGGGTGTGGTACAAGTTTATCTTCTGGCTGCAGCGGCAATTTGTCGCTCATATGAGTTCGAAAATATGATCTCTTGCTCGATATTTTCCTCTCGCGAAGCAGCGTTCACGAGAAGCCTTGATCAGAGCCGTCGATAGTCGTATCACCTCATCATGATTCAAAAGGCTAAATCCTCCACCGCGGTGCGCGAGTTAGCCGGCTAGTGAGCTTTGCTCTAGCGATTAACTAGGCGAGGGCCACCACGGTGAATTTCCTCCAAGATACTCAATATGAATGGGCGAAGACCATAGAATTAAGCCCATCTAACCTCGATAATAGAGATCGCTGTTTCAAACTATTCTCCAACGGTGAAGGAGACCCATCAGGCTGGTCGAGGCAATGAGATTTTTGGCGGGGCAATCTGCAATAGGTTGAATCGTGGAAGTGGTCCGTCAAGATTAACAGGGGCTTCCACAGCCCCTACTTTCGAGAAGGTGGAAATCTGGTTTACCAGAAGGTAAAAGGAGCGATGGAAGCCGGATGATGAAGCGATCCCTCAAACTTCGTCATCGAAATTATGATAGTAGGCTCGAGCTTGCGGGTTTCTTCATACGAGTGTTAGCCTCCGGCTGCGGTTAGCTTCCTCGGTGGAAAAAGGCCTTCTCGGATGACCTTGAGAATCGAGACTTGACATTAGGAGCCTTGATAGGCGAATAATCATCGACATCCGCCTACCACAAGAGAACAAAGGGTTAGCAGATCATTTAGGAGGAATATCTTGAAAAAAGAGTATAAAGCGTAGAACTCTTCGAGAAACCCATGAGATCGAGTCCGCGACCTTATAGCGAATGCAACGATTTCACCGTATTAAATACGGGAGAGCGATAAATATAGTCGTGTAAACAAGCGACAATATATATCCGTTCTCTGAAGCAAGAATGCGGTATGAAATCGCTCCGTTAAAGATATCGAGGCGGGTGATCTTTGAAGCCAATCCTCCACGAAGGAGAATCTCGGCTCTTCCCAATCGCCTCACAAAGGAGAGCGAGGCGGGGTCATAGAGCGTGCACAATCTGAAGCCTCAACCCTCCACGAAGGAGAATCGGCTCTTCCCAATCGCCTCACAAAGGAGAAGCGAAGCGGGGATACGCATATATATGCGAGAATATGATAGCGCCTGCCGAAAGAAGGAGGCGTGCATTCCGCAGCGCCCGTCGCGGGTTGTCGACTCCTCAGCAGTGATCTCCCGGCGACATCGGAAGCGCAAAAGACAAATAAAGTCGGATATGGTTAAAAATCAATAAAAGGCATCAAAAGACCGGAAGCCAGCGACCGTATAGACGGCGGAAACAACCAAACTCGGCCAGACGCGACTTCGATGCGCCAGTAGCGCGGCATGAACAGACGGAACATGACAGTATGAGGGCCATGGTACTGGCCGCCCGAACTATGACTGAATCGCGAAGCGCCAGCCGTACTGAACGCGCCGAACAGCCCGGCATGAAGCTGCCCTCCGTCGTATGAGCCGCCCGCCCGCTCCGGCGCCCGGCCGCCGCCGCGGCGCCGCCGCTCGCCCAGCTCCACGGCCAGTCCTTCTCCCCTTGTGGTTGTCATCACCTACATACACAAGAAAAGAGAGAGAAGAAAAAAAAAAATTTACAAGACCCTCGTACACATACCTCGTTGATCGAGAGCGAGGCAATGAGGCGAAAGAAAACAAGGCAACCGCGATGAGGGCGGCCTAGGTCAAAGAAGGAGGATTTATGGGTATTTATAACAGCCCTATATGGACCCAATCCTCTTTGAATAAGGACTCTTATTTGGCAAGTAGGAATTCTAATGGAGCCCAAATTAATTCTAATTAGGACTCTAATCAGCCCCTAATTAGGAGTCCTAATTGGAATCTCGTTTGGATGCGAAGATAGCGCATCCGTCCGTTAATGGCTCCTAATTCCTCGCTATATTGGGAAAGATTGAGAAGGTTTATTGGCAAGATAACACCTGTGAATTCTCGGCGTAAATCAGCGTCGCCTAATCCTACTCAACTAGGATTCACGGTATAAACTGTTTCCTAATTTGTCGAGAAGTTCGGAAGAATATTTTCACAAAAATATTCTTAGGGATAACTTCGATCGATGCGGATTATCGGCCCGATCAGCGCGTTGCCAATCCTACTCAACTAGGATTACGGTATAAAGCTGTTTCCTAATTTATCGAGAAGTTCGGGAAGAATATTTTCACAAAAATATTCTTAGGGATAACTTCGATCGTGCGGATTGCATCGGCCCGATCAACAGCGTTGCCAATCCTACAACTAGGATTACGGTATAAGCTGTTTCCTAATTTATCGAGTTCAGGAAGAATATTTTCACAAAAATATTCTTAGGGATAACTTCGATCGTGCGGTTACATCGGCCGATCAGCGTTGCCAATCCTACTCCAACTAGGATTACGGTATAAGCTGTTTCCTAATTTATCGAGAAGTTCAGGAAGAATATTTTCACAAAAATATTCTTAGGGATAACTTCGATCGTGCGGATGCATCGGCGCCGATCAGCGTTGCCAATCCTACTCAACTAGGATTACGGTATAAAGCTGTTTCCTAATTTATCGAGAAGTTCAGGAAGAATATTTTCACAAAAATATTCTTAGGGATAACTTCGATCGTGCGGATTGCATCGGCGCGATCAACGCGTTGCAATCCTACTCAACTAGGATTACGGTATAAATGTTTCCTAATTTATGAGAAGTTCCCGAAGAATATTTTCACAAAAATATTCTTAGGGATAACTTCGATCGTGCGGATTGTATCGGCCCGCCGATCAGCAGCGTTAATCCTACTCAACTAGGATTACGAGTATAAACTGTTCCTAATTTATCGAAGTTCGGAAGAATATTTTCACAAAAATATTCTTAGGGATAACTTCGATCGATCGGATTGCATCGGCCGCCGATCAGCGTCGCTAATCCTACTCCACTAGGATTACGGTATAAAGCTGTTTCCTAATTTATCGAAGTTCGGAAGAATATTTTCACAAAAATATTCTTAGGGATAACTTCGATCGATGCGGATGGCATCGGCCGATCAGCGTCACCAATCCTACTCAACTAGGATTACGAGTATAAATGTTTCCTAATTTGTCGAAGTTCAAGAATATTTTCACAAAAATATTCTTAGGGATAACTTCGATCGATGCGGATGGCATCGGCCGACAGCCGCGTCGCCAATCCTACTCAACTAGGATTCGGTATAAACTGTTTCCAAAATTTCAGCGAGGAGTTCACGGAGAATAAACCCATATTCTTAAGGATAACTTCGGTAACCCTTAATTTCCTCCACCATAATCTCCAAGAGAGGAATAATCGGCGAGTGAAGGTCATGTTGACATCGGATAATCATATCCTCCGGCGTAGTTAAACCAACAACACGTCATGATGGAGGAATTAGCCAGTGATGGTTATGAAGTTCCATGTATTCGACCACATAGCGTTACAACAAGGAGTTAGCCGACATACGGAGAAGTCAAAAATCGATGGTTAGTCAAACAACGACCAGCCGACACGAGTTACAAACAAAACTCACCCACCGGCTTAGTCAAGATAACAAGCGGTCGGACAATAAATGCGACGTGATCTTATCGAGAATCCTACAAAGCTGGATGATCACGAAAGAATCGAAGATTTGAAGCTATCTTTTGGACCCTCGGTAGGCGGGAACCATCATGTCAAAGCATCGGACTCATCAAGAATCGGGCGAGGCGGCTTTGGAGGGTATCTGTAGGCATAAAATTGCTTATCGGTGCGAGCAACGCTTCGTGGCGGTGGGTTGACAACCGGCGATCCATTCGACAAACCGGCGTCGCCGCAGCGTAAAGCGAGTCCACGAACGTGAAATTAGTCACAAAGGCGTCTGCGAGCCAATGAAGCGGCGTGCGAGGATTGAACGCTCAAGCGTCGATGAGGCGGAATCAACCATACTTAGTCCGTCGATGCAAGCGAACTGTTTGAGCTCACGAAGTTGATCGAACGCGGACTCAAACACAACGGCGACATCAGGAGCAAAACCAAGCGGGAAGACCGAAAGAATCGGCGAAGAATCGGCGAGAAACGGCCTAAAGCGGCCGGGCGCCGCCAAAGGCGGCGCGTAAACCTCGGCCAAAGTGGCGGTGGCTCGCCACTGGCTTGGCGAGCGCTCGGCCAACTTGGCGAGGTGCCTCGACCAAGTGGTAGAGGTGGCTTCGGCCACCATGGCCGAGCCACCTCGGCAAACTTGGCGAGGTGGCTCGGCACCAGTAAACACCGCAGAGTGGCGGGCACCCCCTTTCCATTGTATAAATAGGGGGTGTCATCTTCGAGCAGAACTTGGGGGGATTTTGGAGGCGGGCTTCGGTGGATTTTGGGATCTTTCAAAGGCTCGGACTTGAAGAGTTCTTGCGAGATCTACAGTAATCGGCCGCGGTTACGAGCAGCGGCGAGCACAAGTCGATCAACGTCGAGATCTTCAATCAAAAGGTAACGAATTGGTCGAACTCTGAGATACCCTCTAGATTAAGCGTCTTAATCTCGGGGATATTGTGATTTCTCCTAGTAGATCTCACCGCTCCGTGATCCTCTCCCGTGAGTGTGATCCCCTCGAGCCGTTTCCTTATTGAAGCGAGCCTATCTGTAGTTCGGGCAGGGTCTCTACGGATCGGAGTTATTGTGGTGGTCGGACACAATAAGTCCCGACACAGGCAAAGAACCATAGCGAGGATCCGATATATGAGAGATCCTGCGTGTTTGTTCACAGGATAAAAGTTGTAATCTTTTTGATTTTCATTGTAAGCCTTAAAATAAAAGCGATATTTCTCTTTGAATTTGTTTGGTGAAGTTTGTAAGCAAGTTCAAATCAATGACAATCATCCGACTTTTACATGAACATTAACCAACTTCAATTGGAATGTTTGAAGATATCAAATGAATTAATTATTTTATTAACTTCTTTAAATTGGCAAGTTATTGAATTTTGTGGGTATATTCCTTTGTAAACCCTCGAGACTACAACTTCGTCCACTAGGGTAACCTAGGGGTTTAAAGGCTTGTTGTATCGCTAAATACAACCATGATTCTACTTGAGTGAGTTAGGTTTTCTTTTATTTTCTTTGCTAGAGGACTAGCAAAAGTTTAGGTAATGAGGATATTTGATTATCACATTTTAATTACAAATTTATACCCTAATTACCTATTTTATATAAATAAATATCCTGCTAATAACTATTTTTATCTTAATTTGCAGGTTAATGGAGTATTATTGAATAAGAGCCCAAATGAAGATTATTTCAAGCCCAAAAGATCTCTAATGAAGCCCAGAATGCCTAAATCCAAAGCCCACGACTAAGTTTAGAAGCAAAATCTCAACACACATCACTTTCTTGGTCAGAATTATTAATAACTTGGCTTACAATTGAGAATCAAATTAAATATGGAAAAATAAAGTCAAATTCGTGCTTTCGGGATGGTCAACCTAAAGAAAAGCGATATCTCTCAATCAGGAGGCGAATTCAACATATTATATATGAAAATCGCCTATCTCGTGAGGCGAGCCATCAAATTACCAGATTCTCAAAATTTCATCAGCAGCAGCGGAGTTTGACAGAAATCCGAATTTAAATGATATATATTCAAGTATTTGAAGGCCAAGTTAAATTCTAAGAAGCATTTAAGAAAGCCCAGAGTCTTAAAGGAATTAAATATAAAAGAAATAAAGCCCACAAAGCCCATCTCTCAAGGATTAAATCAATGGTCTAGATTATTTGGAGAGATCCTATGGCTATGAGGGTTGTTTAGGGGTTAACCTAAATCCTATGGTTGTAAGTGTTACTTGGGGGCCAAGGCAAATCCAAAGGTTGTGAGAGATTCTTGTTATCTATAAATAGAGGGGTAGAGTGAGGGCTTGAGATTGTGAAATATTTTGTAAAAACTCCATTTGGAGAGGAGGGTTACTCTTAATTGAGAAGACCTTCCAAAAATTATAACTTTTGTTACACAATAAATGAAATTTTTCACCCCTTCAATTTTCTTTCTCTTCTTCTAATCCAAGGACCAAAAGGAGGATTAGATTAAGATCAGGAGTTGTTGGTTTTTCTTTTATTTCTTTTCATTTTCTTTCTTGTTCATTTAATTGCTTTGTAGCTTAGATTTACTTTCATGCAATTTAATTTCATGCAATTTACTTTCATGCAATGTATTTAATTCTTGTATTTACTTTCTAGAATAGATTTTTTTTTCTTTAATTCACATTGAGGCTAGAACCCTCTAGGGAATTACCCTTTGAACGTGCGAAATGGGATCACAAAGGCGTCTGAGCCAATGAAGCGGCGTGCGAGTTGATTAAACTCAAGCGTCGATGAGGCGGAATCAACTATACTTAGTCCGTCGATGCAAGCGAACTGTTTGAGCTCACGAAAGTTGATCAGACGCGGACTCAAACACAACGGCGACATCAGGAACAAAACCAAGCGGGAAGACCGAAAGAATCGGCGAAGAATCGGAGAAAGAGCGAAAGCGCCATAAAGGCGGCAGGGCGAAAGCCGCCAAAGTGGCCAGCCTCTCGCCACTAAGTAGAACCACCGTGCCAAGCGAGGTGCCAAGTGGTGAGGAGGCTCGGCCACTTTGGCCAGAGCCACCTCGACAACAGTGCGAAAGTGGCCGGGGTGGCTCGGCCACCATGGCCGAGCCACCTCGGCAAACAGGTAGAGTGGCTCGACAAGTGGCCGAAACCACCAAATGTGGGAGCACCTTTCCATTGTATAAATAGGGGGTGTCATCTTCGAGCAGACTTGGACGGGGATTTTTGGGCGGGCTTCGGTGGATTTTGGGATCTTTCAAAGGCTCGGACTTGAAGAGTTCTTGCGAGATCTACAGTAATCGGCCGCGGTTACGAGCAGCGGCGAGCACAAGTCGATCAACGTCGGATCTTCAATCAAAGGTAACGAATTGGTCGAACTCTGGATACCCTCTAGATTAAGCCGTCTTAATCTCGGGGATAGCATTGTGATTTCTCCTAGTAGATCTCACCGCTCGGCGATCCTCTCCTTCGTGAGTGTGATCCCCTCGGTAACCGTTTCCTTCGTGAAGCGAGCCCTTTATCTGTAGTTCGAACCGGGTCTCTACGGATCGGGATTGCGGTGGTCCACGGACACAATAAGTCCCGACGCGAGCAAAGAACCCATAGCGAGGATCCGATATATGAGAGATCCTCGTGTTTGTTCTAAGGATAAAAGTTGTAATCTTTTTGATTTTCATTGTAAGCCTTAAAATAAAAGCGATATTTCTCTTTGAATTTGTTTGGTGAAGTTTGTAAGCAAGTTCAAATCAATGACAATCATCCGACTTTTACATGAACATTAACCAACTTCAATTGGAATGTTTGAAGATATCAAATGAATTAATTATTTTATTAACTTCTTTAAATTGGCAAGTTGGTGAATTTTGTGGGTATATTCCTTTGTAAACCCTCACGAGACTACAACTTCGTCCACTAGGGTAACCTAGGGGTTTAAAGGCTTGTTGTATCGCTAAATACAACCGCGATTCTGAAAGTGAGTTAGGTTTTCTTTTATTTTCTTTGCTAGAGGACTAGCAAAAGTTTAGGTGTGGGGATATTTGATTATCACATTTTAATTACAAATTTATACCCTAATTACCTATTTTATATAAATAAATATCCTGCTAATAACTATTTTTATCTTAATTTGCGGCTAATGGAGTATTATTGAATAAGAGCCCAAATGAAGATTATTTCAAGCCCAAAAGATCTCTAATGAAGCCGAGAATGCCTAAATCCAAAGCCCACGACTAAGTTTAGAAGCAAAATCTCAACACACATCACTTTCTTGGTGAATTATTAATAACTTGGCTTACAATTGAGAATCAAATTAAATATGGAAAAAATAAAGTCAAATTCGTGCTCGGGATGGTCAACCTAAAGAAAAGCGATATCTCTCAATCAGGAAGAATTCAACATATTATATATAAAAATCGCCTATCTCGTGAGGCGGAGCCATCAAATTACCAGATTCTCAAAATTTCATCAGCAGCAGCGGAGTTTGACAGAAATCCGAATTTAAATGATATATATTCAAGTATTTGAAGGCCAAGTTAAATTCTAAGAAGCCCAAGAGCATTTAAGAGAAGCCCAAGAGTCTTAAAGGAATTAAATATAAAAGAAATAAAGTCCACAAAGCCCATCTCTCAAGGATTAAATCAATGGTCTAGATTATTTGGAGAGATCCTATGGCTATGAGGGTTGTTTAGGGGTTAACCTAAATCCTATGGTTGTAAGTGTTACTTGGGGGCCAAGGCAAATCCAAAGGTTGTGAGAGATTCTTGTTATCTATAAATAGAGGGGTAGAGTGAGGGCTTGAGATTGTGAAATATTTTGTAAAAACTCCATTTGGAGAGGAGGGTTACTCTTAATTGAGAAGACCTTCCAAAATTATAACTTTTGTTACACAATAAATGAAATTTTTCACCCCTTCAATTTTCTTTCTCTTCTTCTAATCCAAGGACCAAAGGAGGATTAGATTAAGATCGAGGAGTTGTTGGTTTTCTTTTATTTCTTTTTCATTTTCTTTCTTGTTCATTTAATTGCTTTGTAGCTTAGATTTACTTTCATGCAATTTAATTTCATGCAATTTACTTTCATGCAATGTATTTAATTCTTGTATTTACTTTCTAGAATAGATTTTTCTTTTCTTTAATTCACATTGAGGCTAGAACCCTCTAGGGAATTACCCTTTTCTAAGTGTGGAGCTAATATTTATGGGATCCTAGAGATTGTTTGAAACTAGCTAACAAATCCAACTCATTCTTGTGAGATTGAGATAAGCTAAGTGGATCTACTCTAGATTCCTCATATCTTTAATTAATCCTCCATACTTTACCTTCTTTATTTTCCTCTTGTCCTTACTTTTCATTTGTTTGTTATTTTCCTTTATTCTTGATTCTTGATTTCATTGATTTTTACTTCTCTCTCAATCTCATATTCCCTCCATGTGCATATAATCTCAAACCTAGTTTTGTTATTATGTGCATATAACCACAACCACATTCTCAACTTTATTTTCTCCTCTTTTGCATATAATCCACAACCACTCTCTCTAGCCTCATCATGATCACTTTTACCATGTACATAAACTCTTAATTGTCTTGCGCATAATTTGAGAACCAAAACTTGAACAAAACTCTTCCTACTTCCCGTTCCGCGTGGGATCGATAATCTTATATACTATAACTTGATAGGTTGTATACTTGCAACTTAGGAGGTAATCATTTATTTCCCATCATAATAGCTCATGAAATTGTGAATTTTGAACTTTGTGAAATTATTTCTCAATGAGTCAAAATAACTAAAAATGGCCAAAAATCATGGGTTATAGCTCATGAAATTGTGAATTTTGGCCTCTTTGAAACTATTTACCAAAGGGTCGTAATGACAAAAAGTGGCCAGAAATTATGGGCTATAGCTTATAAAATTGTAAATTTTGGATTCCGTAAAATTATTTGCCAATGGGTCAAAAGCAAGAAAAAATGGCTAAGAATCATTGGTTTTATTCATGAAATCTTGAATTTTAGACTCTTCAAAATTATTCGCCAATGGGTAGTAACAACTCAAAATTACAAAAAATAATGGGTTATAGCTCATAAAATTATGAATTTTGAACAACAAAATTATTTGCCATGAGTCAAAATGAAGAAAATTGGTAAAAATCATTGGTAATAGCTCATAAAATGGCAAAAATAATGGGTTATAGCTCATAAGATCATGTATTTTGACCTCTGCGAAATTATTTTTAAGTTGAAACAAATAAAAATGGCAAAAATTTATGGGCTATAGCTCATAAAATCTTGAATCTCGGGCTCTGTGAAATTATTTTTTGATGGGTCGTAACGACTGAAAATGGCTAAAAATCATGGGTTATAGCCCATAAAATCATAAATTTTAGACTATGCAAATTATTTGCCAATGTGTTGAAATCAATAAAAATGGAAAAAAATCGTAGGTTATAAATCATGATATCATAAATTTTAGCTACCATGAAATTATTTACCAATGGGTCAGAATTACAAAATTCGTCAAAACTCATAGGTTATAGCTCATGAAATACTAAATTTTGGACTCCACAAAATTATTGCTAATGGGTCAAAATAACTAAAAACAGTCAAACATCATGAGTTATAGCTCATAAAATCATGAAGTTTAAACACCAAGAAATTATTTGCCAATGGCTCAAAATGAATAAAAAATGGACAGAAATCGTGGATAATAGCTCATGAAATCGTGAATTTTATCATCTCCAAAATTATTTGCCAATGGGTTGGAGTGACTAAAAATGGACGAAAACATGCGTTATATAGCTCATGAAATCATAAATGTTTTCCTTAACGGAATTTTATTTTCCCTTAGGCGAAACAAACAAAGATGGACACAAATTGTGGGTTATAACTTACACAATCGTGAATTTTAGACTCCATAAAATTATTTGTGATGGGTTGAAATGACAAAAATTAGATAAACATTGTTGGTTATAGCTCATGAAATCGTGAAATTTAAATTCCATAAAATTATTCACCAATGGGTTGAAATGAATAAAACTGGCCCAAAATTATGGGTAACAGTTCATGAATCGTGAATTTTGGACGCTATAAAATTATTTGCCAATGGGTCGAAATAACTAAAAATGGCTAGAAATCATTTGTAATAGATCATGAATTCGTGAATCTTGGACTCCCTGAAGTTATTTGTCAATGGTTAGTAACGAACAAAAATGGTAAAAAATATGGATTATAGCTCATGAAATTATGAATTTTCGGCCTTCACAAAATTATTTGGCAATCGGTCGGAATGACTAAAAATGGCCAAATATTGTAAGTTATGCTCATGAAATCGTGAATGTTTGCCTCCACAGAATTTTTTTCACTTGGATTGAAACAAATAAGAGTAGACAAAAATCATGGGTTATAGCTTATGAAATCACGAAGGACTACTTTAAATTATATGTCAATGGGTTGAAACAACTAGAAATGGGCAACCATTATGGGTTATATCTCACGAAATCATGAACTTTGGATTCTACAAAATTGTTCGCCAATGGGACTAAACGAATAGAAATGGCTTAAACTCATAGTTAATCGCTCATGAAATCTGAATCTTGGACTCTACGAAATTATTTATCAATGGTTAGGAACTAATAAAAATGTCCAAAAATCTTGGGCTATAGCTCATAAAATCATGAATTTTTGCCTTTGCTAAATTATTTACCAATGGACTGGAATGACTAACAATGGCCAACAATTTTGGGCTATGCTCATGAAATCGTGAATTTTAAATTTTACAAAATTATTTGCTAATGGATCAGAATGACTAAAAATGGCTAAAAATCATGGGTTATGCTTATGAAATCATTAATTTTGGTATCCGTGAAATTATTTGCCAATGGGTGAAATAACTAAAAATGGCTAAAATCATGGGTTATAGCTCAAGAAATTGTTAATTTTGGTCTCCACAAACTTATATGCCAATTGGTCAAAATAAATAAAATAGCCAAAAATCGTGGGTTCTACCTCATGGAATTGTGAATTGTAGGCTCTATAAAATTATTTGTCAATGGATCGTAATGATAAAAATGGCCAAAAATCATGGGTTATAGCTCATGAAATCGTGAATTTCAAATCTACAAATTTATTTGCCAATGTGTTGAAATGAATAAAAATTGCAAAAAACTCGGGTTAAAGCTTATGAAATTATGTATTTTGCCTTCGCAAAATTATTTGCCAATGGGTGAAATAACTAAAAATGGCTAAAATCATGGGTTATAGCTCAAGAAATTGTTAATTTTGGTCTCCACAAACTTATATGCCAATTGGTCAAAATAAATAAAATAGCCAAAATCGTGGGTTCTACCTCATGGAATTGTGAATTGTAGGCTCTATAAAATTATTTGTCAATGGATCGTAATGATAAAAATGGCCAAAAATCATGGGTTATAGCTCATGAAATCGTGAATTTCAAATCTACAAATTTATTTGCCAATGTGTTGAAATGAATAAAAATTGCAAAAAACTCGGGTTAAAGCTTATGAAATTATGTATTTTGCCTTCGCAAAATTATTTGCCAATGGGTGAAATGATTGAAAATGATCAAAACTCGTGGGTTATACCGCATGAAATTGTAAATTGTATACTCTGCAAATTTACTTGCCAATGTGTTGAAACAAATAGAAATGGAAAAAAATTGTGGGCTATGGCTCATGATATCATGAGTTTTGACCTTCATGAAATTATTTACCAATGGGTCGAGAATGGTAAAAATCACCAAAAATTATGGGTTATAGCTCATGAAATATTAAATTTTAGACTCCATAAAATTATTTGCCAATGTGTTGAAATGAATAAAATGGACAAAAATCATGGATTATAGCTTATGAAATCTTGAAATTTGGCGAGAAATTATTTGCCAATGGTTGAAGCGAATAAAATGGACAAAAATCATGGATAATAACTCATGAAATCGTGAATTTTATCATCTCCAAAATTATTTGCCAATGGGTTGGAGTGACTAAAAATGGACGAAAACATGCGTTATATAGCTCATGAAATCATAAATGTTTTCCTTAACGGAATTTTATTTTCCCTTAGGCAGAAACAAACAAAGATGGACACAAATTGTGGGTTATAACTTACACAATCGTGAATTTTAGACTCCATAAAATTATTTGACGATGGGTTGAAATGACAAAAATTAGATAAACATTGTTGGTTATAGCTCATGAAATCGTGAAATTTAAATTCCATAAAATTATTCACCAATGGGTTGAAATGAATAAAACTGGCCCAAAATTATGGGTAACAGTTCATGAATCGTGAATTTTGGACGCTATAAAATTATTTGCCAATGGGTCGAAATAACTAAAAATGGCTAGAAATCATTTGTAATAGATCATGAATTCGTGAATCTTGGACTCCCTGAAGTTATTTGTCAATGGTTAGTAACGAACAAAAATGGTAAAAATATGGATTATAGCTCATGAAATTATGAATTTTCGGCCTTCACAAAATTATTTGGCAATCGGTCGAATGACTAAAATGGCCAAATATTGTAAGTTATGCTCATGAAATCGTGAATGTTTGCCTCCACAGAATTTTTTTCACTTGGATTGAAACAAATAAGAGTAGACAAAAATCATGGATTATAGCTTATGAAATCACGAAGGACTACTTTAAATTATATGTCAATGGGTTGAAACAACTAGAAATGGGCAACCATTATGGGTTATATCTCACGAAATCATGAACTTTGGATTCTACAAAATTGTTCGCCAATGGGACTAAGCGAATAGAAATGGCTTAAACTCATAGTTAATCGCTCATGAAATCGAATCTTGGACTCTCTGAAATTATTTATCAATGGTTAGGAACTAATAAAAATGTCCAAAAATCTTGGGCTATAGCTCATAAAATCATGAATTTTTGCCTTTGCTAAATTATTTACCAATGGACTGGAATGACTAACAATGGCCAACAATTTTGGGCTATGCTCATGAAATCGTGAATTTTAAATTTTACAAAATTATTTGCTAATGGATCAGAATGACTAAAAATGGCTAAAAATCATGGGTTATGCTTATGAAATCATTAATTTTGGTATCCGTGAAATTATTTGCCAGTAGGTTATAGCTCAAGAAATTGTTAATTTTGGTCTCCACAAACTTATATGCCAATTGGTCAAAATAAATAAAATAGCCAAAAATCGTGGGTTCTACCTCATGGAATTGTGAATTGTAGGCTCTATAAAATTATTTGTCAATGGATCGTAATGATAAAAAATGGCCAAAAATCATGGGTTATAGCTCATGAAATCGTGAATTTCAAATCTACAAATTTATTTGCCAATGTGTTGAAATGAATAAAAATTGCAAAAAAACTCTGGGTTAAAGCTTATGAAATTATGTATTTTTGCCTTCGCAAAATTATTTGCCAATGGGTCGAAATGATTGAAAATGATCAAAACTCGTGGGTTATACCGCATGAAATTGTAAATTGTATACTCTGCAAATTTACTTGCCAATGTGTTGAAACAAATAGAAATGGAAAAAAAATTGTGGGCTATGGCTCATGATATCATGAGTTTTGACCTTCATGAAATTATTTACCAATGGGTCAGAATGGTAAAAAATCACCAAAAATTATGGGTTATAGCTCATGAAATATTAAATTTTAGACTCCAGGAAATTATTTGCTAATGGGTAGAAGTGATTAAAAACAGACAAAGATCGTGATTTATAGCTTATGAAATCTTGAAATTTGGCACTGAGAAATTATTTGCCAATGGTTCGAAACGAATAAAAATGGACAAAAATCATGGATAATAACTCATGAAATCGTGAATTTTGCCTCCCCTAAAATTATTTAATAATGGGTTGGAATGACTAAAAAGGACATAAAATCATGTGTTATAACTCATAAAATCGTGAATGTTTCTCTCACCGGAATTTCATTTTCCTATGGGCAGAAATAAACAAAAATGGATATAAATCATGGGCTATAGCTTATGAAATCATGAATTTTAGACCCCATGAAATTATTTATTAATGGGTTGAAATGACTAATTTTGGACAAACATCATTGATTATAACTCATGAAATCGTGAAATTTGAATTCCACAAAAGTATTTGCCAGTGGGTTAAAATGAATAAAAATGGCCCAAAGTTGTGGGTAATAGCTCATGAATCGTGAATTTTGGACTCTGTGAAATTGTTTGCCCAGAAAATCGTTGCTAATATATCATGAATTCTTGAATCTTGGACTCCCTAAAATTATCTGCGAACAGTTAGAAATGAATAAAAGTGGCCAAAAACATGGGTTATAGCTTATGAAATCTGAGCTTTGGCCTCCGCGAAATTATTTGCCAATTGGTCGGAATGACTAAAAATGGCTAAAAATCATGAGTAATGCTCATGAAATCATGAATGTTTGCCTCCACCAAAATGTTTTCCCTTGATTTGAACAAATGAAAATGGATAAAAATATTGGATATAGGTTATGAAATCACGAAGGACTCCTTAAAATTATTTATCAATGGGTTGAAATGATTAAAAATAGACAAAATTATGGGTTACACCTCATGATATTGTGAAATTTAGATTCCACAAAATTATTTGCCGATGGGATGAAATGAATAAAAATAGCCAAAAATCATGAGTAATAGCTCATAAAAATATGAATCTTGGACTCCATGAAATTATTCATCAATGGTTAGAAACTAATAAAAATATCCAAAAATCTTGGGTTATAGCTTCTGAAATCATGAATGTTTACCTCCACAAAATTATTTGCTAATGAGTCAGAATGACTAAAAGTGGCCGAAAATTATGGGTTATGCTCATGAAATTATGGATTTTAAACTCCACAAAATTATTTGCCAATAGATCAGAATGACTAAAAATGCCTGAAAATCATGGGTTATATTCATGACATCAGGAATTTTAGCCTCCGCGAAATTATTTGCCAATGTGTCTTAATAACTGAAAATGGCAAACAATCGTGGGTTATAACTCAAGAAATCATTAATTTTGGCATTTGCAAACTTATAGGCCTATTGATCGAAATGAATAAAAATGGTAAAAAATCGTGGGTTCTAGCTCATGGAATCATGAACTGTGGGCTCTGCGAAATTATTTGCCAATGTGTCGTATCGATAAAAAATGGCCAAAAATCATGGGTTATAGCTCATGAAATCGTAAATTTTAGAATCGAAAAAAATTTATTTGCCAATGTGTTGAAACAAACAAAAATAAAAAAAATTATGAGTCATAGCTCATGAAATCATGTATTTTGGCCTCCATAAAATTATTTATCAATGGGTCAAAATGAAAAAAATAGACAAAATCATTGGTAATAACTCATGAAATCGTAAATTTTGAAAATGAATAAAAACTTTCTAGAAATCATGGGTTATAGCTCATAAAATCATGTATTTTAGCCTCTGCAAAATTATTTACAATTGGTCAAAATGAATAAAATAGCCAAAAATCATGGTTATAGGTTATGAAATCTTAAATCTCAGGTTTTGCGAAGTTATTTACTAATAGGTCATAACGACTGAGAATGACCAAAACTCGTGTGCTATAGGCCATGAAATTGTGAATTGTAGACTCTGCAAATTTATATTCCAATGTATTGAAATGAATAAAATGAAAAAAAAGTTGAAGGTTATAGCTCATGATATCATGAATCTTGGCATCCATGAAATTATTTACCAATGGGTCATGTTATGGTATTTTTACTACCAAATCTTAATCCCCAATTAGTAGCAGACAAGTATCCCGCATTAAGCACTTAATCAAGCCAGCACCACGGGAGGGCCGACATCTTTTGTAGCATGCATCTCAAGATGCCGACTCCAATGGCAGTACATGCCGACCCTTGGGATGAGCCGACTCAATTGGACGACATCCCGCAATGCCGCCTCAATTGGTCGACATCCCACAATGCCGACTCGAGAGGCGGTACTTCTCGACACCTGGCCAAGCGCATAAGAAGACGGAGATATACCTCGAACCCCTCACCGATGGCGCGTCGCCATCGTATTCAATGCATGATCAAAGATATTATTTTTCCATCCCCGATGATCTTTATGACACATCGGACCACGCCGGCAACCCATGCCCCTAGTCACTTCACATTAAATGCCGAAGTGACTCACCAGCGGCCGACACGTGTAAAGCGAATGCTGACACGGCCGCCAATTCATACTCGGCCATAGTTACCAAATCACCCCTCTATTTATCACTATAAATAGGGGGACTATTTCCAACACCTAGGGAAGCAATCTTTACTGCATTTTGATTAATTAACTGAGCTCAAGAACTCCTGCAGTTCATTTTACCCTTCACTCAAGCACTTTACTGACTTGATCGTCGGAGGAACAACCGGGGACATCAACCCCGTCCTCTTACGTGCTTCAATTTGTGCGGGGAAGAACAGTTCTTTACTCTAAACCAGATATTCGGAGAAGTGAGCGGTCCCTCATCTCCTCAACAACATAACTAATTGACTGTGTGATCCATTGCATCAGCACGTCAGAACGACAAAAAAATTACCAAAAATCGTGGCTTAATGCTCATGAAATCCTTAATTTTGGACTCCGTGAAACTATTTGCTAATGGGTCGTAATGACTGAAAAATAGACAAACATCATGAGTTATAACTAATATAATTATGAATTTTAGACATCATAAAATTATTTACCAACGGTTTGAAATGAATAAAAACGGACAAAAATAGTGGGTAATAGCTCATGAAATCGTACAATTTGTCATCCCCGAAATTATTTATTAATGTGTTGGAACAACTAAAAATTGCCAAAACTTATGTGTTATAACTCTCGAAATCATGAATGTTTGCCTCAATGGAATTTCATTTTCCCTTGGGCAGAAACAAATGAAAATAGACATAAATCAAGGGTTATAGTTTATGAAATCGCAAAGTACTCCTTGAAATTATTTGTCAATGGGTTAAAATGACTAAATTTAAACAAACATTATTGGATATAACTCATGAAATCGTGAAATTTGGATTCCATGAAAGTATTCGCTAATGGTCAAAATTAATAAAAATGGCCCAAAATCGTTGGTAATAGCTCATGAATCTTGAATTTTGGACTTCGCGAAATTATTGCCAAAGGGTCGAAACAACTAAAAGTGGCCAGAAATTGTTGGTAATAGATCATGAATTTTGAATCTTGAACTTCCTGAATATATTTGTCAATGGTTAGAAATCAATAAAATTGGCCAAAATGTGAGTTAAAGCTAATGAAATCATGAATTTGGGCCTCTGTAAAATTATTTGCCAATTGGTTAGAATGACTAAATACGATCGAAAATCGTTGGCTATGCTCATGAAATCATGAACGTTTTCCTACGGAATTTTTTCTTTCTTTGGCTGAAATGAATGAAAATAGTCAAAACTCATGGGTTATAGCTTATGAAATCATGAAGGACTCCACAAAATTATTTATCAATGGGTTGAAATGACTAAAAATGGATAAACATTGTGAGTTATACATAATAAAATTGTGAAAATTGGATTCCATGAAATTATTAGCCAATGGGATGAAATGAATAAAAATGCTAAAAAATCATGGATAATAGCTCATGAAATTCTGAATCATGGACTCTACGAAATTATTTGGCAATGGTTAGGAACTAATAAAATGTCCAAAAATCTTGGATTATAGCTCATGAAATCATGAATTTTTGCTTCTGCAAAATTATTTTCCATTGCATCGAAACAACAAAAAATGGTAAAAAATATTGGGTTATGCTCATGAAATCATGCCGTTCATTCTCCATGAAATTATTTGCTAATGGGTTTGAACGAAAAAAATAGTAAAAAATTATGGATTATAGCTCATGAATTCGTTAATTTTGGCCTCAGCAAACAAATAAAAATGGCTAGAAATTGTGGGATATAGCTCATGGAATTGTGAATTTTGGGCTCTGTAAAATTATTTGCCATTGGGTTGTAATGTCAAAAAATGGTAAAAAAAGCATTGGTTATAGCTCATGAAATCGTGAATTTTGGAATATGCAAAATTATTTGTAAATGTGATGAAACGAATAAAAATTGCAAAAAATCATGGGCGAAAGCTCATGAAATAATGTATTTTGGCCTCTGCAAAATTATTTGCCAATGAGTCGAAATAAATAGAAATGGACGAAAATCATGGGTTATGGCTCATGCAATTTGAATATTGAACTCACCAAAATTATTTGTCATTTGGTCAAAATGAAGAAAAATGGTAAAAAATAATTGGTAGTAGCTCATGAAATTGTAAAATTTTGACTTAATGAAATTAATTGTCTAAGAATCAAAATAACTAAAACTGGTTTAAAATCACAGGTTATTGCTCATAAAATCATGTATTTTGGCGTCCACAAAATTATTTGCCAGTGGATCGAACTGAATAAAAATAGCCAAAAATCATGGATAATAGCTCATGAAATCGTGAATTTTGGAATATGCAAAATTATTTGCTAATGGGTTGAAATGAATAAAAATTACAAAAAATCATGGGTTATATATCATGAAATCATAAATTTTGGACTCTACAAATTTATTTGCCAATGTGTTGAAATGAATAAAAATTACAAAAAATCATGGCTTACATGTAACAAAATCATAAATATTGGTCTCTGCAAAATTATTTGTCAATGGATCGAAATGGATAAAAATGGCTAAAACTCTGGGGTTATTATAGTTTTGGAAATTATGAATTTTAGGCACTGCAAAATTATTTGCAAATGGTCATAACAACAAAAAAGGGCCTAAATTGTGAATTTTTAGAATTTACAAATTTATTTGCTAATGGGTTGAAATGAATAAAAATGGCAAAAAATCATGAATTTTGGCCTCAGCAAATTTATTTGCTAATGGGTTGAAATAAATAAAAATGGTAAATAATCATGGGTGTAGCTCATATAATCTTGAATTTTGGCCTCCATGAAGTTATTTACTAATGGGTCAGACTGACTAAAAATGGTCACAAATTATGGGTTATAGCTCATGACTCGTAAATTTTGGACTTTTTAAAATTATTTGTCAATAGGTTGAAATGACTAAAAAAAAATCATCAAGAGTTATAGCTCATGAAATCATTAATTTTAGACATCGTAAAATTATTTGTGAATATGTCAAAATGAATAAAATGGACAACGCTTGTGGGTAATTGCTCATGAAATCGTAAATATATGACACCACAGAATTTCATTTTCCCTTGGGTTGAAAAATACAAAAATGGACATAAATCGTGGGTTATAGCTTATGAAGTTGTGAATTTTGGACTCCACGAAGTTATTTGTCTATGGGTTGAAAAGTCTAAAAAGGACAAACATTATGGGTTATAGGTCATGAAATCGTGAAATTTGGATTCCACAAAATTTTAGGTCAATGGGACGAAACACATAAAATTAGCCCAAAATGGTTGGCATTAGCTCATGAAATCTTGAATCTTGGGTTCCATGTAATTATTTGTTAATGGTTAGAAATGAATAAAATGACCAAAAATTATGGGTTATTGCTCAGAAATCATGAATTTTAGCCTTCTGAAATTATTTACAGTCAATCGAATGACTAAAAATGCCAAAACTTGTGGGTTATGCTCACGAAATCATGAATTTTGGACTCGTAATATTATTTGCCAATGGATCGAAATGACTAAAAATGGTCACAAATTATGGGTTA
Organism: Asparagus setaceus; assembly: GCA_012295165.1. Classification (NCBI taxonomy): domain Eukaryota; kingdom Viridiplantae; phylum Streptophyta; class Magnoliopsida; order Asparagales; family Asparagaceae; genus Asparagus; species Asparagus setaceus. Next base: position 63,854,313 of record CM022704.1, read on the forward strand.
TAGCTCATGAAATCATGAATTTTAGCCTTCTGAAATTATTTGCCAATGGGCACGAATAACTTAAAATGGCAAAACAATCGGTGGTTATAGCTCCTAAAATCGTTAATTTTGGCCTCCATAAATTTTTATCCCAATGGGCGAAATAAATAAAAATGGTAAAAATTATAGGTTATAGCTTATGAAATCATGAATTTTGAGCTCTGTGAAATTATTTACAGTCAATCGAATGACTAAAAATGGTCACAAATTATGGGTTATAGCTCATAAAATCATGTATTTTGGAATCTCTGAATTTATTTGCCAATGTGTTGAAATGAATAAAAATGGTAAAAAAGTCGTGGGCTAAAGCTCATGCAATCATGTATTTTAGCCTCTGTAAAATTATTTATCAATGGGTTATAACAAATAAAAATGACAAAAAATCGTGGGTTATATAACTTAATCTATCATGAGTTCGAACTCAACAAAATTATTTACCAATTGGTCTAAACGAAGATAAATGGTCAAAAATCATTGGTAATAGTTGATGAAATTATAAAATTTGGACTCTGCGAAATTATTTGCCAAAGAGTCGAAACAAATAAAATTGGTAAAAAATTATAGGTTATATAGCTCATAAAATCATATATTTTGGCCTCTACGAATTATTTGCCAATGGGTCAAACCGATTAAAAATGGCCGAAAATCGTGGGTTATATAGCTCATGAAATTGTGAATTTTAGACCCTGTGAATTTATTTGCCAATGTGTTGAAATGAATAAAAATTATAAAAATTATGGATTATAGCTCATAAAATCATGTATTTTAGCCTCCGTAAAATTATTTGTCAATGGGTCAAAATAAATATAAAATGTCCAAATTTTAGGGTTATTAGCTCATGAAATAATAAATTTTGGGCACTACGAAATTATTTGCTAATGGGTAAGAAAGACAAAAAAAATCAGCAAAAATCATGGGTAAATGGTGAATTTTGGAATCTGCGAATTTACTTGCAATTGGGTTGAAATGAATAAAAATGACAAAAAATTATGGGTATAGCTCATCAAATCATGAATTTTGACCGCCGATAAATTATTTACCGATGGATCGAGACTAACTAAAAGTGACCAAAAATGCGTGAATTATAACTACGAACTCATAAATTTTGGACTCTACAAAATTATTTATCAATAGGTCGAAATAAATAAAAATGGTAAATAATCATGGGTGTAGCTCATATAATCTTGAATTTTGGCCTCCATGAAGTTATTTACTAATGGGTCGACCGACTAAAAATGGTCACAAATTATGGGTTATAGCTCATGACTCGTAAATTTTGGACTTTTTAAAATTATTTGTCAATAGGTTGAAATGACTAAAAAAATCATCAAGAGTTATAGCTCATGAAATCATTAATTTTAGACATCGTAAAATTATTTGTGAATATGTCAAAATGAATAAAATGGACAACGCTTGTGGGTAATTGCTCATGAAATCGTAAATATATGACACCACAGAATTTCATTTTCCCTTGGGTTGAAAAATACAAAAATGGACATAAATCGTGGGTTATAGCTTATGAAGTTGTGAATTTTGGACTCCACGAAGTTATTTGTCTATGGGTTGAAAAGTCTAAAAAGGACAAACATTATGGGTTATAGGTCATGAAATCGTGAAATTTGGATTCCACAAAATTTTAGGTCAATGGGACGAAACACATAAAATTAGCCCAAAATGGTTGGCATTAGCTCATGAAATCTTGAATCTTGGGTTCCATGTAATTATTTGTTAATGGTTAGAAATGAATAAAAATGACCAAAAATTATGGGTTATTGCTCAGGAAATCATGAATTTTAGCCTTTACGAAATTATTTACCAGTCAATCAGAATGACTAAAAATGCCAAAACTTGTGGGTTATGCTCACGAAATCATGAATTTTGGACTCTGTAATATTATTTGCCAATGGATCGAAATGACTAAAAATGGCTGAAAATCAAGGGTTATGCTCATATAATCATAAATTCTAGTCTCCTCAAAATTATTTGCCAATGGGCCTGAATAACTTAAAATGGCAAAACAATCGGTGGTTATAGCTCCTAAAATCGTTAATTTTGGCCTCCATAAATTTTTATCCCAATGGGCCGAAATAAATAAAAATGGTAAAAAAATTATAGGTTATAGCTTATGAAATCATGAATTTTGAGCTCTGTGAAATTATTTGCTAATGGGTTGAAATGAATAAAAATGGCAAAAATCATGGGTTATAGCTCATAAAATCATGTATTTTAGCCTCTGTAAAATTATTTGCCAATGTGTTGAAATGAATAAAAATGGTAAAAAAGTCGTGGGCTAAAGCTCATGCAATCATGTATTTTAGCCTCTGTAAAATTATTTATCAATGGGTTATAACAAATAAAAATGACAAAAATCGTGGGTTATATAACTTAATCTATCATGAGTTCGAACTCAACAAAATTATTTACCAATTGGTCTAGCGAAGATAAATGGTCAAAAATCATTGGTAATAGTTGATGAAATTATAAAATTTGGACTCTGAAATTATTTGCCAAAGAGTCGAAACAAATAAAATTGGTAAAAATTATAGGTTATATAGCTCATAAAATCATATATTTTGGCCTCTACTAATTATTTGCCAATGGGTCAAACCGATTAAAATGGCGAAAATCGTGGGTTATATAGCTCATGAAATTGTGAATTTTGGACTCTGTAATATTATTTGCCAATGTGTTGAAATGAATAAAAATTATAAAAATTATGGATTATAGCTCATAAAATCATGTATTTTAGCCTCAGTAAAATTATTTGTCAATGGGTCAAAATAAATATAAAATGTCCAAATTTTAGGGTTATTAGCTCATGAAATAATAAATTTTGGGCACTCTGAAATTATTTGCTAATGGGTAAGAAAGACAAAAAAATCAGCAAAAATCATGGGTAAATGGTGAATTTTGGAATCTGCGAATTTACTTGCAATTGGGTTGAAATGAATAAAAATGACAAAAATTATGGGTATAGCTCATCAAATCATGAATTTTAGACATCAAAATATTATTTGTGAATGGGTTGAAACAAATAAAAATGACAAAAATCGTGGGTTATATAGCTCATGAAATAATAAATTTTGGACTCTACAAAATTATTTATCAATAGGTCGAAATAAATAAAAATGATAAATATCAAAAGTTATAGCTCATGAAATCATGAATTTTAGACATCAAAATATTATTTGTGAATGGGTTGAAACAAATAAAATGGACAAAAATTATGGTAATAGCTCATGAAATTGTGATCTTTGGCCTCCTCAAAATTATTTGTCAATATGTGAAAATGATTAAAAATAGGCAAAATCATTGGTTATAGCTCAAGAAATCATGATTATATGCCTCCACGGAATTTCATTTTCCTTTGGGTTGAAACAAACAAAAATGGACAAAATCGTGGGCAATAGCTAATAAAATCATAAATCTTAGACTCCATGAAATTATTTCTCAATGGGTTGATAAGACTAAAAATGGACAAACATTGTGAGTTACATAGCTCATGAAATTGTGAAATTATTGTTCGCGGTAAAAGTTGGGATGATTGTCATTGATTTGAACTTGCTTACAAACTTCAGTCGCCTGAAACAAATTCAAAGAGAAATATCGCCTTTTATTTTAAGGCTTACAATGAAAATCAAAAAAGATTACAACTTTTTATCCTTGTGAACAAACACGAGGATCTCTGTTATATCGGATCCTCGCTTGCGTGGGTTCTTTGCCTGTGCCGGGGACTTATTGTGTCCGTGGACCACAGCGCAATCCGATCGAGTAGGGCGGGTTACGGAACTACAGATGTAAAGGGGCTCGTTTCACGAAGAAGCGAAGCGCTGAGGATCACACTCACGAAGGAGAGGATCGCGGGCGGGTGAGATCTACTAGGAGAAATCCGCAGCTATCCACGAGATTAAGGCGAAGCTTAATCTAGAGGGTATCTGTAGTTCGACCGAATTGGTTACCTTTTGATTGAAGATCGGCGTTGGCTGGACTTGTGCTCGCCGTTGCTTTCGAGAACCGTCGCCGATTACTCGTAGATCTCGCAAGAACTCTTGAAGTCCGAGCCTTTGAAAGATCCCAAAATCCAATCGGAAGCCGCTCCAAATCCCCTTCGGCGTGCCCTCGAAGATGACACCCCTATTTATACAATGGAAGGGGGTGCCGACCACCTTGGTGGCTCGGCCACTGGCGAGCACCTCGACCAAGTTGGCGAGGTGGCTCGGCCAAAGTGGCCGAGCCACCTCGACCACTGGCGGCCTCACGACGAGTTGGTAGAGCACCTCGACCAAGTTGGTAGAGGTGGCTCGACCAAAGTGGCCGAGCCACCTTGGCCACTTTGGTAGAGTTTGGCCTGGCCGTCTTGCGGCGTTTTCGTCGTTTTCGTCGTTTCTCCGTCGATTCTTTTGGTCTTCGGGCTTGGTTTTGCCCGGTGATGTTGCCGTTGTGTTTGAGTCCGTGCGATCAACTTTGAGCTCAAATAGTTCGTTTGCATCGGCCGGACTAAGTATGGTTGATTCCGTCTCATCGGCGTTTGAGTTTAATCAACTTCGACGCGTCGTTTCATTGGCTCGTGCGTCTTGCCGACTCACTTCATGTGCTCGTCGACTCGCTCTGGCGTTTTCGCGGCGTGATGCGTTTTGCGGCGTCGGTTTGTCGAATGGATCGTCGGTTGTCAACCCATCGTCCGCGAGTTTCGTTGAGATGCGATAAGCAATTTTTATGCCTCTGATACCCCTCCAAAGCGTCTCGGTCTCGATTCTTGATGAGTGCGGGATGCTTTGGACATGATGGTTCCGGCCTTGATCGGTGAGGGTCCCAAAGATAGCTTCAAATCTTGATTCTTTCGGATCATCCAGTTCTTTGTAGGATTCACGATAAGATCCGCGGTCTTTGCATTTATTGTCGACCGCTTGTTATCTTGACTTCGAAGGCGGTGGGTGAGTTTTGTTTGTAACTTCGTGTCGGTTGGTCGTTGTTTGACTAACCATCGATTTTGGACTTCTCCGTATGTCGGCGAACTCCTTGTTGGCAACACGCTGGTCGTGTCGAATACATGGAACTTCATAACCCTCACTCGGCTAATCCCTTCATCATCCGTCGTTGTTGGTTTAGCTACTGGCGGAGGATATGATTATCCGATGTCAACATGACTTTCACTCCTCGTTGAAATTTTGGAAGCGGTTTATACCGTAATCCTAGTTGGAGTAGGATTAGGCGGCGTGTTGATTAGCGTCGATGCCATCCATACGATCGAGTTATCCTAAGAATATTTCTTGTGAAAATATTCTTAGGGAACTTCTCGACAAATTAGGAAGCGGTTTATACTCGTAATCCTAGTTGGGTAGGATTAGGCGTAGCGTTGATCGGCGTCGATGCGATCCATACGATCGAGTTATCCTAAGAATATTTTTGTGAAAATATTCTTGGGAACTTCTCGATAAATTAGGAAACGGTTTATACTCGTAATCCTAGTTGGAGTAGGATTAGGCGGCGTTGATCGGCGTCGATGCGATCCATACGATCGAGTTATCCTAAGAATATTTCTTGTGAAAATATTCTTAGGGAACTTCTCGACAAATTAGGTAACGGTTTATACTCGTAATCCTAGTTGGAGTAGGATTAGGCGGCGTTGATGTCGATGCAATCCATACGATCGAGTTATCCTAAGAATATTTCTTGTGAGAATATTCTTAGGGAACTTCTCGATAAATTAAGAAATAGTTTATACTCGTAATCCTAGTTGGAGTAGGATTAGGCGGCGTTGATCGGCGTCGATGCGATCCATACGATCGAGTTATCCTAAGAATATTTCTTGTGAAAATATTCTTAGGAACTTCTCGACAAATTAGGAAGCGGTTTATACTGTAATCCTAGTTGGAGTAGGATTAGGCGGCGTTGATCGGCGTCGATGCGATCCATACGATCGAGTTATCCTAAGAATATTTTCACAAAAATATTCTTAGGAACTTCTCGACAAATTAGGAAGCGGTTTATACTCGTAATCCTAGTTGAGTAGGATTAGGCGGCGTTGATCGGCGTCGATGCAATCCATACGATCGAGTTATCCTAAGAATATTTCTTGTGAAAATATTCTTAGGAACTTCTCGATAAATTAGGAAGCGGTTTATACTCGTAATCCTAGTTGGGTAGGATTAGGCGGCGTTGATCGGCGTCGATGCGATCCATACGATCGAGTTATCCTAAGAATATTTTCACAAAAATATTCTTAGGAACTTCTCGACAAATTAGGAAGCGGTTTATACCGTAATCCTAGTTGAGTAGGATTAGGCGGCGTTGATCGGCGTCGATGCAATCCATACGATCGAGTTATCCCTAAGAATATTTCTTGTGAAAATATTCTTAGGAACTTCTCGATAAATTAGGAAGCGGTTTATACCGTAATCCTAGTTGGGTAGGATTAGGCGGCGTTGATCGGCGTCGATGCGATCCATACGATCGAGTTATCCTAAGAATATTTCTTGTGAGAATATTCTTAGGGAACTTCTCGATAAATTAGGAAGCGGTTTATACTGTAATCCTAGTTGAGTAGGATTAGGCGGCGTTGATCGGCGTCGATGCGATCCATACGATCGAGTTATCCCTAAGAATATTTTTGTGAAAATATTCTTAGGGAACTTCTCGATAAATTAGGAAGCGGTTTATACTCGTAATCCTAGTTGAGTAGGATTAGGCGGCGTTGATCGGCGTCGATGCGATCCATACGATCGAGTTATCCTAAGAATATTTCTTGTGAAAATATTCTTAGGGAACTTCTCGATAAATTAGGAAGCGGTTTATACTGTAATCCTAGTTGGGTAGGATTAGGCGGCGTTGATCGGCGTCGATGCGATCCATACGATCGAGTTATCCTAAGAATATTTCTTGTGAGAATATTCTTAGGGAACTTCTCGACAAATTAGGAAGCGGTTTATACCGTAATCCTAGTTGAGTAGGATTAGGCGGCGTTGATCGGCGTCGATGCGATCCATACGATCGAGTTATCCTAAGAATATTTTTGTGAAAATATTCTTAGGAACTTCTCGACAAATTAGGTAACGGTTTATACTCGTAATCCTAGTTGGGTAGGATTAGGCGGCGTTGATCGGCGTCGATGCGATCCATACGATCGAGTTATCCTAAGAATATTTTTGTGAAAATATTCTTAGGAACTTCTCGACAAATTAGGAAGCGGTTTATACTCGTAATCCTAGTTGAGTAGGATTAGGCGGCGTTGATCGGCGTCGATGCGATCCATACGATCGAGTTATCCTAAGAATATTTCTTGTGAGAATATTCTTAGGGAACTTCTCGACAAATTAGGAAGCGGTTTATACTCGTAATCCTAGTTGGAGTAGGATTAGGCGGCGTTGATCGGCGTCGATGCGATCCATACGATCGAGTTATCCTAAGAATATTTTTGTGAAAATATTCTTAGGAACTTCTCGACAAATTAGGTAACGGTTTATACTCGTAATCCTAGTTGAGTAGGATTAGGCGGCGTTGATCGGCGTCGATGCAATCCATACGATCGAGTTATCCTAAGAATATTTCTTGTGAAAATATTCTTAGGAACTTCTCGACAAATTAGGAAGCGGTTTATACTCGTAATCCTAGTTGGGTAGGATTAGGCGGCGTTGATCGGCGTCGATGCAATCCATACGATCGAGTTATCCCTAAGAATATTTCTTGTGAAAATATTCTTAGGAACTTCTCGACAAATTAGGAAGCGGTTTATACTCGTAATCCTAGTTGGGTAGGATTAGGCGGCGTTGATCGGCGTCGATGCGATCCATACGATCGAGTTATCCTAAGAATATTTTTGTGAAAATATTCTTAGGAACTTCTCGACAAATTAGGAAGCGGTTTATACTCGTAATCCTAGTTGAGTAGGATTAGGCGGCGTTGATCGGCGTCGATGCAATCCATACGATCGAGTTATCCTAAGAATATTTCTTGTGAAAATATTCTTAGGAACTTCTCGACAAATTAGGAAGCGGTTTATACTCGTAATCCTAGTTGGGTAGGATTAGGCGGCGTTGATCGGCGTCGATGCGATCCATACGATCGAGTTATCCTAAGAATATTTTTGTGAAAATATTCTTAGGGAACTTCTCGATAAATTAAGAAATAGTTTATACTCGTAATCCTAGTTGAGTAGGATTAGGCGGCGTTGATCGGCGTCGATGCAATCCATACGATCGAGTTATCCCTAAGAATATTTCTTGTGAGAATATTCTTAGGGAACTTCTCGATAAATTAGGAAGCGGTTTATACTCGTAATCCTAGTTGGAGTAGGATTAGGCGGCGTTGATCGGCGTCGATGCGATCCATACGATCGAGTTATCCTAAGAATATTTCTTGTGAGAATATTCTTAGGGAACTTCTCGATAAATTAAGAAATAGTTTATACTCGTAATCCTAGTTGGAGTAGGATTAGGCGGCGTTGATCGGCGTCGATGCGATCCATACGATCGAGTTATCCTAAGAATATTTCTTGTGAGAATATTCTTAGGGAACTTCTCGACAAATTAGGTAACGGTTTATACTCGTAATCCTAGTTGGGTAGGATTAGGCGGCGTTGATCGGCGTCGATGCAATCCATACGATCGAGTTATCCTAAGAATATTTCTTGTGAAAATATTCTTAGGAACTTCTCGACAAATTAGGAAGCGGTTTATACTGCCGCTTGGATTATGCGGCTATATTTTTCGTTCTCGGGTATTATCTGGATGAAATCATCATACGTTATAAGGTTGTGACTCAATCTATGTAAGATGAATTCAGCGCCATTTACTAGCGAATATTTTCGATTTTCGGTTGATTATTCCTCGGGAGCTTTTCCGACCCTCGCGGTCGATGGGCGTCATAGTGACTATTATTCCATGTGTGATGATCCGCGATTTTTATCTCGCCTCGATTTGCACAGGACATCGTGAGCGATCGGTATTTGAGGAGTTCAGCGTTCTCCGACGATTGGTCACCGATCGCCGCTCGTAGGGGCCTTGACTCACGAACCTTTGCGAAAGGCAGTTATCTATTCGGCTTCGGTTAAGGATCCGGATCTGACTCTTATCGAGAGTGAGAGGTGGTTGAACAAAGACGACGGAGGCCCTTGTATATTCCGGATACCTCGTCGGCTCTCATTGACCGACCTTAGACACCATCTTTGTGACCGCCGTATGTCATGGCGTCGACCGAGAGCATGATCATATTCATTGTGGGTTTATTACCCGGCCGGTTCGGGTTCCAGCGAGAATCGCGTCATCGGCCTTCACCACAGGGTTGTAGAGTGGACACACCGCCCGTGATGAGCTTTTGTTCTGCCTCGACTTTGAAGAATCGCCTTGCTAAATTGGGCGAGAGATGCGTCGTCGATCATAGATTCTTGGTGGGTACACTTTCGTCAAGTAAGCTTGGTGGGGTCGCTGACGCTTCGTCCTCGGCCGATGGGATGGAGAACCGTGCTTGCGATGCGTATTGGCGATTAGTGCCACTATGTATGGCCTTCAATCGGTGCCAACCATTTCTTTACTTTATTCGAGCTTTATAATCCAGTTGAATCGTTTCTCACCAAACATGGCGAGTTGGGGTTGGCTTTGCATGAGATGTACCGTATTTCAGGTCTACCCATGGGGAAGATGCTATATCGAGTACTTTCCCTCAATCGAGGCGAGCGGTGAAGGAGCATACGCCCGTCGTTATAAGACTTTATGGGATCTCACTTGTCATTACCATATAGCTCGGCCCAATCGAACCTTAGCTAAGAGGAAATCGCGGTGAGTGCAGGCGGTTGCCAATTACTTGTTCCGGCATTTGGAGGACAAATCGGCGAGGAAATATGTGAACTATCACGCTCACTCCTTGAAGGTTAATGAACTGATCAAGAAGTCCGAGGCTAACTCTTATACACTCGGCTTCGCTAAAGAAGGCTTTCCTTGGGGACCAAGTTTGCGACCTTTACGTGGCATGCGGTGAAGCCTATCCGGTAGATAACTCTTCTAGCGGGCTATCTTGCAATCGGCTCAAGAAGTGTGTGGTTCCATATCAATCGATGATGCTTTACCTTTGGAGGTCCTTTATCCTGCGGTTCAACTTCGCCCACAAGAAGGAACTCTCTCTCCTTCGGTGATGGTGGCGGTATTCACCGTGGATTGCGGCATATAGTTGGCGTTTACCCGAGAAAGGGCGAGCCATCATCACGCATCCCTTCCGTCCGAGTAGAGCTCCCATATACCTATTTGATGACTGGTTGGTCCTTCATCGTCCGACATGATGTCGGCACGGGTTCCACAGATTCGTCTACTCCTTTCTTACGGTTGGTAGAGGATTGCGGATGGAAGGCGTGGTTTTGCGAGATCAAAGCAGTCTGATTCACAAAGGGTGGATCTTTTCGGATGTTTTCCTCGATTCTCGGTCAATATGGTGAGTCCTTGGTCGACGAGGAGGTGCCAAGACACGCCAGACTTCACTTAACATTGGCTATTTCAAGCGGCTAGTGAATATCGGGCGAGGTATCTCACCTTAGAGTAAGTGAGGAATGCTTCATTGAGCCTTATTTTCCTGTCGTTTTGCTCGCCCGGTTCGGTTCACGACCAACTTTATGTTGGGAACCCGAACCGGCGACTCGGACTTCGAGGTGGACTTGTGGATGGCCTTGAGCATGGTTGTGGGCGTCATGGGATGTACGGTGCTAGATTGATCTCGAGCTCGGGCCGTCGGTGGAGTCGACATTCCTCCATTGTAGTTGGCTATTAGTAGCTAACGAGTCAGTCCTGTGAGGGCCATCTCGAATCTGGTAGCGAAGCATCGTTGCGGCATTGAACACTGCGGATGCGGTCAAGCTCGAGGAAGCGCCGCCAATCTTATCGGCCGGGTGAGGTGAGGAGGAGTTCCACAACTCGGCTGCTACTTTAGGAGAGGACCAAGCGGAGGCTGCAGCTCATGAGAAGGATCTCGGTACTTTCTCCTTTTCCCTTTCGTTTTCTCATCCTTTCCATTAGAGTTCTCATCCAATTGAATTTTCAGGAAAATCTATTGAAGAGGAAGAATTTCGACCCTCTCAAGGGGTTAAACGAAAGAGGCTAGCTCATAAGAATCACGTGAATCCTCGGTCCTTTGATATAGACTTGACCAGTAATGCTCCAGTCGGTGACGGAGGTAATAATTCACCGTGATGAACTCTGAAATTTCAACTTTTGCAGACTGACATTTCTCCGTTTGCCTGCAGGGGGTTCTAGGGATTATAATCCTGGCTTTGATTTTCCTCCCCACAATTCTGTTGAGCCCGGTTCTGCTCATGCTGAGCCAAGTTTTACTCAACAGATGTATGGAGCTCTGGCGGAGGAGGTCGATGCAGGACCTGATCCGGCGGACCCAGGTACATCTAACATCGATAATTCCTCTTCTGGGTGGCGAATGCGAGAATGGAATGACTCGGGATTTGTACCCCCACTAATTGCCTCTTTGCTTTTTGTTCTTTTAGAGATTGCGGAGACAAATGCACAAGCGAGACTAGGCAAGCTAACTCCACTATAGGAGGTATGTAGCTTTACCTAGTGTTTGCCTTAATTACATTAAGCCCTCCTAATGCCTTCTTTTGAGAATTCTCCATGGAAGATTTAGTGGGATCAGGTTTATATGGCAACACTTCCATGGATGACTTGCTCGTGCTTGGTCACAAGATGGAGATACCCTTGGTGAGGATTTACGAAGCTACTATCCACTGAAGAAGGTATGAACTTTCTCTTGATTAATTATAGGACCGGTAGTTTGGCCAATACTACTATAATTAAAAGAAGGCGAGACATTCCATTTGTGCGTGGCGGGTACCCCTCTTTCGTCGCTTTCGAGAATCGGCTACCACGGTGACCGTTGAGATAGATGAGCACACCGAGGGCTCAGTGCGGTTGGCTGACATCGGCGATAGATACGCCTCTGGTAGACTCGCTAGCCTCTGAAGCTACACCGAAGGAAGCGGGTAAGGGTCTTTTAGCCAAATAAGCTTTCGCCCATTTTTTTTTTTTTACTGAAAATTCTAAAGTCCTCTTTTCTTACGTGCGAGCCTACATCTCGACTCCATGATCGGCGAGGCGTTGATCTTTGGATGAAGATCCATCCCATCTTATTATCTGTTTGGAAATACGCTCATTCTTTTCTTTGGTGAACAACGTGATCGAAAAGGTCCTTCATGGCGGGCTTTCTCTTCATCGATTCAGGCCTTTGCTTGATCCCGGATGGCTTTGATCACGGGATATGGGTTACCGGTAGCTCGAGCCATTGTTGATGATCTACGCCCATCACGGAGGGGCGGCTCGAGACCAAGAGGCTGCCCGGTGGGGCTTCCTCATACATAGCGCTCATCTGGGCTTCGCGTTTAGAGGCATGGCGCGATGCTCGTGTTTTCTTGGGCTCGAAGTCGGATCTGAGAAAGACAGCGCCCGATCAGCTCGGGGCTGTTGTTCTTGAGACATATTCTTCCTTAAGCCACATCGGTGATATTGTGGCGAGTCGCGGAGAAGGATATCTTGCTTTCGGGGAGAGCTCCATCTTGAGGAAGATAGGATGGGCAATTTGGGTGGCCAAGGCCAACAAGGAAGAAGCCCTCACCGCTGCGTCTAAGGAGCTTGATCTGTCGAAGCAGAAACTGGCCGAGCTCGAGGAGGCAACCACGAAGACACTGAACACCGATGAGGAGTCCTTGAGCGAGTTGCGGGAAGAACTCCACCGGGCTTACAATGGTGAAGTGTCACCATTTCGAACAACAAATCCTTTATCATAGGCTTGATGTTTAAGCGGTTGTAGCTCCTTTTATATTTGCTTCAAATGAATAAGATCCATTCCTTTCATTATTTATTATGATTCTTTTGCCGTCGAAATAATTAACCATAATACTTATAGGATTTTGGCAAACCCTCGACCATCAGCGGGTTTGATTAGCCTTTACCAACCACCGTTTGAGTTGGGCTGGCGTCGCGGATTATCGGGATCCGTTCCGCGCGTGGCGTTGTGCTAAAAGAATGAGACTCTTCTAGACTTCTTTGCTATGATATCGAATACATAGGCCATTACTCTTTTACGGGCAAGAGACCACCCGACAGCAGCGTGTTACCGTAGACTCATCCCTTCTTAGGCTTGGGATAAAATACCCGAGTCGAACTCGGTGTCTTCTTCAATCGGAAAAAGACTAAACCGACAGCAGCGTGTGAAGCGTTGGCTTTATCCCTTCTTAGGCCGGGATAAAATACCCGAATCGAACTCACGGTGTCTTCTTCAATCGGAGAAAGACTAAACCGGCAGCGTGTGGCGTTGGCTTTATCCTTCTTAGGCTTGAATAAAATACCCGAGTCGAACTCGGTGTCTTCTTCAATCGGAAAAAGACTAAACCGGCAGCGTGTGGCGTTGGCTTTATCCTTCTTAGGCCGGGATAAAATGCCCCAAGATGAACCTTGGTGTCTTCTTCAATCGGAGAAAGACTAAACCGGCAGCGTGTGAAGCGTTGGCTTTATCCTTCTTAGGCTTGGGATAAAATGCCCCAAGATGAACCTTGGTGTCTTCTTCAATGGGAGAAAGACTAAACCGGCAGCGTGTGGCGTTGGCTTTATCCTTCTTAGGCTTAGGGATAAAATGCCCCAAGATGAACCTTGGTGTCTTCTTCAATCGAAAAGACTTCGAGGCGACCTTGATCGGACTACAGTGCGAAAATCTCGGCGCATACCTTGGTCGGCTACCTAAGATAAGAGGAGGAACTAAGAGTGGGATCTCCACTCAGAACCGAAGAGACTCGAGGCGACCTTGATCGGACAACACAGTGCGAAAATCCGGCGCATACCTTGATCGGCTACCTAAGATGAAGATGGAACTAAGAGTGGTATCTCCACTCAGAACCGAAAAGACTTCGGGTGACCTTGATCGGACAACTGATGCGAAAATCCGGCGCATACCTTGGTCGGCTACCTAGGATGAAGATGGAACTAAGAGCGGGATCTCCACTCAGAACCGAAAAGACTTCGGTGACCTTGATCGGACAACTGATGCGAAAATCCGGCGCATACCTTCGGTCGGCTACCTAGGATGAAGATGGAACTAAGAGCGGGATCTCCACTCAGAACCGAAAAGACTTCGGGTGACCTTGATCCGGACAACACAGTGCGAAAATCCGGCGCATACCTTGGTCGGCTACCTAAGATGAAGATGGAACTAAGAGTGGGATCTCCACTCCGAGAACCGAAGAGACTTCGAGGCGACCTTGATTCGGACAACACAGTGCGAAAATCCGGCGCATACCTTCGGTCGGCTACCTAAGATGAAGATGGAACTAAGAGTGGGATCTCCACTCCGAGAACCGAAGAGACTCGAGGCGACCTTGATCGGACTACAGTGCGAAAATCTCGGCGCATACCTTCGGTCGGCTACCTAAGATAAGAGGAGGAACTAAGAGTGGGATCTCCACTCAGAACCGAAGAGACTCGAGGCGACCTTGATCGGACTACAGTGCGAAAATCTCGGCGCATACCTTGATCGGTAGCTACCTAAGATGAAGATGGAACTAAGAGTGGTATCTCCACTCAGAACCGAAAAGACTTCGGGTGACCTTGATCGGACAACACAGTGCGAAAATCCGGCGCATACCTTCGGTCGGCTACCTAAGATGAAGATGGAACTAAGAGTGGTATCTCCACTCAGAACCGAAAAGACTTCGAGGTGACCTTGATCCGGACAACACAGTGCGAAAATCGGCGCATACCTTCGGTCGGCTACCTAGGATGAAGATGGAACTAAGAGCGGGATCTCCACTCAGAACCGAAAAGACTTCGGGTGACCTTGATTCGGACAACACAGTGCGAAAATCCGGCGCATACCTTGATCGGCTACCTAAGATGAAGATGGAACTAAGAGTGGGATCTCCACTCCGAGAACCGAAAAGACTTCGAGGCGACCTTGATCGGACAACTGATGCGAAAATCGGCGCATACCTTGATCGGTAGCTACCTAAGATGAAGATGGAAAGAACCCCTCCGTTTATCACGAAAGGGGTTTTACGCTTGGAGAGGAAGAATTTTATATTCTATCTCCGGCGTAAAAGGGATTTTGAGTGGGCCTCTTGTTCATAGACGGAATCAAGAGAGGATTATGGTGATGTACCAGAAAATTTGTAGACCCACCGTCAAGGAATTTGATCGGTGGGGGAAATTGTGATGGAGGATAAATCTAAGGTTATCCTCGCGAAAAGTGGGTGAAACATCCCACGAGGAACTTCCCGTCGAAACGGGTTATCCCGAAGATACTATGGGTAGTATTTCTTCAGGAACTTCCCATTTATCGGCATTAATTGCCGGTCGCCATTTTGGGTAATGAGGCGATATGCACCATTGGAGTAAACCGTTTCTATTACAAACGGGCCCTCCCATTTAGGTTCGAATTTACCTTTCTTTTTGGAAGTGAGGATTATCGGTCGTCGAGCAGCGAGGACCAAATCTCCTTCTCTAAAGGTTCTCTGTCGAACTTTCTTGTTGAAAGCCTTCGACATCCTAGCTTGGTAGAACTCAATGCATTGTTGAGCCTCCAGGCGCTTCTCATCTAACATCTCAAGCTCTTGAGGCGTTTTTGATGTTGTTCTTGGTCGTCATCTGTTGAAAGGCGTCGCGAAGTGGCGAATCTGAATTTCCAATGGGAGAAGCGCTTCACGTAGGCCGAGTGCGGGGTCTCTCGGTTGGCGTCGCGTCTGATCGTCGCGTCGCCCGAGTGCTTCTCGAGTTTATCATCGGTCTAAGCTTGTTACTTTTCACAAGCTTCGGCGTAATTTTGATAATCGTCTTGTTGAATGCTTGGCTAATCCATTTCTTCTTTGGATTATAAGGCATTGTGAGACATCTTGTATCTTGAATTTCTCACAAAACGATGAAGGAATTGCGATAAATTGGGGACCGTTGTCATGCGATCCGTTTTGGGACACCGTGTCGATAGATGACATGGTGTTTGATAAACTTGATGGCGGTACTTCGCCTTTACTTCCTTTAGCGGGATTGCTTGACCCACTTGGAGAAGTAGTCGGTGATCGCTAGAATAAACCGATCTCCTTTAGCGGCGGAGGAAAAATGGGACCTACCACGCCCATTCCCCATGTCTCGAATGGCGAGGATGTGGCGAAGGATGCGATTGCTCGGCGGTGATGCATATAATTGGCGTGAATTTGACAGCGTGGCATTTCGGCGTGCTCATTGCGTCATTAATCATTGTGGGCCAAAAGTAACCCATTCTCCTGATTCGATCGTAGAGTTTGGGACCAGGCTGGTGTGCACCACATTCACCCTCGTGTGCTTCCCGAAGGACCTCTTCTGCCTCCTTGTTTGAAAGGCATCGGAGTAAAAGACCATCGTACCCCCGGCGATATAGCATCTGGGTTTCTGTGTCGTAAAAGAATCTGGGAGCTCTTCGTCGGATTGACTCTCTCTCCTTCACGTCTTCCGGCAGAATACCGTGTAAGACATAATCGATGATAGGAAAGCGCCAATCTCGGGGCTCCAACTTGGTTTGGGTTGCATGTACCTCTTTGGTAACTACCCCTTTGTCTTCTTGTACCCCATCATATATTGGTACGAAGAGCTGGTGAGTCCTGACCGTAACTAATTGCTCGGTCTCGGAAGGTTGTGCTAACGACACAGCTAACGCCGCCAGTGCATCCGCATAAGCGTTTTGGAGGCGCGGGATATATTCGATGAAGAATTCTTCGAATGAGTCCGCCATTTCAACGGCTACCTGATGATAGGGGACCAGATCAGGGTTCCTCACTTCGTAGTCACCACGGACCTGCTTAACTATCAGTTGTGAATCCCCATACGCTTCGAGATATTCGACCCCCAGCTCTTTGGCGAAGCTAAGTCCGATAAGTAGCGCGTTGTATTCGGCTACGTTATTGGAGCGAGGTTGATGGCGAATAAGCACGGGCATGACATGATTCCGGAAATCAAGACAACTCCGACTCCAGCGGAGATTTTAGAACGTCCGGGGGTACTTGCCACATTGGTGGCCCGAGAAGCTCCGTCAAAATACAATCGCCATATTTGTTGGTGCGATGTAGTGTTGACTTCTTGAACTTCATCTGGAAGATCATCATATAGCTCAAGCGCATCCGTTGTCGGTGGCGACCAAGAGATCTAAATCGCTTGTCCTTTGGTGACTTACATTGTTTGAAATACAAGTCATATTGGGACAAGAGCAAGGCCCATTTCGCCAAACGCCAACTCATTGAGGCGGTGGGTCATAAATATTCGGACCGGATTTACATTAGAGATAACATAAATCGTCTGTCAGGCTAAATAATGCCGCATTTTTGAATCGCGAACACTAATGCAAGGCACCGCTTCACCATTGGATATCGAGACTTCGGCCGACTAATGTTGGCTTAGGTAATACTGCACGACCGTGACGGTATCGTCGTCTTGTGCAAGTAAAGCGCTTAACGAATGATCCGTTGCCTTGGCGTAGATCAAAAGCGGTTTTCGGACTGCGGTTACAAGCTGGAGGTTTAGCGAGATATGATTTGATCTCTTGAATGCCTTACGGCGTCGTCCCAAATAAGCGACCGCCCTTCTTGTTCAACTTGGAGAGCGGTGGCACTTCGGATAGGTTCGATATGAACCGTCGGATGTCATGTCGTCCTTGTAACCCCCGAAGTTCTCTCGCATTTCTGAGGTTGCAACTCTTGAATTGCCTTCACTTTATCGGGATCGGCGTGGATGCCCTTATTTGTGACGACAAAGCCGAGGAACTTGCCACTAGACATCCCAAGGAAGGATTTGGCGGGGTTCATCTTTAGTTGATGAGTCGCATGAGTTGAATACCGTTCTAAGATCTTCGATGTGATCTCCTTTGTCCGCGGCTTTTCACGACCAAATCGTCGGCGTAGCATTCGACCTTTTCGAAGATGATCACGGAAAATCTCCGTCATTGCTCTCGGTATGTTGCGCCAAAGATTTTGAGGCCGAACGGCATGACCGTAGCAATATATGCCGATGGGCGTTCGAGCTATTTGTGTGTTTGGCGTCATCGGGGTACATCTTGATTTGATTATACCGAAAAGCCATCCATAAAGGACATTCTTTCAAATCCACGCATGTTGTCAACTATGACATCGGTGATTGGAAGAGGAAAGTCATCTTCGGGCAAGCGGCGTTGAGGTCTCGTAGTCGACCACAGTCCTAATCGACCCATTTTTCTTCATGGCCGGGACTATATTAGCCACCCAATCCGGATGTTGAATTTCCTTGATGAATCCGATTCTATGAGTTTCTTCACTTCGTCAACAATTGCCTCCAATATTTGTGGGCCAGCGTCTTCTTTGTTGCTTGGCGGGTTTGACATCGCCTTGATGTTGAGGCGATGTGTTGCCACATTAGGGTCGAGTCTGGCATGTCCTCGTAACTCGGTGAATACATCGATATACTCCACGATTAGGGCAATCAACTCTTCCTTTTCTTCCAAGGGAGAGTATTGCGATGTTTATGAGTTTAGGATGCTCTTCATCCCCATATTAACTGGACTACCTCATCCTTAGTGGGGGTTCTCTTTGTTGAACCTATCCCCAAAGCTGCTCTTGGAGTTGATGGATCCATGGGTCTTCCCATGTTGGCATGTCTTCATCACTCTCAACAAGAGTGGATCGACCGTAGCCATATTTGACATCAAAGCCTTGAAAGCTTGTCCAAGGTGGTGTCGAATCCCAGAAGAATCGGGCGAATGTCCGTCTCCCTCACGGGTGGATTATTATCAATCGACCATGAGCATTCATCTTCGAGGAGGATTAGTATCCCAATCCCTGTTGGTCATATCGCCTTTGAGACTCGATCTTGTTGCCAAGCCTATCAAAGCGGCGCCTTCTTGGTGGCTTGGTGGAGTTATATTCGACAACACATACGATTAGTTTGAGAACACGGACAATGCGTGTTCAATTGAGAACTTCTCTTCGAGATTTTCGTACCCCGACCGCGATAGTACAACTCATCGGCATGAATGCCGAGCAACCCTTCGTGTGTTGGTATGACTTCTCGGGTATAGCGTCATCGTCGTCGGATAAGCGTCTCCTTCGAGGATGAGTCACATTATCGAGGTTCCAAGAGTCACTAATCTCAGCGTTAAGCCTTTGGTAGCGAAGTTCGGCGGGCTCTCGAACTTCGATCCAATTCCAGTGAGAGCAGCTACAAGAATCTTCTTATCACGGTTGAGGTGGGTGCGACCCCCTGTACCAGGAGTGACCCGGGACTTCCTTAACGGGCCCAATCATTCTTTGATCGAAATTTTACCTCGATCATCATGCAATGAGCCGAGGTGCTCCAAAGCCATTTTCTTGCTTTGGGATACGCCAACAGGATTGACCGAAGCGAGCACAGAGCTGGATGGACATTTGGATGAAATCGCCGGAGGTGTGATCTTCTTTTGAATCAAGTCACCCCGTGGCGGCCGAGCCTTAGCCGAATCAGTTTGAGGTGGCTGATTCTTGACTAACGTTTTGGCCTTCGTCCGAATCGTTGTTCCGGATTTCGGACTCCAAACTTGGCGCATTTTCGGCGGTCCCTTGTCCACTTCTCCCTTCTTCTACATCCGGGCCTCCTGAACTAGAGCCCGTGTGTGTGCGAGTAATGCACGGCGCCTCTGGATACGTTCTTCAAGTGTTGATCGGTTCCGTTTGACGCGGAACCAATCATTTGTTAGCGGCTTGGAGGAGTTGCCGTGCACCTATTGATGAGGTTCTTGACCTCTCCTGGACTTCAGATCCACTTTGTAGCGACACCGCCGATCGATTCCGTGGCCTTGGCGAACTCAGCGTCGGAGAGTGACGCGCCATCAGCGGCGATCTCCTGCGTAGATCCGGCGATCTTGGATGCCGGAAGGATGCCATTTGGTGCAATTTCGGCAACGGCGGAGTTAAGATCCTCGCCTTAAAGTTCGGGCCGAGGACAAATGGATCTTTCTTGCGGCGGAGATCCTTACGGATTTGTGGGGGAGGGCGATGCGGACAAGGATGATAGTATGATACTCACAAATGAACCCGGATCAACTTGGATTCGGTTGACTTATTTGGGCGTAATTATTACACCCTACGCAGAAGTTTTCGCGGTCCCTTGTCCACTTCTCCCTTCTTCTACATCCGGGCCTCTGAACTAGAGCCCGTGTGTGTCGCAGTAATGCAGGCCTCTGAATCGTTCTTCAAGTGTTGATCGGTTCCGTTTGGCGGAACCAATCATTTGTTGGCGGCTTGGAGGAGTTGCCGTGCACCTATTGATGAGGTTCTTGACCTCTCACGGACTTCAGATCCACTTTGTAGCGACACCGCCGATCGATTCCGTGGCCTTGGCGAACTCAGCGTCGGAGAGTCGACGCCATCAGCGGTGATCTCTGCGTAGATCCGGCGATCTTGGATCTTTGGAAGGATGCCATTTGGTGCAACTTCGGCAACGGCGGAGTTAAGATCCTCGCCTTAAAGTTCCGGAGCCGAGGACAAATGGATCTTTCTTGCAGCGGAGATCCTTCTGGATTTGTGGGGGGAGGACGATCTGGACAAGGATGATAGTATGATACTCACAGCGGAACCCGGATCAACTTGGATTCGGTTGACTTATTTGGGCGTAATTATTACACCCTACGCGAGTTTTGGTCCGCTAGCCGGTTAGCGGGCGGGGTCAAGGGGCAGCGGCCCCTTCGGAGTCGAGGCACCGGCAAAATTTTTTCCTATCTGTCCTTGAGGCCTTTGACTTCTTCTTCGACCGGGATCTGGATTCGCGGCTACGACACGACGGCTTCTTAATTGAAGCCGTTGGCTCCCACTGTGGTCGCCAGCTTGTTCGCGGTAAAAGTTGGGATGATTGTCATTGATTTGAACTTGCTTACAAACTTCAGTCGCCTGAAACAAATTCAAAGAGAAATATCGCCTTTTATTTTAAGGCTTACAATGAAAATCAAAAAAGATTACAACTTTTTATCCTTGTGAACAAACACGAGGATCTCTGTTATATCGGATCCTCGCTTGCGTGGGTTCTTTGCCTGTGCCGGGGACTTATTGTGTCCGTGGACCACCGCGCAATCCCGATCCAGGTAGAGACCCGGGTTCTGGAACTACAGATGTAAAGGGGCTCGTTTCACGAAGGAAACGAAGCGCCTGAGGGGATCACACTCACGAAGGAGAGGATCACGAGCGGTGAGATCTACTAGGAGAAATCACAGCTATCCACGAGATTAAGGCGAAGCTTAATCTAGAGGGTATCTCAGAGTTCGACCAATTGGTTACCTTTGATTGAAGATCGGCGTTGGCTGGACTTGTGCTCGCCGTTGCTTTCGAACCGTCGCCCGATTACTCGTAGATCTCGCAAGAACTCTTGAAGTCCGAGCCTTTGAAAGATCCCAAAATCCAATCGGAAGCCGCTCCAAATCTCCTTCGGCGTGCCCTCGAAGATGACACCCCCTATTTATACAATGGAAGGGGGTGCCCGCCACCTTGGTGGCTCGGCCACTGGTAGAGCCACCTCGACCACTGGTAGAGCCACCTCGACCACTGGTAGAGCCACCTCGACCACTGGTAGAGGCACCTCGACAAGTTGGCCGAGGTGGCTCGAGCCACCTTGGCCACTTTGGCCGAGGTGGCTCGAGCCACCTTGGCCACTTTGGCCGAGGTGGCTCGAGCCACCTTGGCCACTTTGGCCGAGGTGGCTCGAGCCACCTTGGCCACTTTGGCCGAGGTGGCTCGAGCCACCTTGGCCACTTTGGCCGAGGTGGCTCGAGCCACCTTGGCCACTTTGGCCGAGGTGGCTCGAGCCACCTTGGCCACTTTGGCCGAGGTGGCTCGAGCCACCTTGGCCACTTTGGCCGAGGTGGCTCGAGCCACCTTGGCCACTTTGGCCGAGGTGGCTCGAGCCACCTTGGCCACTTTGGCCGAGGTGGCTCGAGCCACCTTGGCCACTTTGGCCGAGGTGGCTCGAGCCACCTTGGCCACTTTGGCCGAGGTGGCTCGAGCCACCTTGGCCACTTTGGCCGAGGTGGCTCGAGCCACCTTGGCCACTTTGGCCGAGGTGGCTCGAGCCACCTTGGCCACTTTGGCCGAGGTTTGGCAGCGGCGCCGTCTTCGCGGCGTTTTCGTCGTTTCTCCGTCGATTCTTTTGGTCTTAGGGCTTGGTTTTGCCCGGTGATGTTGCCGTTGTGTTTGAGTCCGTGCGATCAACTTTCGAGCTCAAGCGGTTCGTTTGCATCGACGGACTAAGTATGGTTGATTCCGTCTCATCGGCGTTTGAGTTTAATCAACTTCGGCGCGTCGTTTCATTGGCTCGACGCCTTGCCGACTCACTTCATGTGCTCGTCGACTCGCTCTCACGCGTTTTCGCGGCGTCGGTTTGTCGAATGGATCGTCGGTTGTCAACCCATCGCCACGAAGTTTCGCTCGCATCGATAAGCAATTTTTATGCCTACAATTATGAGTCCATGAAATTTTACTTGATGGGGCGAAAGGAATAAAATGGCTAAAAATCGTGGGGTATAGCTTATGAAATCATGAATTTCAGCTATCACCAAATTATTTGCCAATGGGTCGAAACGACTAAAAATAGCAAAAACTCATGAGTTATAGCTCATGAAATTATGTATTTTGGTCTTCGCGAAATTATTTGCCAATGGGTAGACACGAATGAAAATGGCCAAGAGTCATGAGTTATAGCTCATGAAATAACAAATTTTAGGCTCCGCGAAATTATTTGCTAATGGGTTGAAATGACTAAAATCATGAATATTTGCCTCCACAGAATTATTTACAATGGGTGGGAATGACAAAAAATGGCTAAATATCATGAGTTATAGATTATGAAATCATGAATTTTGGACTCTATCAAATTATTTGCCAATGGGTTGAATTGAATAAAAATGCCAAATATCATTGGGTTATATAGCTCATGAAATCATTAATTTTGGCCATCGCAAACTTATTTGCCAACAGATTGTAGTGACTAAAAATATCTAAAAACTATGGGTTATAGCTCATGAAATTATAATTATAAACTGTGTAAAATTATTTGTTAATGGATCGAAATGAAAAAGGGTAAAAAATCATTGGTAATAGCTCATGAAATCATAAATTTTGGACTCTGTGTAATTATTTTTCAAAGAGTCGAAATGAAAAAAAGGGCAAAAAAATCTTGGGTTATAGCTCATAAAATTGTGAATTTTAGATCCTGCAAACTTATTTTCTAATGGGTCAAAAAAAAAGCCAAAAATCATGGATAATAGCTCATGAAATCAAAAATTTTGGACTCTAGGAAATTATTCACTAAAGAGTCAAAATGAATAAAACTGGCAAAAAATCATGGATTATAGCTCATGAAATCATATATTTTGGCCTTCGTGAGATTATTTGCCAATGAGTCGAAATAAATAAAAATGACCAAAAATCATGGGTTATAGCTCATGAAATCATGAATTCTAGGCTCTGCCAAATTATTTGTTGATGGGTCGTAATGACTTAAAATGGCTAAAAATTTCGGGTTATAGCTTATGAAACCGCGAATTCTGGACTCTTCAAATTTATTTGTCAATGGGTTAAAATGAATAAAAGTGGCAAAAATCATGGGTTGTAGCTTATGAAATTATGAATTTTGACCTTAACAAAATTATTTATCTACCAGCCTGACAGACTAGGAATGGAAAAAAAACAATGTCTTATAGCTCATAAAATCATCAATTTTGGCCTCCGCGAAATTATTTGCCAACGAAATGATTGAAAACGGATAAACTGTTGGATTTAAATCCAATATATGGGCCAATATATTAAATAAATATGTATTATATGCTATCAATTAAGGCTTGCCCATTAAAGTGATCTAATTTAGGGTTTGGGCTTTTAATACATAATTAAAGTGTGGGCATCCTATGTGTAGAGACCAAAATATAATTATTAATTCTATGATGGGCTGAATTGATAATTATGAATAACTGATTCAGTTATAAATAGGATTGTGGTTCCCCAAATCTTTACGTAGAATCTCTTTCTGATTTTTCATTTTCAGAAGGATTAGGGTTTCTCTAAGGAGGATATATATGTACAAGATTTGAAAGATCTACATCTCAAAACTCAAGAATCACATCCTACTCCATGGATTCAGGTATGGTTCCTCATCTTCTTAATTATCTCAATAGTTTGATATGAACAATCCTTGGGATTTATTAGGGTTTTATTTATTAAATCAAAATGTTTATCTTTTCTTGATCTAACAATTGGTATCGATTATAAAGAGACTTTCGCTCCAGTTTAATCGAAAGACTCTTTCAGGACAATAATGACACTTGTGGCATATTTTAACCTTGAGCTACATCAGATGGATGTAAAGACTGGGTTTCTCAATGGTGACATTGATGAAACAATTTACATGGTGCGGCCAGAAAACTTTGTGTCGGGTGATGCAAAGAAGATAGTTTGTAAATTGAAGAAATCCATCTATGGGATTAAGGAAGCTTCTTGTCAGTGGTATTATAAGTTTCATCAAGTTATCATCTCATTCGGTTTTGAGATAAATGTAGTTGATGATTGTGTATACTACAAGTTCAGTGGGAGTAAACATATTTTTCTCGTTTTATATGTCGATGACATATTACTTGCTAGCAATGATATAGGCTTATTGTACGAAACCAAGAGATTTCTATCAAAGAAATTTGAGATGAAAGATATTGGGGACGCTTCTTTTGTATTGAGCATACAGATACACTCGGAGTATACTTGTGTTATCACAAAAGAGCTATATCGAGAAGGTTCTTAGAAGGCTTGGCATGCAAAATTATAAACCACGTGACACCCCTGTGGCTAAGGGAGATAAATTCAGTTTCAATCAATGTCCCAAGAATGATTTTGAGATTAAGGAGATGCAGCAGATTCCTTATGCGTCAGCAGTAAGGAGTCTAATGTATGCTCAAGTGTGTACGCGTCTGGATATTGCGTACATGGTTAGAATATTGGGTAGATACTTAAGTAATCCTGGATTGGATCACTGGAAAGCAGCCAAGATAGTCTTGAGATATTTGCAGAGAACAAAAAATACATGCTCACGTATCGGAGGTCGGAACAGTTAGAGATCATTGGGTATTCTGACTCCGATTTTACTAGATGCCAAGATAGCATGAAATCTACTTCAGGCTATATCTACCTGCTTGTTGGAGGAGCTATCTCTTGGAAGAGTGCTAAGCAGACACTCATAGCTTTATCCACCATGACAGCTGAGTTTGTAGCATGCTATGAGGCGTCTAATCATGAAATATGGCTGCGATTTTTTATCACTGGGCTGCGAATTGTGGATGATATTGAAAGGCCACTTAAATTATTTTGTGACAATAAGTCAGCAGTGTTGTATTCCAACAACAACAGGAGCTCGACGAAGTCGAAACATATAGACATCAAGTTCCTAGCTGTTAAAAAAAAGTTCAGAGTGGACTTGGGTCTATAGAGCACATTGGGACAAACTGAATGATTGCGGATCCGCTAACTAAAGGGTTACCACCCAAGGTCTTTCATGAGCACACTGCTCATATGGGTGCTTTATCTCTTCAGGATATGTCATTTTAGCGGGAGTTTGTATTTTAGATGTTTTTATTTGTAGACACATTTGTTATGATTTTATGGATATTTTATGGTTATTTACTACAGTATAAAGTATTCAGTTCATAGTCACTCTGATTTTTGGTATGGTTTGATCTCACTAAGGTTTTAAGGTGGACCAGTTAGAAATAGGAATGTTAAGATCACACTACATGAAATTTTCATGCAACACGTCCATGCTTGATCTGTGTTGTTAGTTGTATTGATATAAGTGACCATTGATGGGTCTAGTTGCCACAAATGCAATGCAAATCGCTTTGATCCTATGTTGATATAACTGATAGACAAGATTGTTAAGGATGCATATTGTTTGATAGCAAAATTCATGAGCTCATAAGGTTATATCATAATTCATATTTATATAGTAACATATATGGCCCAAGTGGGAGATTGTTGGATTTAAATCCAATATATGGGCCAATATATTAAATAAATATGTATTATGTGCTATCAATTAAGGTTAGCCCATTAAAGTGATCTAATTTAGAGTTTGGGCTTTTAATACATAATTAAAGTATAGGTCTCCTATGTGTAGAGACCAAAATATAATTATTAATTCTATGATGGGCTGAATTGATAATTATGAATAACTGATTCAGTTATAAATAGGGCTGTGGTTCCCCAAATCTCTACGTAGAATCTCTTTTTAATTTCCCATCTTCAGAAGGATTATGGTTTCTCTAAGGAGGATATATATGTACAAGATTTGAAAGATCTACATCTCAAAACTCAAGAATCACATCCTACTCCATGGATTCAGGTATGGTTCCGCATCTTCTTAATTATCTCAATAGTTTGATATGAACAATCCTTAGGGTTGATTAGGGTTTTATTTATTAAAGCAAAAGGTTTATCTTTTCTTGATCTAACACAAACATCATGAGTTATAGCGCATGAAGTTCTGATTTTTGGACAGCACAAAATAATTTGTGTATGGGTAGAAATGAATAAAAGTGGACAAAATCGTGGGGAATAGCTCATGAAATCTTGAATTTTTATCTGTCCGAAATTATTAACCAATAGAACGGAACAACTAAAAATGATAAAAAAAAATCATGTGTTGTAGCTCACAAAATCTAGAATGTTTTCCTCCATAGAATTTCATTTTCCCTTGGGTTCAAACAAACAAAACTAGACAAAAATTGTGGGTTATAACCTACGAAATTATGAATTTTGGACTCCATGAAGTTATTTGTCAATAGGTCGAAACAACCAAAATGGCCAAAAATCATGGGTTATAGCTCATGAATCATGAAATTTAGATTCCACAAAATAATTTACATATGGGTCAAAACAAATAAGAAATGGCCAAAAATCGTGAGAAATTGCTCATGAATCATGACTTTCAGACTCCACGTAATTATATGCTAATGGGTCGAAACAACTAAAAATGGCCAAAAATCATTAGTATAGTTCATGAAATTGCGAATCTCGGACTCCATGAAATTATTTGTTAATTGTTAGAAGCAAATAAAAATGGCCAAAAATCATGGGTAATAGCTCAAGAAATCATCATTTTTTGCCTCGCGACATTATTTGTTAATGGGTCGGAATGACAGAAAATGGTCGAAAGCAATGGGTTATACTCTTGGAACCATGAATTTAAGCTTGCATGAAATTATTTGCCAATAGGTCGAAACAACCAAAAATGGCCAAAAATCGTGGGTTATATAGCTCATTCAATCGTGAATTTTAGACTCCAAAAATTATTTACCAATGGGTGCAAACGAATAAAAATTACCAAAAATCATAGGTTGTAGCTCATGAAATCATTAATTTAGGCCTTGGCAAACTATTTGCCAATGTGTCAAAACGTCTAAAAATGATAAAAAATCATGACTAATTAGCTCATGAAATTATGAATTTTGAACTCAACAAAATTGTTTGCCAATGGGTCAAAATAAATAAAAATGGTAAAAATTATTGGTAATAGCTCATAAAATTATAAATTTTAGACTCGTAAAATTATTTTCGAAAGACTCAAAACTAATAAACACAGTTAAAAATCATGAGTTATAGCTCATGAAATCATATATTCTTGACTCTATAAAATTATTTACCAATGGGTCTGAATGATTAAAAACTAAGAATGTAATTTCTAACTCATGAAATCGTGAATTTTAGACTCAGTGAAATTATGAATTTTGGACTCCATGAAGTTATTTGTCAATAGGTCAAAATAAATAAAAATGGTAAAAATTATTGGTAATAGCTCATGAAATCATAAATTTTAGACTCTATGAAATTATTTGTCAATAGGTCAAAATGACTAAAAGGGATAAGCATCATGGGTTATAGCTCTAGAAATTATGAATTTTTACTCCAATAAATTATTTGCCAATGGGTCAAAATGAATAAAAATGGTAAAAAATCATAGGGAATAGCTCATTAAATTATAAAGTTTAGACTCCGCGAAATTATTTGTTAATCGTTTGAAAGAAGTAAAAAAGGCCAAATATCATTGGTTATCATGAAATCATGAATTTTGGACTGCACAAAATAATTTGCTAATGGGTGGAAACGAACAAAAAGGGCCAAAAATCGTGCGTTATGGCTCATAAAATCATGAATTTTGGCCTCCCTAAAAGTATTTGCATATGGGTCAGAACGACTACAAATGGTTAAAAATCATGGGTGATAGCTAATAGTATCATGAATTTTGAGCTCAGCGAAATTATTTACTAATGGGTCAAAATAACTAAAAATGGGCAAAAATCATGAATTATTGCTTATGAAATTGTAAATTTTGGACTACGCAAAATTATTTGCTAATGGTCGAAATGATTAAAATCGGACAAACAACATGGGTTACAACTAAAAAATCATGAATTTTAGACGTTGTGAAATTATTTTCCAATAGGTCAAAATAAATAAAAAAAGATAACATCATGGATTATATTTTATGAAACCATGAATTTTAGACTCCGTGAAATTATGAATTCTAGACTCCGCGAATTTATTTCTGAATGGGTCAAAAAAACTAAAAATAGCCAAAAATCGTGGGTTATAGCTCATGAAATCATAAATTTTGAGCTCTGGAAAATAATTTGTCAATGGGTAGAAATGAATAAAAATGACCAAAATTGCGGTTATAGCTCATGAAATCATAAATTTTGGCCTCCCTAAAATTATCTCCCAATTGGTCTGTACGATAGAAAATGACCAAAAATCATAGGTTATGGCTCACAAAATTGAGAATATTTACCTCTGTGGATATTTTTTTCTTTGGATTGAAACGAATGAAAATGCATAAAAATCATGGGTTATAACTTATAAAATTATGAATTTTAAACTCCATGAAATTATTTGTCAATATATTTAAATGACTAAAAATGGACAAACATTGTAGGTTATAGCTCATGAAATCATTAAATTTGGATTCCACAAAATTATTCGCCTATGGGTCAAAATGAATAAAAATGCCAAAAATCATGGTAATAGCTCATGAAATCGTGAATTTTGGGCTCCGCGAAATTATTTGTCAATGAATCGAAATAACTATAAATGGTTAAAAACCATTGGTGATAGCTCATGAAATCCTAAATCTTGGACTCCACAAAGTCATTTGTCAATGGTTAGGAATGAATAATAGTGTCCAAAAATTATAGGTAATAGCTTATTAAATCATGAATTTTGCCTACACGAAATTATTTACCAATTTGTCGGAATGACTAAAAATGACTGAAAATAGTGGGTTATGCTCATGAAATCATGAATTTTAGCATCCGTGAAATTATTTGCCAATGGACCAGAATGACTAAAAATGACAAACAAATGTGGATTATTGCTTACAAAATTGTGAATTTTGAACTACACAAAATTATTTGTGAATGGGTCAAAATGAATAAAAATGATTAAAATTGTTTATAATAATTCATGAAATTGTAAAATTTTGACACTAAGAAAATATTTACCAAAGAATCGTAACAAATAAAAATGACCAAAAATTATGGGTTATAGCTCATGAAATTATAAATTTTTGCCTCGGAGAAATTACTTGCCAATGGGTTGAAATAATTAAAATGGCTAAAAATCATGGGTTATAGCTCATGAAATTGTATATTTTGGGCTCCACAAAATTATTTGCTAATGGATAGAAACTAATAAAAAAGGCCAAAAATCATTGGTTATAGTCATTAAATCCAGATATTTGGCCACCCAAAATTATTTGCGAATGGGTCCGAAAGACTAAAAATCGCCTAAGTCGTGGATTATGACTCATAAAATCATGAATGTTTGCCTCTGGGAATTTTTTCCCTATGGTCGAAATGAAAGAAATGGACAAAAATCATGGGTTGTATCATATTAAATTATAAATTTTGGACTCCATGAAATTATTTATTAATGGGTTGAAACAACTAAAAATAGATAAATTGTGGGTTTATAGCTCATGAAATTATAAAATTTAGATTCCGTAAAATTATTAGCAATGGGTTGGAATGAATAAAAATGACCAAAAATAATGAGTAATAGCTTAGGAAATCATGAATTTTAGACTCTGCAAAGTTATTTGCTAATGGGTCTAAATATTTAAAAATAACCGAAAATAATTGTTTATAACTCATCAAATCATAAATTTTAGACTTTGCAAAATTATTTACCAATGGGTTGAAATGAATAAAAATGACTAAAAACAACGGGTTATAGCTCATGAAATCATGAATATTGGCCTCCACGAAATTATTTACCAAAGAGTCGAAATGAGTAAAAATGGCCAAAAATCGACAGTAATAGCTCATGAACATGAATCTTGGACTCGATGAAATTATTTGCCATTGGGTCGAAACAACTAAAAATGGCCGAGGGCCAATAGCTCATGAAATCATGAATTTTAAACTTCATGAAATTTTTTGCCAATGGTTCAAACTAAAAATGGCAAAAAATCATGGGTCATAGCTCATGAAATCGTAAATTTTAAACTCTGCAAATAATTTGCCAATGGGTGGAAATGAATAAAAATAACCAAAAATTACTGGTTATAGCTCATGAAATCGTGAATGTTTGCCTTCGTGGATATTTTTTCCTTGCATTGAAATGAAAGAAAATGTATAAAAATCATGGGTTATTACTTTTGAAATTGTGAAATTTGGACTCCACAAAATTATTTGTTAACAGGTTGAAACAACTAAAAATGGACAAGTATTTTTAGTTGTAGCTCATGAAATCGTGAAATTTAGATTTCAAGAAATTATTTGTCAATGGGTCAAAATGAATAAAATAGGCCAAAAATCATGGGTAATAGCTCATGAAATCGTGAATTTTGGACTCTATGAAATTATTTGTCAATGGGTTGAAGTTACAAAAATGACCAAAAATCATTGGTAATAGCTCATAAAATCATGGATCATGGACTCTGAAATTATTTATCAATGGTTGGAATGAATAAAATGTCCATAAATCGTGGGTTATAGCTTATGAAATTATGAATTTTGGCATTCACAAACTTACTTGCCAATAGGTAAAACAACTAAAATGGCCAATATCGTGGGTTATAACTCATGAATTTTAAATTTGTAACTTTGTGAATTAGTTGCTAATGGGTGAAATGAATAAAAATAGCTAAATATCGTTGGTTATAGCTCATGAATTCATTAATTTTAGCATTCATGAACTTATTTGTCAATGAGTCGGAACGACAAAAAATGGCCAAAAATCATAGTCATAGCTCTTTAAATCATGAATTTTGAACATTGCAAAATTATGTGCTAATAGGTCGAAATGAAGAAAAATGGTCAAATCATTGGTAATAGCTCATGAAATCGTAAATTTTGGAATCTGCGAAATTACTTGCCAAAGAGTCAAAATGAATAAAAATAGCCCAAAATCGTGGGTTATAGCTCATGAAATTATTTAATTTTGCCTACGCGAAATTACTTGCCATTGGGTTGGAAAGACCAAAAATGATCAAATTTTGTGAGTTATAGCTCTTGAAATCGTGAATGTTTGCCTTCGTGGATATTTTTCCTTGCATTGAAATGAAAGAAAATGTATAAAAATCATGGGTTATTACTTTTGAAATTGTGAAATTTGGACTCCACAAAATTATTTGTTAACAGGTTGAAACAACTAAAATGGACAAGTATTTTTAGTTGTAGCTCATGAAATCGTGAAATTTAGATTTCAAGAAATTATTTGTCAATGGGTCAAAATGAATAAAATAGGCCAAAAATCATGGGTAATAGCTCATGAAATCGTGAATTTTGGACTCTATGAAATTATTTGTCAATGGGTTGAAGTTACAAAAAATGACCAAAAATCATTGGTAATAGCTCATAAAATCATGGATCATGGACTCTACGAAATTATTTATCAATGGTTGGAAATGAATAAAAATGTCCATAAATCGTGGGTTATAGCTTATGAAATTATGAATTTTGGCATTCACAAACTTACTTGCCAATAGGCCGAAACAACTAAAAATGGCCAATATCGTGGGTTATAACTCATGAAATTTTAAATTTGTAACTTTGTGAATTAGTTGCTAATGGGTCGAAATGAATAAAAATAGCTAAATATCGTTGGTTATAGCTCATGAATTCATTAATTTTAGCATTCATGAACTTATTTGTCAATGAGTCGGAACGACAAAAAATGGCCAAAAATCATAGTCATAGCTCTTTAAATCATGAATTTTGAACATTGCAAAATTATGTGCTAATAGGTCGAAATGAAGAAAAATGGTCAAATCATTGGTAATAGCTCATGAAATCGTAAATTTTGGAATCTGCGAAATTACTTGCCAAAGAGTCAAAATGAATAAAAATAGCCCAAAATCGTGGGTTATAGCTCATGAAATTATTTAATTTTGCCTACGCGAAATTACTTGCCATTGGGTTGGAAAGACCAAAAATGATCAAATTTTGTGAGTTATAGCTCTTGAAATCGTGAATGTTTGCCTTCGTGGATATTTTTCCTTGCATTGAAATGAAAGAAAATGTATAAAAATCATGGGTTATAGCTTTTTAAATTATGAATTTTGGACTTTAAGAAATTATTTATCATCGGGTTGAAACAACTAAAAATGGGCAAATATTGTGGGTTTATAGGAAATAAAATCGTGAAATTTGGATTCCACAAAATTTTTTGCCAATGGTCGAAATGAATAAAAATGGCTACAAAACGTGGATAATCACTCATAAAATCGTTAATTTTGTACTTCGTAAAATTAAATATCAATGGATAGAATTGAATAAAAATGGCTAAAAATCTAGGGTTATAGCTCATGAAATCATGAATCTAGGCCTTCTGAAAATTATTTTCTAATGGGTCGAGATGACTAAATATGGCCGAAAATTATGGGTAACAGCTCATGAAATATTAAATTTTAGACTCGGCAAAGTTATTTACCAATAGGTCGAAACAACTAAATATGGTGAGAAATCATGGGTTACTTATCATGAAATTTTAAATTTAGGACTCTGAGAAATTATTTGCCAGTGGGTCGAAATAAATAAAAGCTACCAAAAATCCAGGATTATTGGTCATGAAATCATTACATTTGGCCTCTGTGGACTTATTTTAAATAGGATAGATCAACCAATTTCCTACAGCAACGCTGATCTGAAAGGCATTGAGACGCCTCATGATGACCCTCTCATTATATCGGCCGAGATTAATGGCTTTCGGGTCAAAAGAATCTTAATCGATACCGAGAGCTCCACCGATATCCTGTTCATGGATGTCTTCAACTAGATGGACATCGACAAGTCCAAACTGCAACATTGCCGAGGTCCCCTCATTGAGTTCACAGGACACTCGCCCCTACCAGAAGCGCTGATTACTCTCCCCCTAATGGTCAGCGAGTACCCTCGCCAGTCCACTATTTAAACTTAATTTGTGGTAATGAACATAAAGTCTGCTTACAACGTTATTCTCGAAAGAACCTCCCTGAATAACCTACAAGTTGTCCCGTCCACCTACCACCTGATGGTGAAGTTCCCGACCTCAGAAGTAGTTGGGTTCGTGAGAAGCAATCAACAAGAGGCTAGATCATGCTATCTGCTCTCGATGAAAGAGAAAGGAGTATTGGAGACCCTGCCAATTGAGAAGACCTGTCTCCAGATGGAGAAAGAACTAGAACAGGAGCTTACGACTCCCGTGAAAGAGTTATAGGAAGTGCCGATCGACCATGATGAATCAAGAAAGGTCAGAATCGGGTCAGGCCTCGTTGAGCCACAACGAGGAGCTGTGATCGCTTTCCTACGCGAGAATGCAGATGCGTTTGCTTGGGTACCCGAAGACATGCGGGAAATTCTCCCCGAAGTGGTGAGCCATGAGCTCTCAGTCGACCGATATAGCAAGCCGGTTCGACAAAAGAAAAGGCATCTTGGCCCTGAGAGGCAGAAGGCAGTCGTAGATAAAGTCAACCGATTGCTCAAAGCCGACTTTATCAGAGAGGTTCAATACCCAGAGTGGCTATACAATGTGGTGCTGGTCAAGAAGTCTTTTGGCAAGAGGAGGATATGCATGGACTTCACAGATATAAACAAAGCTTACCCAAAGGACAACTATCCCCTTCTAAGGATCGACCAATTAGTAGACGAGAGAGCGTGCCATGAACTGCTCAGTTTTATGGACGTCTTCTCTGAATACAATCAAATCATGATGGCAGAGCATGACGAAGAGAAGACCTCATTCATCACAGACTAAGGGACCTACTGCTACAAGGTGATGCCCTTCGATCTTAAGAATGTATGGGCCACTTATCAAAGACTGATCAACAAGATTCAAGCACCAGATCAACCGCAATGTGGAGGCGTATGTGGACGACATCCTTGTGAAGTCGAAACAGGCGGCATCTCATGTGTCGGATCTTGAAGTAACTTTCTCAAACCTTAAACACTTCTGCATGAAGTTCAACCCAGCCAAATATGCTTTCGGTGTGTAATCAGGCAAATTCCTTGGGTTCATGAATACCTAATGGGGCATTGAGATCAACCTCGAGAAAATAACCGCCATAGAGCAGATGCCTGAGCCTCGCACATTGAAGGATGTCCAGAAGCTGAAAGGCAAGTGATAGGGAATAAATTGAAACCTAAGTTACAAGTGTACAACTATCAAGTTATAGTATAAAAGTTTTCGATCCCTCAAGGAAGGGGTTGTAGGACTTAATCAAAATTGATTCAAAAGTTGTGTATGACAATTAGGAGTGATAATGTGGTTGTGGAGAGAATAAGAGAGTGGTTGTGATTATATACAAATAAAAAAACTAGATTAAGAGGGGAGAAAGAAAGATGAAGAAATAGAGGGAAATAAAATCAAGAAACAAATAAAAAATCAAGAATAAAAGGAAAATCAAGAAAGTAAAAGATGGAGGATTCAATTAGAGATATGAGGAATATAGAATTGAATCCACTAGCCAATTTTACTTAGAATTTATGAACTATTATGTTTTATCACATTTTACTTTAGATTTATTAAGCATAGACTATCAAACCATTTAAGGAAAGCATAACCTATCAAATTATCATCCAAGCAAAATTAACATTCGTGAAAAGAACAACAACTAGATAGTAATTCTAAAATTCATAAGCATAACCTATCAAACCACTCAAGATAAGCATAGATTATCAAATTCTTCTTCTACTAATTAGTTCTCTAGTTGATTATCCTAAACATGATTATTTTAAGCACAAGAGAATAATCCATAAATTATAAAAGAAATCAAACTAGTTTCACACAACTCTAAAATTCCTACAAGAATTTAGTTCAACATCTTAGAAAATAAAAATAAAGAAATAAAATCTAGACTAGAGAGAATGAAAAATAAAACTAACTACAAAAGGAAAATAAGAATAAAAAGTAAAGATCTAAACTATGAACAAAAAGGAAAGAACATAAAAGAAAATCTAAACTATGCAAGAATTTAAATCTATACTATAAAATAAGCATAAGAATATCTTGTAACAATAAAGACATGAAAGTAAATCTACTCTACAAGGCATCAAAATAAATCTAAAACAAGAGGGTTCTAGCCCATTTAATATCTAAAACAAGAAAAGAAAATATTACAAGAAAATAAAAGATAAAAGGAAAAATTTACATTGTAAGAGGGTTCTAGCCTCTTGAAGGCAAATCTTCATCTCATCTTCATCTTCACTAACAAATAAAGAGAAGAAAAGAAAAAAATATAAAAAGGTGAAAAAATTCTTTTATTAATTGCAGCAAAGTTATAATTTTGGAAGGTCTTCTCAATTAAGAATAACCATCCTCTCTAAATGGAGTTTTTATAAAAATTTTCATACTCAAACCCCTCACCCTCTACCCTTATTTATAGCCTACCAATCGGTTGACCAATCGGTTGGCCGGTCGATTGATTTGCAACAGAATTTCGATTTTGTTAATTTCTTGACCCGATTTCTTCATAGATCATTGAGCTTTCTTGGACCTTCTTTTGTCTTCATATTTGGGCTTCAATAAATGGTAGAAAATCAGAGAGTTCGAGTTTTTTAGGCTTTTATTCATTAACTCTTCATTAACATGCAAATTAAGATAAAATATATTATTAGTGGTATATTTATTTATATAAAATAGACAATGAGGGTATAAAATTGTAATAAAAATGTGATTATCAAATACCCCCATATCTAAACTTTTACTAGTCCTCTAGCAAAGAAAGAAATTGAAATAGAAAGAAAGAAAAATCCTAACTCATTTTCGCAGGAATCGCAGTTGAATTTAGGCATACAATAAGCCTTTAAACCTCTAGGTTACCCTAGAGGACGAGTTGTAGTCTCGTGAGGATTTGCAGTGAATATACCCATAAAATTCGGTTAACTTGTCAATTTAAAGAAGTTAATGTATAATCAATTCACGATATATTTAAATATTCTAATTGAAGCTAGTTTTGACTCAAGAAAATATTTTTATTTATAACTCTAAGGTAAATCTCTTAGAAAATCTTTTTATTATAGTTATACAAAATCAAGTTTAAGTTTGAAATTTAATTTAAAAGTTTTGAAAAGAACATGCTAACTCTTTGTTTTAAATAATTTTCAAGTCTCTTAATCAATTTATTTTTCAAGAACATATATACAAATATAACTATATATATAAAAAATTGTTACTATTTTTTTACATTTATAATTCCTTGGCGATTTTTGTTCTACTTGATCGGGCTTTCTAAATGACCATTTAACGAGTTTTGGGCCAATGAATCCCAACTCAATTGGGCTAAAGTCATTAAGCATGAATTACTCCTTGGGCTTAATTACTTGGTCAACTTAGGCTTTATAAGATAGAACCACCTTGAATTTCAAGAGAATTTTTATTGGTGCCCATTTTTAGCACTCTTCTTTGTAAAGTTAGTTTTTAAAAAAATATATATGTGTATATGTATATATATCTTGAAAAATATTTAGATCAAGAAAACTTGAAAAATTATTTTCTACTCTAAGCTAAGAATGCAAAAATTTTATTATTTTAATTAAAAGTCTAAGTTAAGATTTTAGTGGAGTATACTACTTTGAAAATGATTTCTTAAGAAATTTATTTAGAGTTATCATAAAAGGTGAACTTGAGTACAAAACTAACTAAGGATTAGAAAATTTAAAATTTATCAAATAGATCAATTATTAATCAACTCTATTAAGTTGGCAAGTGACAATAATTTTATGAGAAAGCAAAGAAAGAAAGAAAGAAATTGAAAGGGAAAGAAAGAAAAATCCTAACTCACTTTTGCAGAATCGCAGCTTGAATTTAGGGCATACAACAAGCCTTTAAACCCTAGGTTACCCTAGAAGATGAGTTGTAGTATCGTGAGGGTTTACAGTGAATATACCCACAAAATTTGATTAACTTGCCAATTTAAAGAAGTTCATGTGTAATCAATTCACGATATATTTAAATATTCTAATTGAAGCTAGTTTTGACTCAAGAAAATATTTTTATTTATAACTCTAAGGTAAATCTCTTAGAAAATCTTTTTATTATAGTTATACAAAATCAAGTTTAAGTTTGAAATTTAATTTAAAAGTTTTGAAAAGAACATGCTAACTCTTTGTTTTAAATAATTTTCAAGTCTCTTAATCAATTTATTTTTCAAGAACATATATACAAATATAACTATATATATAAAAAATTGTTACTATTTTTTTACATTTATAATTCCTTGGCGATTTTTGTTCTACTTGATCGCTTTCTAAATGACCATTTAACGAAGTTTTGGGCCAATGAATCCCAACTCAATTGGGCTAAAGTCATTAAGCATGAATTACTCCTTGGGCTTAATTACTTGGTCAACTTAGGCTTTATAAGATAGAACCACCTTGAATTTCAAGAGAATTTTTATTGGTGCCCATTTTTCAGACTCTTCTTTGTAAAGTTAGTTTTTAAAAAAATATATATGTGTATATGTATATATATCTTGAAAAATATTTAGATCAAGAAAACTTGAAAAATTATTTTCTACTCTAAGCTAAGAATGCAAAAATTTTATTATTTTAATTAAAAGTCTAAGTTAAGATTTTAGTGGAGTATACTACTTTGAAAATGATTTCTTAAGAAATTTATTTAGAGTTATCATAAAAGGTGAACTTGAGTACAAAACTAACTAAGGATTAGAAAATTTAAAATTTATCAAATAGATCAATTATTAATCAACTCTATTAAGTTGGCAAGTGACAATAATTTTATGAGAAAGCAAAGAAAGAAAGAAAGAAATTGAAAGGGAAAGAAAGAAAAATCCTAACTCACTTTTGCAGAATCGCAGCTTGTATTTAGGGCATACAACAAGCCTTTAAACCCTAGGTTACCCTAGAAGATGAGTTGTAGTATCGTGAGGGTTTACAGTGAATATACCCACAAAATTTGATTAACTTGCCAATTTAAAGAAGTTCATGTGTAATCAATTCACCGATATATTTAAATATTCTAATTGAAGCTAGTTTTACTTAAGAAAATATTTTTGTGTATAACTCTAAGGTAAATCTCTTAGAAAATCTTTTCATTATAGTTATACAAAATCAAGTTTAACTTAGAAATTTAATTAAAAGTTTTAAAAGAACATCTTGACTCTTTGTTTTAAACAATTTTCAAGTCTCTTAATCAATTTATTTTTCAAGAACATATATACAAATATAACTATATATATATTAAAAAGAGTTAGTATTTTTATTTTCACACTCTTTACTCATTGGTGATTTTTGTTCTACTTGATCGGGCTTTCTAAGTGACCATTTAATAAGTTTTGGGCCAATGAATCCCAACCCAATTGGACTTAGGTCATTAAGCATGGAAATACTCTTTGGGCTTAATTACTCGGTCAACTTAGGCTTTATAAAATAGAACCACTTTGAATTTCAAGAGAATTTTTATTGATGCCCATTTTCCGCAATCTTCTTTGCAAAGTTAGTTATTATTATTAATATATATGTGTATATGTATATATATCTTGACAAATATTTAGATCAAGACAACTTGAAAAATTATTTTCTACTCTAAGCTAAGCATGCAAAAATTTTATTATTTTAATTAAAAGTCTAAGTAAAGACTTTAGTGAAATATACTACTTTGAAAATAATTTCTTAAGAAATTTATTTAGAGTTATCATAAAAGGTGAACTTGAGTATAAAACTAGCTAAGGATTAGAAAATTTAGTATTTATCAAATAGATAAATTATTAATCAACTCTATTAAGTTGGCAAGTGACAATATTTTTATGAGAAAAGAAAAATATGACAAAAAAAGAGAAAAAATGGTAAAATAAAGAGAAAAATGACTAGTCCCCACCCCACGCCTAAATTTTGTGTTGTCCTCAATGCAAACCCTATGATGCACAAAGTAAAGCTGATAAGAAATGAAGCACTTACATTTGTTCGGTTGATCTAGAACAATGAGAAAAAACTGCAATTACCTTTGGTATGAGGAGGATGAAGTCAAAAAAAATTTTCATATCTTTTTTTTCCATTTTTTCTTTTTTCATATATCTTTTATTTCTTTTTTTCTCTTGTTTTTATATTTTTTTCAAAAGAACAAGAAACTCTCAAATGAGAGAAGAATAAATTCTTTTATTATTCTTATTATTATGAGATAAAAAGTAAAGATGTAGAATGACAAATTAAAAAAGCTCATATTCTACATCAAATCCTACCTTATTGCTGAAAATTCTACCTCGGATTTTGAAAAAAATCTAGAATGATAAATTCAAAAATATGCTTAAACTATGTATACTCCGAAGTTTTCAATCATTTCTGCAGTAATTGAAGGTAGGTATCAATGATGTTATGCATTTTGATTTTCTGATCCTCAGATTTGAACTTAGATTCCTTATTAATGAAAGTTTGTCCTAACACAACTAGTTCTTCTTTAAAAATTTCCTCAAACCCAAGATTCATGGTTGAGGTATGAAAATTTGGTTGTTGTTTATTTTCTAGGAACCTAAGTTCATCAACAAAAAGTTCTTCAAAACTAAGCTCAGAGAAACATGTATCTAACACAGTTCCTTTATTCTGAAGACCTGATCTGATTCTATTTCTTCTAATATCTTCAGTTCCACACCAAAGATTTCCTCAAAACTTAGATCTGACTCATTCTCTTCTTCGGGATAATATATGTCTTGAAGAATAGGTGGATTATGATTTTCTATTGGTTTAGTCTCAAAAATTGGTTCAAAATGATCGGTATTACCCCTAAACCACATTTGCATACACCAAACCAAATTCTTTTTATAATTTTTTTATTTAACTAAAAGAAATAAAAAATTCTAAGAAAAACAAAAGTTAGTTTTTTTAAAGAGAAAACTTTTAAAAAAATCTAAAAGATAATGAGAAGAAGGATAAAGATAAGATAAAAATCTAACTAGAACAAGTCAAGAGTAATCACTTTGTGTGAATCACTTTAAATTCTAGGGTTAAGCCTAAACTCAACTAGACCAGCTTCTAACCAAAAACTCCTTGAGTGAAAAGATTAAAGTTTACTCGGTCAGTTAGCCAGGTAAGGATAGTACTAGAGAGAGGTCAATGACCAATTAAGTACCTCGTTTCTTACGGAGCGCTTTACGCAACTCCTAAATATTGCCTTAGACACCAACGGATTCAAGTAAACTTAAACGGGTTCACTTAAGGATTTCTTATTCCTTAATGAGCTCGAGTTCTTAGGGGCCAACATCTAATGAGTTTTAAAAAGTTTGGGTTTGTGTAGTGAGGAATTATTGATTTGTGGGCTAAAGAAAGGGTGATGAAATCCCTCACCTTATCTTGATTAGTGGGTTTTTACCTTTAAGAATATTTTCAAGCGAGTGTCAAATCAAGATGCTCAAATCACTTTGGTGAATTCTTACTATTATATGCAATGCAACCCTAGAAATTAAAAGCAACTACAAAAGTATGCAAAAATAAAATCTTTTTACTTTTTTAATTAAGGTCAACAATCAAACAAATGTGAGAAAGTGAGCTCTTATTTGAATTTATTATCTTGTTAGTAAATATCGAAGTGGAGGGTGAATTTTTATTAGAATTGACAAAAGAAATTTTTAAGATCCTAATTGTCTCTAATTGTGAGAAACTAACTAAATGGGTGAAATTAAAAATACTAGAAAGAGGAGTTACCATAAGCAAGAGGGTTCTAGCCTTTTGAAGGTAAATCTTCAATCTTCAATCCTTGATCTTCAATCTTCAAAGTGGTTCCTTTACACTTAAGCACACAAATCAAAGAACCGAAATAGAAAAATTCTAATAACAAGCACCTTCCCCAGCAACAACGCTAAAAACTTGATATGAGATAAATAGAACCTAAGTTGCAAGTGCACAACTATCAAGTTATAGTATAGAAAAATATCGATCCCACGAGGAAGGTGTTGTAGGAAAATATCAAAATTGGTACATAAGTTGTGTGTGTGACAAGTAGGAGTGATAAATGTGATTATGTAGTGATAAAGAGGGTGGTTGTGATTAGATGCAAATAAAACAAAACTAGATTAATAGGGAGAAAGAAAGATAAAAAATAGATGAAAATAAAATCAAGAAATAAATAAAAAAATCAAGAATAAAGAGGAAAATCAAGAAAGTAAAGATGGAGAATTCAATTAGAGATATGAGGAATCTAGAATTGAATCCACTAGCTAATTTTACTTAGAATTTATGACTTTTCTCTTTTTATCACATTTTACTTTAGATTTATTAAGCATAGACTATCAAACCATTTAAGAAAAGCATAACGTACCAAATTATCATCCAAGTAAAATTAACATTCATGAAAAGAACAACAACTAGATAGTAATTCTAGAATTCATAACATAACTTATCAAACCACTCAAGATAAGCATAGATTATCAAATTCTTCTTCTACCAATTAGTTTTCTAGTTGATTATCCTAAACATGATCATTTTAAGCACAAGAGAATAATCCACAAATTATAAAGAAATCAAACTAGTTTTATACAATTCTAGAATTCCTACAAGATTTAGTTCCACAACTTAGAAAATAAAAATAAAGAAATAAAATCTAGACTAGAGAGAAAAAAGGAAGAGAATGAAAATAAAATCTAACTACAAAAAGGAAAATAAGAACAAAAAGTAAAGATCTAAACTGTGAACAAAAAGAAAAGAACATAAAAGAAAATCTAAACTATGCAAGAATATAAATCTATACTACAAAATAAATGCAAGAAAATAATGCAAAAATAAAAACATGAAAGTAAATCTACTCTACAATGCATCAAAATAAATCTAAAATAAGAGGGTTC
This sequence comes from Asparagus setaceus, assembly GCA_012295165.1. Lineage (NCBI taxonomy): Eukaryota > Viridiplantae > Streptophyta > Magnoliopsida > Asparagales > Asparagaceae > Asparagus > Asparagus setaceus. Next base: position 63,896,648 of record CM022704.1, read on the forward strand.
TAGCCCCTTGAATATCTAAAACAAGAAAAAAAATATTACAAGAAAATAAAAGATAAAAGGAAAAATTTACATTGCAAGAGGGTTCTAGCCTCTTAAAGGCAAATCTTCATCTTTATCTTCATCTCATCTTCATCTTCATCATCAAATAAAGAGAAGAAAAGAAAAATATGAAGAGGTGAAATTTTTTAATAAATGCAACAAAATTATAATTTTATAAGGTCTTCTCAATTAAGAGTAACCATCCTCTCCAAATAGAATTTTTACAAAATTTTTCACACTCAAACCTCTCACCCTCTACCCTTATTTATAGCCTACAACAATGAATGAGAACCCTTGGATATTACTTAGAGAACAAGGATTAAATCTCAGCCAGAAAACTATTTCAGTTGCGAACCAATCGGTTGACCAATCGGTTGGTTGACCGATTGGCCAATTGGTTGGCCGACCGATTGATTTGCAACAGAATTGGGTTCTTATTGATTTCTTGACCCGATTTCTTCATGAATCCTTGAGCTTTTTTGGGCCTTCTTTTGTCTTCATATTTGAGCTTCAATTAATGGTAGAAATTCAGGGAGTTTGATTCTTTTGGGCTTTTATTCATTAATTCTTTATTAACCTGTAAATTAAGATAAAACACATTATTAGTGGTATATTTATTTAAGTAAGATAGATAATGAGGGTATAAAATTATAATAAAAATATGATTAGCAGCAAGATATCGGCATTAGGTCACTTCCTTTCAAAATCTATCGAAAGAAGCCTCCCATTCTTCAAAACTTTGAGAGGAAGCAAGGAATTGAAGGAAGGCATCAGCTAGACGGCAGAGTGCAGTGAGACCTTCAACGACCTCAAGAGATATCTGAGCATCGAGTCTCTGTTGAGCCCCCAAGAGAAGGAGAAATCTTATACCTCTATCTGACAATCTCACAAGAGGCGATAAGCTCTATCCTGATTCAAGAGGAAGAAAATACACAGACGCCGATATATTACGTTAGCCGGATCCTGAAGGCGGCCGAACTCAACTACATCCTCATCGAGAAGACCTCCTTTACTCTCATAATCACAGCTAGGAGGCTTTGTCCCTACTTCCAAGCTCACACCATAGTGGTGTGGACAAACCTGCCCTTGAAGAAAGCCCTTAGCAGCCCTACCACTCCGTTAAGAATGATCAATTGGTCAGTCGAACTCAGTGAATATAATGTACAATTTGAGCCTAGGATGACCATAAGAGCCCAAGCTTTGGCCGACTTCTAAAAAGAGTCGTCTGCAACAGGCGGCGATCCGTATTCACTCATACTCGTCCTCCCACCAGAATCTTCAACCCACAAGACGACAAGGTGCCTCCTTCTCGAAAACGCAAGACTCCCGAGCATAATTTGCCCGAGTTCTCCTTGTGGTGGTTATTAAAGGTAGACGGATACTCTAGAGAATGAGGCAGCAAAGCTGGAGTAGTTCTACGTGGCCCTGATGGGTCCACACATTAATACTCCATCACTTTTGAGTTTCCACCCTCAAACGAGGCCGAGTATGAAGCCCTCTTGGCGGGACTCTGAGCCGCCCTAACAGTTAAGGCCAAGATCATCTACATACTGGCCGACTCCCAATTTGTCATCTACCAAGTAAGGGGAGATTATGAAGTCAAATACTCAAGAATGGTCCAATATCTGAAGGCGGTTAAGAAGCTCTTTAGAAATTTTAAAGATCTAAGAATCACCTAAGTCCCCCGCTCCCTCAATGCTCGAGCGGACACCTTATCCAAGCTCGGGTCATCCAGCTCAGGAAATAGTCAAGGACCCATATATACGAACACCCTCAAGAGTCCTAACATCACTGAAGCTCCCACTAACTCAATCATGCAGACCGAAGCATCAACGGAACCCTGTTGGATGGATCCACTCATCCAGTACCTGATAGGGGGACCTCACCAGAGAATGTTACTGAAGCAATGAGTCTATAAAGAAATACTCAAAGATATCTTATGATTGATAACCGGCTTTATCGAATCTCATACTCCTGCAGTAGTGTGGGGCCCTATCTCTAATGCCTCCCACCGGTAGAGGACAATTATGTTCTGAAAGAGATCCATGAGAGAACTTACGGGAATTACCCAGGGGCCAGGACTCTCGCCTAGAAGGTGATTCGCCAAGGCTACTACTGGCCCACCATCCTGGCCGAATCCAAGAGACTCATCTCTAGATGCAAGACCTGCCAATTCTTCTTAAACATACCACAAGCTTCAATAACTGAGCTTACTCCCCTCATAAGCGCAATTCCATTTGCTCAATGGGGACTGGACTTATTAGGTCCTCTCCCAGTAGCTTCAGGGCTATGGAAGTTTTTGACAGTTGTCGTAGACTATTTCACAAAATGGATAGAAGCTGAGCCATTGGCCAAAATCAGCGAGAGCAACACCATCAACTTCATGTGGAAATCAACCGTCTGTAGATTTGGTGTTCCCACTTGTTTCGTCACTGACAATGACACTTGATTCGACAGCAAAGGTTTCCGTAGTTTCTATAAAGAATGGAAGATACAGCTCAAATTCACTTCAGTTGCACACCCAAAATATAATGAGCTTGCAGAAGCCGCTAATAAGTGCATACTTCAAGCTCTGAAGAAGGTGGATAAGGCAGTTGAAAACTGGGTTGAAGAGCTACCTGGAATTCTGTGGTCATACCGAACCACTCATAAAAATTCCATCGGAGAAACCCCATTCAAGCTAGCATATGGAGTCGAAGCAGTCATCTCGGTAGAAGTCGGCATGCCAACCATACGACTGCAGCACTTCGATAAAGATTCAAATTCAACTGGACTTCGATTTGGACTCGACCTTATTGATGAAGTTCGAGAGAACTCTCTCAGATCACAAGTCATCAATCAGTAGCACATCGCCTAGCATTGCAACAGCAAGGTCCGGCCTTGAAGCTTTAGCATTGGCGATCTCGTTCTTCGAAGAGTGATTTTCAATAGACACCAGCTGCGGCAAATTGGTCGCCAACTAGGAAGGACCATACACGGTCATCAAGGAGGTACATCTCGGTACTTATCGGCTGTGAAGTCCTGATGGAAGCATCTTGCAGCATCCTTGAAACATAGAGCATCTCAAGAGATACTTCCAGTAATTGTAGCTGTAAGATTCTCATATGATATAAATATTTTATTTTGATAATCTTATTGTGCTATATTTCTATAGTATCTATAAGACATCACGGCCACCCGAGGCACAACTCGAAAGACCTTGGCATCCAGTCGGACTAAAACCAAAGCACGTCATCGACTTAGTCGACTTCAACTCAAAAGGCATTGGTATCCTTTCGGAATAAAACCAAGGCACGACATTGACTCGGTCAACTTCAACTCGAAAGACCTTGGTATCCTTTCGGAATAAAACCAAGGCACGTCATCGACTCGGTCGACTTCTACCCACAAGACCTTGACATCCCTTCGGAATAAAACCAAGGCAAGAACCGATCCATCTTAGTTACAAATCTCAAATGAGGTAAATTGAAAATAAAAATACAAGTGCAATCAAGAAAGGTACACAGATCGAATCGAGAAAAGTGCATCTTTTTATTTATATGTCAAAATATTTACAATACAAGGAATATTTACATTACAAAGATGCAAAAAAAAATAAAAGATACATAAGCTCTCAAGGGGCCTGACTCGGAGCAGGCGTGTGGCTTGAAGTTGGAGCGGCGCTAGACCCAGGAGTAGAAGCTGAGTGTGGAGGGGCAGTGGCAGTAGGAGTTGGCAGAGGAGTCGACTAGGGCTCGGACCTGATCTCTTCGTCCCTCTCGTCTTTATGGCGACTAACCCAACTATCGCTAGCCGAGCCCTCACCCATTCCTTAGGCCGACCCCTCACCCTCCTCATCTCCATTGTCAACATCCAGGACCAGCCCCACTCCCTGCATCTCTATCTCCCGAAGAACGTCAAAGCAATTAGCAACTCGGGGAGGATAATGGAACTATCCGGAGTCGATCTTGAAATCGGATCGAAGTTGCATCTTGAAGTAGTCGAAGCCGGCTTTGCAAGCCAAGGTCACCTCCACCTTCCCGAGATTGTTGTGGTGGTATTTTTTCACAACCTCAACCCAGCAGGCCTCGGACTCGAGATGGTTGAGACGACCCTGCAGTGCCTGCATCTCGTTGTCGCTAGGCCTCTAGTGCCACTCGGGCCACTTCCTTCCTTAGTGCCTCCTGTGTAGCTACCTCCTCCTTCAACTGGTCCTGCAGGGCCTCGAGCCAGCCGAGCCCGCTCAAAAGCTACGACGCTCTCCCACATCTCGACCTCGATCTCCTCCCTCAGGTACCTCATCGTATCATCCCGTTCACAGAGCTCGTGATCGAGATGACCGATGTCCTCCTGAAGTTTGATGATCTTGGCCGACTTCTTGCTGTTGGATGCTTTCATGCCCTTGACCATCTCGTCCCGCATCTCCACCTCCCGGCGCCATTTTCCTTCGCCCCTTCTCTAAGCCACCAACTCATCCTACTTGGCGGCCAGCTTCAGATCAATGGCCTCTCGGGCCGTCTTCTCAACTTTCAACTTCTCCTAGAGCTTGAAGTCGACCTCCCGGACATGCTTGAAGTGCCGGAACAGCTCTTGCTCCACTAAGGCCGCTGGAAGCAAATAGCTCCTCAGGGTCAGGTGGAGACCACAGTTGGGCATGGCCGTGAGGATCTCGTCATCCTTGGGCAGCATGAATTGATCCATAGCCCTAGCTTGGGCCATCCTGAACTCTAAGACCGATGCCCTCTTATTGAGACCCTTCCAAGGGACGAATCGGTTCTCCTCGGATGGCTCCCTCTCGTATCTAGGGCGGACTTCAAGCATCCCCATCATCAGTTTTCTCAACTCTCCCCACGCATCTGCTAGGATTTCATTGATGCGGTGGGGGAAAGGCCACCCAATGCGGCACTCCTGGGCGGAAGGCTCCTCTTCTGCTACTGGCTCTTCAATAGCCGGCTCCTTGTTCTTTCGGTGGGCTGAATCGGCTAGCGGAGCCGGGGCCATCTCCTCCTCGGTTCGAACATGGACCTCTATAGGCTTGAACGTCGCCATCTCAGCCCCTCAACCCGAGCGGGGGACTCCTCGTCGACCACAATGACAACTTTGGCTGGCTCCATCTGAGGGGCTTCTGGAAGGGGAGTGGTGAAGTTTTCGTCTTCCTCAGCTTCTTGAGTAGGAGCAGAGGTAGTCACCTCTTCTGCGCTCTCCTCCCTGCCCCGCGCCAGTCCGGCACTCCCAGAGGGACCTTGGCCACTCACCTTCCTCAGCTGCCTCTTGTTCTCTCAGACCTCTCGGCCTTAGCAGTAGAAGCACTCGGCCCAGCCAACCGAGCCGCAATCTCAGCAGCCTTTGCTGCTACCTCCTCGGCCTCTTCTAGAGCCAATTCAGATCTCAGACATTTTTGGGGCTTGATTGGCGCCCCCGTCTGAAATACATCCGACTCGCCAGCGGCAAAGCCAAGACCGCTGCTCGAATCGTGTCTTCTTCGGTCGGTGAGATTTTGGAGATGCCAACTACCCGCAAGGCCGAAGGGTCGAACTGGTTCTTGATCCTATGCGACCCAGAGTATGCCCGAATCTTCTCGAGCTTGAGCTTCTCCTCGGCCATGAGCAAACCCGACTTCAGGATGTCCTTGATCTTGGAGACAGGATCGGGTCAGCCCCAAAGTCCTAGATGAACCTCTCCTTTCAGTCCTTGTTCAAATTGGAAGCATTTGAGATGACTTTGAAGCCGCCCAAATTTTGGATGTAGTAGTGGCCCTCGTTCTTCCCAACTTTGATGCTGAGAAGATGGCCGAGTATGCGGAGAGTCGGTTTGACTCCTACCCGGTGATAGATCACCACGAATTCCACCAATGTGGCTATGGAGTTCAATTTGATTTGAGAAGGCAAGACCCCCAGAGCCTTGAAGGTGCGGCGGAGATAGGGATGGAGCGGGAGGCTGAGACCATACTCCAAGTGTCTGATGTACATCAGAGCGATTACACCGCTGTGCTCGTACACCGCCTGATTCTTCTCTGGCGCTGACAGCGTGAACTCATGGGGGAGATCGAATCGGTCATAGTAGTTTTTGAGCTCCATTGCGTACAACTTGGAATGGAACTTCCTCAACAGATTGATCCTAGCCTCGCTGCGGGCGACGGCTGCGGTAGCAGAGGAAGCCATTTGCTGAAAAGATCACCGAAAGATGATAAGATGATTGGAAATTACTCAGATGCCGAAGATTTTAGAGTTCTAAAAATAGGTAAAGCCAACCCTTCAGAAGAACGGATATATATATATATAGAGCAAGGCTCCTATGAACTTAAGTTCATAATGAATAGTGATGCACCAACTTTTTTATCCACTCATCTTGCCTTGAGATTTGTGATGCACAAATCTCAAAGTGGCCTATATCTTTCACGGATCCCAAAGCAAGATGAGTGGTTAGAAAAGTTGGTGCACCACTATTCATTATGAACTTAAGTTCATAGGAGCCTTGCTCTCTATATATATATATATATATATATATATATATATATATATATATATATATATATATATATATATATATATATATATATATATATAAACTTAAGTTTATAGGGAATAGTATACACCAACTTTTTATCCATTGATGTTGCCTTTAGATTTGTGCCATCAAGAGATGCACAAATCTCAAAATGGTCTTCATATCTTTCATGGATCCCAAGGCAACATCAATGGATAGAAAAGTTGGTGTATGACTATTCCTATACACTTAAGTTTATAGAGCTTTGCTCTCTCTATATATATATATATATATATATATATATATATATATATATATATATGAAAATAATGTATATGATATATATATCATTTTATAAATGAGTTACTAAGAGATAGCCATGTGGTGAGGCCACCTTGCTAGTCACATCAAAAGTGTGAACCTCACCACTCTATTTCTTGGTAGCTCATTTAGCAAAATGAGTCACACCTCATATACATCATTCCCTAGACTATATATATATATATATATATATATATATATATATATATATATATATATATATATATATATATATATATATATATATATATATATATATATATATATATATAGGCATGGAGGCAGCACATGGCGAGATCATAGCGAACGACTCGGTTTTTGAAGGTTGAGATCGACTTTGGAATACGAGGCAACCGCTTAAAAATCGAAGCGCCACCCCTCAGATGATCTCCTCTAACGTCAGAACGTCATGTAGACAGTGACCTGTCAGACTCCTCATAAATGAGCCTCGAACCCCCAACAGGCGCTATTCAATTTCACTTGGACTCGGCCATCCAAGTTCAAGTGAAAGGAGCCAGTGTTATACCACAGAAATGGCTAAGTGTTAATCCTCCATCAGGAGCCAACACGTGTCCCATGTTAACTAAGCACCTGATCGACTTCGCCCTAGGCAGGACAACTCGAGCAGTGTCAACACTCGACCCTTCCTAAGAAGGGCCGAGTCGATAGGCGTCCTCACTCGAAACCACTACTTGAGTAGACCCTACTCCTCTACACCCTACGAGGTTGGGTCGAGAACTTTCAAATCCAAGATGGCTGAATAAAAAGGCTATACTTATCGACCCACTCGCAAAACCGAGTTGCAATGCTGTTTGTCCTTGAAACCCCCGCCAACAGTCGATCACCATCACATTGAATGCATGATCAAAATCATCATTGCTCTAGCTCCGAAAGTCTTTATGACTCATCGGACCTCGTCAGCACTATGCATACCTCGTCACCATCACATAAACGCCTAGGTGACTCATCCTCCTCTGTAGCCGACATCTGTAAAGTAGCTGTCGACTGAGCCGCCTGGTTAGGCTCGGCCGAAGTTATACAACTACCCTTTGGGATCTGCTATAAAGAAAAGATGTTGTCTACTCATAGGGTAAGCAATCTCTTGCTAAAAAATACCTTATACTCACTCTTCTTCTCCACTCAAGCTCACTATTGACTTGATCGTCGGAGAACTATCAGAGATCCTAACTCTGATCCCCTCACATATTGTTTATGTGTAGGACTGGATTCTCTGCTCAAAGACCAACTGTCTAAAGAAGACTGAGGAACCCTATCACCCTAAACAATCCACACTTAACCCCCTATTTGATAACTGACATCAACATTGCCCATGAGCAATGTCTTCCAAAATATCAACCGGAGTAAAAGTGTCACACCTGTATTGCAAACTTCTTTGAGTTTTCAAAAAAAAAAAATTAACCCAGGGGGTCTATCTTCAATAATAAAAATACAGGGGTAGAAAGTTCAAAGTTGTGATACTACAGGGGGTTTATGTGCAATTGACAATAAAACAAGGGGCGAATACACTAACTCCAGAAATACATTTATGTGTGTGTATAGAAATAAAAGAATAACAAGAAAGTACAAGAAGTTAGACCTGTATTGCAAACTTCTTTGAATTTTCTGCCTCACGTTTTGTCCTATCCAAAACATTTTCCATTTCGACATAGCTTCTGAGAACTTTATCTTGCATCTTTTCAATCTCCTTGTGCATTAACTTTAGGAGCTCCTCCTCGCCTCCTCTATAAGCTTTACGAGATCATCAATAGATAGATCAGACTCCTCATCTGAATCAGAAAATAGAGTTCAACTAGTATTTCTTCTCCTTTTTACATAGTAGAAGTCAGGATGTTAAGATTCAGGATTAAAACCTGTATCTTGTGCTGGCTTAGAAGCTGTAGAATCACCAACTTTCTGGGTAGACTCAGTTTGATTGTCAGCAGATTGGTTAAACTCTTTGTCATTGGACTCAGAAGAAGCAGTGGACGAAAATATGTATTTTTGGAATCTAGCATTTATGAATTGTGAATGTCTGCGTAAGTGATTAGACTTTGGGGAGGCGAACTACTGGCAGGCAAAAGTAAACATAAGCAATAATAACATCACCATGTTTTTCTAATAATAGTATCACGTGTATATGCAACCTTAAGTCGTACCAGTGAATCACTGAACCTGCTGAAATTAACATCAATCCAGAAGTACTGAGTTATTAGAATTAGTAATAAATCCTCAATTTGGCACAAAGATATCAATTAGAGTTAAAGATTTGAAGGATAATGCGTTTAATGCAATTGGACCACAGTCCTTAAAGATCAAATAGATACATCAACATGGCCTTGTTTTATTATGTTTCAAGGTTTTCAGAAAGAACGGGCTCATGATAAACCAACAGAGCCTATCCTAGTACTATTTTATTATTATCTTGCCAAAGTGAAATTATGTTACATGATTATCAAGAACTTAAATGAAATTATTATAGTACATAATTGGGTGTTACAACCTTTAACCTCCCGCAAAAAATCAAGCCAGTTTGTAATATGCTTATCACTCCCTACTGTAGTTCCACTGGTGATAAGTTATACCAACAGCAGTTTCTTGTATACACCTGTAGATCAATGTACATGGTAAACCAATATTATTCATAGCGTATATTCTTTCGTATATTCTTTAATCTCAGGATATATCAATCAATGATACAATATGTCACTGTGCATGTAAAAAGACATACCGATGGAATGTTCTCTTACTACCAATGATACAAACCATCGGCTCTTGGTTCTCTCTCACACAACAAAATTCACAACGTGATAGTAAGCGAATAAATTTAAAAGTATCACTTATCAAATATGAATACCTTAAAAGGCTAAAACTAAACAAGGATACTATCTAGTTAAGAGACTTTAACTACAGAGAAAACATCCCTCAACTGAAAATAAAAATATAGTAAAAGGATACCATCTAAATCCTATTTCAAGCAAATCAATCCAGATGAGACTAAGTCCAATAATATAAATTCAAAAACTAACTTTTACAAACACACAATGAAACTTGATAGAAATCCAAATCCCAACCTCAACTATTCCAGAACCCACTAAATTTAACATAAAAAGTAACTCTTTATTGATGTCCAGATGATGAAATTGAAAACAACTCCCAAGAGCATCAACAAAATCTCACATTGGGCGAAGAAACCGAAATAGGTCCGCTTACAGAGGTTAAGGAAAGAGTAATAGCGTTTGGGTTCAAGGATCAAGCGTTGAGTGAGGCTGCTCTTTGCGATACGAGAGAGAACCCCAGAAGCTATTATGTATTATTTTAAGAACTGATTGATGATTTCGGGCAAAAATTGAAAACAAACAACGAGGAATTTGGGGGGTTTAGGGTTTTAGTAAGAGTACAATGCTTAGAGGAGAAGAAAAGATTGTGATGGGTTAGCTAAGATAAAACGGGTCGGAATCCAAACCCAATAAGGTGAGAGGTTCTAGAAACACACCTATAAAAAAATTAGCAAAAATAGAAGAAAAGCTCACACTTATTCAATCGGCTAGGTTTGCGGGCCGGTAGACCGGGTTGAGTTATAGGCTTGGTTTCACTTATCAACCAGACTTCGACCCAGTTGAGGACTGGGATGGGCAAAACTGACCCATAATATAATGGGGCGGGTCAAACCCGACACAGCATATATAATTATTCTCAACATAATTTACCCTTAAATTTATTCTCAATATAATTAATATTGTACCTTTTAAAATTGAACTTTATTTTGATTTCTTATCCAAAATAAATTTGTTTAGTTGGTAGATGATTGTTATAGAAAAAATGAATAGTTTCCTCTAGTTCTCAATAAAATAAACCTCAACTGGGCGACTGTTTGGTTCATTTCCTAATATAAAAGGAATAGAAAAATGGCACTAAAAAGACTTTTTCATACGTTTCCAATAAATTTTTTATAGAAACAAAAAGATGATGAAGCGCAATACTTTAAAAGTCTTGTGTTTGGCTCAAGAGTGAAAAAATGGGAACTGAGCATTTTAAGAAAAGCAAGCTCTCCTATTATTTACTTGGATGAATAAGGAACATCAATACGAAATATGAATCCAAGTACCGTTGATAATGTTACCACTCAGATGAGGATAAAAAATATGGCATAGTAGATTGAGGTAACCGGATTCGGATCATCTCCACTATAAAAAAATAGTGGAGAGACCATTATATTGATCTCAATCGTCTATTACGTACTGGATAATTGTGATTATTCTTCTTAAGTGCCAAATAGAAATGTGTATAATTCACAAGGTATAGTAAGTGCTAAATTTAGAATGAATCATAACCATTCATTAACACAATCAATGGTTATCATTAAAAGTAATGGTTTATCCACTACCTTTTTCTAGTGAAGATTAAGGGTAACTATACCATTATAAATATGTTAGCGACGGTATAAAACTGCTCAATTTTGTGGCAACGATCAAAATTGAGCACATGTGAGGCTATAAAAATGCAATCACTCTCATTGTTGAACAAGATGAGAAATTTTAGCAACTTATAATTTTGCAGCAGCTCTTATTGTTTGGAGATCAATATGCTATCAAGTAATGTGCATAAGCCATATTAAATGTGTAATTGTAAGTTTTCAACACCATTAAAAATATGTAAATATAATATCAACAAAGAAAGATATTATTGAGGTTGTGTAGAATACCCAAAGAAAGATAGTAATTTCTTTGTTTGGGCTAATGAAGAGGGCGACTTCAGTAGACAGTGCAACCAATCAGCCGATGAAAACAATCATGAAAAAAATGCTTCCAAAGGTAAAGAAACTCAAAAAAAGATTTGAAAAAAATATATAAAGAGAAGTTATAACTTGGAAAATCTCTATAATAATTTTAGCATTTTTTATGTATGTTTATTTTTTGTAAACATTCATCCATGTAGTTGTAACATGATGTGATATATGTTGAATATATGTTGAAATTGAATCAGTTAATTATATAAAATGAGCAGACAACCTGGAAGCATTGAGGCATATCTGAATAAATAGGAGGATGGAAAAATCAAATCTAGTTTTATAAAATGGCTCAGATAAAGTTTTATGCAACACGATATTTAAAAAAGTTTGAAATAAAAAATTTAAGTTTCCAAAAGTATTAAAATGACACATGTAAAAATAGCTCATAAGAAAGCTTGGATAAAGGTTATTTTATCAAGGTTTAATGCCTTATCTTAATAATATCATTGCAATGTAGATTGCATACACATAATGAGTTGCCTCATCTAAACATTGCAAATGCGATATAGATTGCATTCTCGTTAAGGATTGCCACACCTAAACACTACAATTACAATATGGATTGCATTATCAAATTTATACCATTACCATTGCCCAAATTTCCCCTCATTTGATTTGAGAAACATCAAAGCATCATGAACCAACAAATAATGAATCATCACTAGCACATCATGGGACAACAACACCACTAAAGTAGTTTAAGAAGCAAGCATGATAATTAGTAGGATGTTGAAAGAAAACAAGAGCAGCGGAAATATGCAGTATGAACAGATCAAAATCATCATAAAACCATCAAATTTCAAAAATATGCAATACAAAAAAATGAGTAACCATCAAAACTCACAACATACTGGCTACTTACAAAGTTGAGCGTAAAAATATATCCATCTTGTTAACCATCCGATACAATCTTTGGCACCATTGCAGGTTGCTAATGATATTTCTTGCACATCTTAGCCAAAAAAAAAAAAAAAGAATAAGCAGCAGTTTAAGCATCAAACAATACCTGAGCTTAGAAATATGCAATAAACCTCAAAACTTAGAACTACTTGAACAAACAATAGTTTAAGCAACAGACTTCAAAACTCAAAAATATGCAATAATAAAGTGGCTGCTGAGATCATAATAAACCCAAATATATTAAAATTTCACCAAATTTGAAACATATAATGAGGTTGAGCAAATAGTTGATATAAAACTGAGTAAATAAGCATGTACACGAGAATGTAAATTTAGAAGCAACAAATAAATCATCATATGAACAAATATGAATGTAATTGCTAGGGCTCAGTATTTTGGCCAAATTGTCTAAATAGATTGTTTCATCTAAAAATTATAATTATAATGTAGGTTGCATTATTATGATAGACTGTCTCATCTAACACTTAAGTACAATGTAGGTTACAATCTCTTCAAAGAATGCCTCACCTAAACATTGCAATTACAATGTTGCATTCTCATCATATCAATGCCTCACTTAAACATTGTCATTACAATCTAGATTGTATTCTCAGATATAGACCATCATCATTGCCCTATATACTTTCTAACTATCACTTGAAATCCATTAAAACATGTACCTGCACATGGAACCATCAATGAAATAGGACTTGATCAGTTACACTCCATATAAACTATCATATGTAACCATCATAAATACAATTGCAGCAAGCATGAGAAAACCATGCACTTGATATAAATTATAATCCACGCACAATCAACTGCAATTTATGCTGCAAATAGTAATAGATAAATTTTCAAAAAGGTGCACAATTAAACATATGTGCTACCACCCCAAAATGAACATACGTTTGCATAACGCATCAACCAGTAACATCCCACATTTGCTGTAGCTTATGCAATATGCAACAAGTAGTACCTTGTCAAATCATTGCAACTTATAAAATATATGTCAGAAATATTACATTTTCTATGCACTAACAAAATAAAATATTGTACACTATCGCATCAACCAGTAACATCCCACCTTTGTTGCAGCTTATGCAAATGCAACAAGTAGTACCTTGCCAAATCATTGCAACTTATAAAATATATGTCAGAAATGTTGCATTTTTTGTAGTACCTTGATTGATATGTGCCGCACTTAGATATCATACGGGGCTATTGGAGAAGGTGGAGTAAGTTAAACTTATTTTAGAGTAAGGAATTTTCTACGTATTTGAGTCAAGGTGGAGATTTGTTATAGGTTGCCTTAAATACTCAAATCCACATTGCTTTGAAAGTTTCTTTTTTTGCTTAGTTTGTTTTGATCAAGAGCATGAGCTGCTGATTAATTGATTGATGGGTCATAGGACCAATTGGTCATGGGCTCTTATTGGGCCTGAGTTATAATGCTAATTGTTTTGGATATCAAAGTCCTACTTACATTAGAATTTGTATAGCCAATCATATTATAGGCTTATTCTTACTTGGACTCCTGTTGGGGTTTAGAACATGTGGACTTCTATTCCTACTAGAACTCCTCTTCCGTAGACAGCAGGAGTTGGGGTCTTCAAGGTGATTATCACATTTTAATTACATTTTTATACCCTTATTACCTATGTTATATGAATAACGATATTACTAATAATCATTTTTATCTTATTTTGCAGGCTAATAAAGAAATAATGAATAAAAGCCCAAATGACTCAAATTCTCTGAATTTCTACCAATATTTGAAGCCCAAATCTGAAGACAAACAAAGGCCCAAGATACCAAATTGATCCAAGAGAAATTTGTGAAGAAAAATCAAAAAAAGACAAATTCGGTTGGGAACCAATCGGTTGACCAACCGGTTGGCTAACCGATCGGCCAACCGATCGGTTTGCAACAGATTCAATTAATGGTGGATTTCTTCCTTTTGGCTAGGTTTGATCCAATGGTTCACATCAACTCCGTTGGGCTATAAATAGGGGTGAAGGTGAGTGTTTTGAGTGTGAAATATTTTGTAAAACTCTATTTGGAGAGGAGGGTCACTCTTAATTGAGAAGACCTTCCAAAATTGTAACTTTGTTACACAATAAATGAAATGTTTCACCTTCAATTTCCTTTCTCTTCTTCTAATCCAAGGACCAAAAGGAGGATTAGATTAAGATCAGAGTTGTTAGTTTCTATTTTATTTCTTTTTATTTTCTTCTTTATTTTCTTGTTTGTAGAATAGATTTACTTTCATGCAATTTACTTTCATGCAATTTACTTTCATGCAATTTACTTTCATGCAATTTAATTCCTTGCAATTTACTTTCATGCAATGTATTTAATTCTTGTATTTACTTTTTAGAATAGATTTTTCTTTTCTTTAATTCACCTTGAGGCTAGAACCCTCTAGGAATTACCCTTTTCTAAGTGTGGAGCCAATACTCGTGGGATCCCTAAAGATTGTTTGAAACTAGCTAACAAATCCAACTCATTTTCATGAGATTGAGATAAGCTAAGTGGATCTACTCTAGATTCCTCATATCTTTAATTAATCCTCCATACTTTACCTTCTTTATTTTCCTCTTATCCTTGTTTTCATTTGTTTGTTATTTTCCTTTATTTTTGATTTCATTGATTTTACTTCTCTCTCAATCTCATATTCCCTTCATGTGCATATAATCTCAAACCTAGTTTTGTTATTATGTGCATATAACCACAACCACATTCTCAACTTTATTTTCTCCTCTTTTGCACATAATCCACAATCCACTCTCTTATCTCTCCACATCCACTTTCACCATTTTCTTATTTTCATTTTATTTGAATAACTCCTAATTGTCGCGCATAATTTGAGAACCAAAACTTGAGCAAAACTCTTCCTACTTCCCGTTCCTCGTGGGATCGATAATCTTTTATACTATAACTTGATCAAGGTTGTATACTTGCAACTAAGGAGGTAATCATTTATTTCCCATCACAAGGCTATATATGTACAGTCTTTCAAGCCAATTATAATAATCAATCTCTGAGCACCAATCAAGAAGAGAGAGTTTTCTTGTGAAGCCTATTTGATATTTTTCTCTGTTTTGTTCTTTTATTTGAGAGAGTTGTAAACTTTGATCTTTTCACTAAGGGAATTTTTGGTTAGGAGCTAGTCTAAGTCAAGTTTAGGCTTAACCCTAGAGTTAGGGTGATTGGAAAGTGATTGCCTTGATTTATTTTTAGTTAGTTTTTCCTTATTTTCTTTTCTCATCATCTTCTTAACTTTTTCTCTTATCCTTTTTCAAATAAAAAAATTATTTTGGTGTATGCAAACTTGGGTTAGGGATAATACTAATCGTTTAATTCGTTTTGATTCATCTCTTGAACCAAACGAAATGGCTAATACCAACCCACCTGTTCTTCAAGATGTTTGTTACCCCACTAGAAATGCAATCCCCTCTTGCATAAAACTCCCCGAGGTAAATGGAACCAATTTTGAACTTCGACCGCATTTCATAAACATGCTTCCCAAATTCTTAGAATTCGAAACCGAAGGCATACATCTTTATCTCGAATTTGAAGAAGTTTGCCTCATGATTAAGATGAGGGACTTAACTGAAGATGCGATCAAACTCCGATTTATTCCATTTGCCCTTAAGGACAAAGCCAAAAATGGTCAGATATCTTGCCCATGATTCCATCTCAACTTGGGGTGAATTTGTAACAGTTTTTCGAAAAATTCTTTCCTATCCACAAAACAATCAAGCTTAGATACAGCATTCAAAATTTTAAAATTGTCCCGGAGAACCTTTTGGAAGTATTTTGACAAATTCAAAGATCTTCTTATCCAATGTCCTCACCATGGTCTTGAAAAGTGGCGATTATGCCAAATCATTTATGAAGGATTGGATTATTCTTCAAAACTTCCTTAGAGTCAATGTGTCAAGGGGATTTCATGAAGAAAAATGCCGATGAAGCTTGGGACTTTTAGAGAATTTATCCAGAAAACTATGCGGTGGGAACAACGTGATTCATCGATTACCCAATCCAGCTTCTAGAGGTCCTTCCTTAGAGTCAAACATAGCCTCTGAAGCTAAGATGGCTACAATTCTCTTGAGGTTAGAAACTTTAGAAACCAAAGAACGAGCTCGGCTCAAATCAATCAAGTTTACGCCTCGAGGTTGTTATCTTGTCTTTCTGACCCATGCTTCAGAACAATGTCCACTCTTAGGAAGTACTCAATCTCTAGAACAGATGAATGCTGCATTCCAGCATCCGATTAATGATCCATTTTCTCCAACCTATAATCCAGGTTGGAGAAATCATCCGAATTTTGCATGGAATCAGGGTAATTTCTGAAATCAAAATTTCACTCCTCTTCAAACCAACAATTCCCTAGGGGCAACACAGTTTCTTTCAGTTCTCAAACCAATTTTCCACAACCAAATCAGCCATTTCCAAATCAGTTTCCTCATCATCAATCTACAAATCATATTCCTTCAAATGTTGAGAAACGTCTTAATGTTTTGGAAAGGGGTTTGGAAGCCTTGATTAAAACCTCTACACAGACCACGAACTTATTGACTCAAACATCTAACACGATGAACTCCTTTATGCAATCAACAGGACAAATTCTCAACTCCAACACTCAAGCCATAGCTAGATTAGAAACCCAGCTTGGTCAACTAGCTAGCGCTATAAGTGAGAGAGAAAGGATCATTTCCGAGTCAACCGTGAGCAATCCAAGGAAGCGGGGTCAAGTTCAATTTTTCAAGATCAAGTGAATGCAATCCATTCACAATCGAATAACTGGGTTACTAATCAAGTCCTTCAGAACGAGAGAATTATGTTGAATACATGCATCTTGAAGCCAACATTTGAAGAACCCTTTGTCAATGAACTTAGAATTTTAGAAAATAGAAAACAACAAGATTTCATTTTTGATGAAATTTTTGTTAATAACGAATCTAAGTTCAAAAGCATACAACCATTAATACCTACCTTCCATTCTTGCAAACATCACTAAAACCCTGAAATTCTTAGAATTTAAGCACATCAGTGATTATATCATTTTGAAATTCTTTAAATTTCGTGGGAGAATTTTCAGCAATAAGGTAGGATTTAATGTAGAATGTGAGCTTCTCATGTTTCATCTTTTATTCTACATTTTTATTTTTTTGTCTCATAATAATAAAAAGGATTTATTCTTCTCTCATGTGAGAGTTTCTTATTGTTCTTTATTAAAAAAATAAAAAATTAAAAAAATAATAATTAAAAAAAAAAAAGAGAATAAATTTTGGCTTCACCCCCCTTATCTTAAAGGTATTTGCAGAATTTTTATCATTGTTCGAAGTCGACCGAACAAATGTAAGTGCTTCCATTCTTATCTGTTTTACTTTGTGCATAATAGAATTTGCATTGAGGACAATGCAAAATTTAGGTGTGGGGGTGGGGATTAGTCATTTTTATCTTTATCTTAGTTATCTTTTTTCCTCTTTTTCTTACCATTTTTTTATGTCATTTTTTTTCTCTCTCTTTTCATCATAAAAAAAATAGTCACTTGCCAACTTAATAGAGTTGATTAATAATTGATCAATTTGATAGAATTTAAGTCTTCTAATCCTTAGTTAGTTCTATACTCAAGTTTACCTTTTATGATAACTCCAAATAAATTTCTTAAGAAATGATTTTCAAGTAGTATACTTTACTTAAGTTTTAACTTAGATTTTTAATTAAAGTAATGGAATTTTTGCATGCCTAACTTAGAGTTGAAAATAATTTTTCAAGTTGTCTTGATCCAAATATTGTTCAGAATATATATACATATACACATATATATATTATACTAACTTAACAAAAGAAGAAAAATTTCTCTTAAAATCATTGGTGGGTCTATTTTACTAAGCCTAAGTTGGTGAGTAATTAAGCCCGAGGAGTATTTCTATACTTAATGACCTAAGCCCAATTGGGTTGGGATTCATTGGCCCAAAACTCGCTAAATGGTCACTTAGAAAGCCGATTAAAAGAACAAAACCACCAAGGAATAAAGAGTTAAAAAAATTAAAAAAAATATTTTGTCATACTAATCATGTTTTTATATATAGTTATATTTGTATATGTTCTTGAAAAATTAAATGGATTTAAAGACTTGAAGTTTGTTTAAAACAAAGAGTTAGCATGTTCTTTTCAAAACTTTCAAATTAAATTTTTGAGTTAAACTTGGTTTTGTATAACTACAATGAAAGGATTTTCTTAAGAAAATTATATTGGAGTTATGATAAAACGTTTTCTTGAGTATTAACCAACTTCAATTGGAATGTTTGAAGATATCAAATGAATTAATTATTTTATTAACTTCTTTAAATTGGCAAGTTGACTGAATTTTGTGGGTATATTCACTGCAAACCCTCACGAGACAACAACTCGTCCACTAGGGTAACCTAGGGGTTTAAAGGCTTGTTGTATGTGCTAAATACAACTGCGATTCCTGCGAAAGTGAGTTAGGTTTTCTTTTTATTTTCTTTGCTAGAGGACTAGCAAAAGTTTAGGTGTGGGGGTATTTGATTATCACATTTTAATTACATTTTTATACCCTTATTACCTATGTTATATGAATAACGATATTACTAATAATCATTTTTATCTTATTTTGCAGGCTAATAAAGAAATAATGAATAAAAGCCCAAATGACTCAAATTCTCTGAATTTCTACCAATATTTGAAGCCCAAATCTGAAGACAAACAAAGGCCCAAGATACCAAATTGATCCAAGAGAAATTTGTGAAGAAAAATCAAAAAAAGACAAATTCGGTTGGGAACCAATCGGTTGACCAACCGGTTGGCTAACCGGTTGGCTAACCGATCGGCCAACCGATCGGTTTGCAACAATTCAATTAATGGTGGATTTCTCTTCCTTTTGGCTAGGTTTGATCCAATGGTTCACATCAACTCCGTTGGGCTATAAATAGGGGTGAAGGTGAGTGTTTTGAGTGTGAAATATTTTGTAAAACTCTATTTGGAGAGGAGGGTCACTCTTAATTGAGAAGACCTTCCAAAATTGTAACTTTTGTTACACAATAAATGAAATGTTTCACCTTCAATTTCCTTTCTCTTCTTCTAATCCAAGGACCAAAAGGAGGATTAGATTAAGATCGAGAGTTGTTAGTTTCTATTTTATTTCTTTTTATTTTCTTCTTTATTTTCTTGTTTGTAGAATAGATTTACTTTCATGCAATTTACTTTCATGCAATTTAATTCCTTGCAATTTACTTTCATGCAATTTAATTCCTTGCAATTTACTTTCATGCAATGTATTTAATTCTTGTATTTACTTTTTAGAATAGATTTTTCTTTTCTTTAATTCACCTTGAGGCTAGAACCCTCTAGGGAATTACCCTTTTCTAAGTGTGGAGCCAATACTCGTGGGATCCCTAAAGATTGTTTGAAACTAGCTAACAAATCCAACTCATTTTCATGAGATTGAGATAAGCTAAGTGGATCTACTCTAGATTCCTCATATCTTTAATTAATCCTCCATACTTTACCTTCTTTATTTTCCTCTTATCCTTGTTTTTCATTTGTTTGTTATTTTCCTTTATTTTTGATTTCATTGATTTTTACTTCTCTCTCAATCTCATATTCCCTTCATGTGCATATAATCTCAAACCTAGTTTTGTTATTATGTGCATATAACCACAACCACATTCTCAACTTTATTTTCTCCTCTTTTGCACATAATCCACAATCCACTCTCTCTTATCTCTCCACATCCACTTTCACCATTTTCTTATTTTCATTTTATTTGAATAACTCCTAATTGTCGCGCATAATTTGAGAACCAAAACTTGAGCAAAACTCTTCCTACTTCCCGTTCCTCGTGGGATCGATAATCTTTTATACTATAACTTGATCAAGGTTGTATACTTGCAACTAAGGAGGTAATCATTTATTTCCCATCACAAGGCTATATATGTACAGTCTTTCAAGCCAATTATAATAATCAATCTACAGAGCACCAATCAAGAAGAGAGAGTTTTCTTGTGAAGCCTATTTGATATTTTTCTCTGTTTTGTTCTTTTATTTGAGAGAGTTGTAAACTTTGATCTTTTCACTAAGGGAATTTTTGGTTAGGAGCTAGTCTAAGTCAAGTTTAGGCTTAACCCTAGAGTTAGGGTGATTGGAAAGTGATTGCCTTGATTTATTTTTTGTTAGTTTTTCCTTATTTTCTTTTCTCATCATCTTCTTAACTTTTTCTCTTATCCTTTTTCAAATAAAAAAAAATTATTTTGGTGTATGCAAACTTGGGTTAGGGATAATACTAATCGTTTAATTCGTTTTGATTCATCTCTTGAACCAAACGAAATGGCTAATACCAACCCACCTGTTCTTCAAGATGTTTGTTACCCCACTAGAAATGCAATCCCCTCTTGCATAAAACTCCCCGAGGTAAATGGAACCAATTTTGAACTTCGACCGCATTTCATAAACATGCTTCCCAAATTCTTAGGAGTCGAAACCGAAGACGATACATCTTTATCTCGAATTTGAAGAAGTTTGCCTCATGATTAAGATGAGGGACTTAACGAAGATGCGATCAAACTCGATTTATTCCATTTGCCCTTAAGGACAAAGCCAAAAATGGTCAGATATCTTGCCCACGATTCCATCTCAACTTGGGGTGAATTTGTAACAGTTTTCTGAAAAATTCTTTCCTATCCACAAAACAATCAAGCTTAGATACAGCATTCAAAATTTTAAAATTGTCCCGGGAGAACCTTTTTGGAAGTATTTTGACAAATTCAAAGATCTTCTTATCCAATGTCCTCACCATGGTCTTGAAAAGTGGCGATTATGCCAAATCATTTATGAAGGATTGGATTATTCTTCAAAACTTCCTTAGAGTCAATGTGTCAAGGGATTTCATGAAGAAAAATGCCGATGAAGCTTGGGACTTTTAGAGAATTTATCAGAAAACTATGCAAAGGGGAACACCGTGATTCATCGATTACCCAATCCAGTTCTAGAGGTCCTTCCTTAGAGTCAAACATAGCCTCTGAAGCTAAGATGGCTACAATTCTACGCAGTTAGAAACTTTAGAAACCAAAGAACGAGCTCGGCTCAAATCAATCAAGTTTACGCCTCGAGGTTGTTATAAGCTGTCTTTCTGACCCATGCTTGAACAATGTCCACTCTTAGGAAGTACTCAATCTCTAGAACAGATGAATCTTGCATTCGGCATCCGATTAATGATCCATTTTCTCCAACCTATAATCCGGGTTGGAGAAATCATCCATTTTGCATGGAATCGGGGTAATTTCTGGAAATCAAAATTTCACTCCCTCTTCAAACCAACAATTCCCTAGGGCAACACGGTTTCTTTCGGTTCTCAAACCAATTTTCCACAACCAAATCACCATTTCCAAATCGGTTTCCTCATCATCAATCTACAAATCATATTCCTTCAAATGTTGAGAAGCGTCTTAATGTTTTGGAAAGGGTTTGGAAGCCTTGATTAAAACCTCTACACAGACCACGAACTTATTGACTCAAACATCTAACACGATGAACTCCTTTATGCAATCAACAGGACAAATTCTCAACTCCAACACTCAAGCCATAGCTAGATTAGAAACCCAGCTTGGTCAACTAGCTAGCTATAAGTGAGAGAGAAAGGATCATTTCGAGTCAACCCGTGAGCAATCCAAGGAACGGGGTCAAGTTCAATTTTCAAGATCAAGTGAATGCAATCCATTCACAATCGAATAACTGTGTTACTAATCAAGTCCTTCAGAACGAGAGAATTATGTTGAATACATGCATCTTGAAGCCAACATTTGAAGAACCCTTTGTCAATGAACTTAGAATTTTAGAAAATAGAAAACAACAAGATTTCATTTTTGATGAAATTTTTGTTAATAACGAATCTAAGTTCAAAAAGCATACAACCATTAATACCTACCTTCCATTGCTGCAAACATCACTAAAAACCCTGAAATTCTTAGAATTTAAGCACATCAGTGATTATATCATTTTGAAATTCTTTAAATTTCGGGGGAGAATTTTCAGCAATAAGGTAGGATTTAATGTAGAATGTGAGCTTCTCATGTTTCATCTTTTATTCTACATTTTTATTTTTTTGTCTCATAATAATAAAAAGGATTTATTCTTCTCTCATGTGAGAGTTTCTTATTGTTCTTTATTAAAAAAATAAAAAAATTAAAAAAATAATAATTAAAAAAAAAGAGAATAAATTTTGGCTTCACCCCCCTTATCTTAAAGGTATTTGCAGAATTTTTATCATTGTTCGAAGTCGACCGAACAAATGTAAGTGCTTCCATTCTTATCTGTTTTACTTTGTGCATAATAGAATTTGCATTGAGGACAATGCAAAATTTAGGTGTGGGGTGGGGATTAGTCATTTTATCTTTATCTTAGTTATCTTTTTCCTCTTTTTCTTACCATTTTTTATGTCATTTTTCTCTCTCTTTTCATCATAAAAAAAATAGTCACTTGCCAACTTAATAGAGTTGATTAATAATTGATCAATTTGATAGAATTTAAGTCTTCTAATCCTTAGTTAGTTCTATACTCAAGTTTACCTTTTATGATAACTCCAAATAAATTTCTTAAGAAATGATTTTCAAGTAGTATACTTTACTTAAGTTTTAACTTAGATTTTTAATTAAAGTAATGGAATTTTTGCATGCCTAACTTAGAGTTGAAAATAATTTTTCAAGTTGTCTTGATCCAAATATTGTTCAGAATATATATACATATACACATATATATATTATACTAACTTAACAAAAGAAGAAAAAATTTCTCTTAAAATCATTGGTGGGTCTATTTTACTAAGCCTAAGTTGGTGAGTAATTAAGCCCGAGGAGTATTTCTATACTTAATGACCTAAGCCCAATTGGGTTGGGATTCATTGGCCCAAAACTCGCTAAATGGTCACTTAGAAAGCCGATTAAAAGAACAAAACCACCAAGGAATAAAGAGTTAAAAAAATTAAAAAAATAAAAAAATTAAAAAAAAAGAGAATAAATTTTGGCTTCACCCCCTTATCTTAAAGGTATTTGCAGAATTTTTATCATTGTTCAAGTCGACCGAACAAATGTAAGTGCTTCCATTCTTATCTGTTTTACTTTGTGCATAATAGAATTTGCATTGAGGACAATGCAAAATTTAGGTGTGGGGTGGGGATTAGTCATTTTATCTTTATCTTAGTTATCTTTTTCCTCTTTTTCTTACCATTTTTTATGTCATTTTTCTCTCTCTTTTCATCATAAAAAAAATAGTCACTTGCCAACTTAATAGAGTTGATTAATAATTGATCAATTTGATAGAATTTAAGTCTTCTAATCCTTAGTTAGTTCTATACTCAAGTTTACCTTTTATGATAACTCCAAATAAATTTCTTAAGAAATGATTTTCAAGTAGTATACTTTACTTAAGTTTTAACTTAGATTTTTAATTAAAGTAATGGAATTTTTGCATGCCTAACTTAGAGTTGAAAATAATTTTTCAAGTTGTCTTGATCCAAATATTGTTCAGAATATATATACATATACACATATATATATTATACTAACTTAACAAAAGAAGAAAAATTTCTCTTAAAATCATTGGTGGGTCTATTTTACTAAGCCTAAGTTGGTGAGTAATTAAGCCCGAGGAGTATTTCTATACTTAATGACCTAAGCCCAATTGGGTTGGGATTCATTGGCCCAAAACTCGCTAAATGGTCACTTAGAAAGCCGATTAAAAGAACAAAACCACCAAGGAATAAAGAGTTAAAAATTAAAAAAAAATATTTTGTCATACTAATCATGTTTTTATATATAGTTATATTTGTATATGTTCTTGAAAAATTAAATGGATTTAAAGACTTGAAGTTTGTTTAAAACAAAGAGTTAGCATGTTCTTTTCAAAACTTTCAAATTAAATTTTTGAGTTAAACTTGGTTTTGTATAACTACAATGAAAGGATTTTCTTAAGAAAATTACATTGGAGTTATGATAAAACGTTTTCTTGAGTATTAACCAACTTCAATTGGAATGTTTGAAGATATCAAATGAATTAATTATTTTATTAACTTCTTTAAATTGGCAAGTTGACTGAATTTTGTGGGTATATTCATGCAAACCCTCACGAGACAACAACTCGTCCACTAGGGTAACCTAGGGTTTAAAGGCTTGTTGTATGTGCTAAATACAACTGCGATTCTAGAAGTGAGTTAGGTTTTCTTTTTATTTTCTTTGCTAGAGGACTAGCAAAAGTTTAGGTGTGGGGGTATTTGATTATCACATTTTAATTACATTTTATACCCTTATTACCTATGTTATATGAATAACGATATTACTAATAATCATTTTTATCTTATTTTGCGTGCTAATAAAGAAATAATGAATAAAAGCCCAAATGACTCAAATTCTCTGAATTTCTACCAATATTTGAAGCCCAAATCGAAGACAAACAAAGGCCCAAGATACCAAATTGATCCAAGAGAAATTCGTGAAGAAAAATCAAGAAAAGACAAATTCGGTTGGGAACCAATCGGTTGACCAACGGTTGGCCAACCGGTTATTAACCGATCGCCAACCGATCGGTTTGCAGATTCAATTAATGGTGGATTTCTCTTCCTTTTGGCTAGGTTTGATCCAATGGTTCACATCAACTCCGTTGGGCTATAAATAGGGTGAAGGTGAGTGTTTTGAGTGTGAATTATTTTGTAAAACTCCATTTGGAGAGGAGGGTCACTCTTAATTGAGAAGACCTTCCAAAATTATAACTTTATTACACAATAAATGAAATGTTTCACCCTTCAATTTCCTTTCTCTTCTTCTAATCCAAGGACCAAAAGGAGGATTAGATTAAGATCGAGAGTTGTTGGTTTCTATTTTATTTCTTTTCATTTTCTTCTTTATTTTCTTATTTGTAGAATAGATTTACTTTCATGCAATTTACTTTCTCTAATTTACTTTCATGCAATTTAATTCCTTGCAATTTACTTTCATGCAATGTATTTAATTCTTGTATTTACTTTCTAGAATAGATTTTTCTTTTCTTTAATTCACCTTGAGGCTAGAACCCTCTAGGAATTACCCTTTTCTAAGTGTGGAGCCAATACTGTGGGATCCCTAGAGATTGTTTGAAACTAGCTAACAAATCCAACTCATTTTCATGAGATTGAGATAAGCTAAGTGGATCTACTCTAGATTCCTCATATCTTTAATTAATCCTCCATACTTTACCTTCTTTATTTTCCTCTTATCCTTGTTTTTCATTTGTTTGTTATTTTTCTTTATTTTTGATTTCATTGATTTTACTTCTCTCTCAATCTCATATTCCCTTCATGTGCATATAATCTCAAACCTAGTTTTGTTATTATGTGCATATAACCACAACCACATTCTCAACTTTATTTTCTCCTCTTTTGCACATAATCCACAATCTACTCTCTCTTATCTCTCCACATCCACTTTCACCATTTTCTTATTTTCATTTTATTTGAATAACTCCTAATTGTCGCGCATAATTTGAGAACCAAAACTTGAGCAAAACTCTTCCTACTTCCCGTTCCTCGTGGGATCGATAATCTTTTATACTATAACTTGATCAAGGTTGTATACTTGCAACTAAGGAGGTAATCATTTATTTCCCATCACAAGGCTATATATGTACAGTCTTTCAAGCCAATTATAATAATCAATCTACAGAGCACCAATCAAGAAGAGAGAGTTTTCTTGTGAAGCCTATTTGATATTTTTCTCTGTTTTGTTCTTTTATTTGAGAGAGTTGTATTAGGCTTTCAGGTTGTTATTAGGGATTGAGAGATCTTCACATTGTATTCCTCATAATTTCGTAAAGCTATTCTCCTCCTTCCCTTGTGAACATAGGCTACAAGCCAAACCATGTATATCAGTGTGTTTTTGTGTTCTCGATATTTTTTGTGCTTTCATGTGATTGATATTAGTCTATTCCTGGGGATTTATCATAACAAGTACATTATGAAATAATCAGTAATTACACTAATCTTTTGTATATTAAGTTAGAGAATTTATTTTTTTTATCTTAAAGTAAGAAAAATAGTTTGGATTGTTGGCAATCTCTGGAGGCACTTCATTAGGTGCTTGCTACGTATAGCGATCATGTAGACCATTCCTGGATTGTAGGACTTTATTAAAATATCTACTAACTATTTCTCCCGATCATATGCAATTAGTTCTTATTACTCTATTTTTAGTTTTATAATCCACTATATTTAGAAACATAGCAAGTTATTCTTTGACTTTCACATTTCTCGTGTCCTTTAAAAACATTTTCTCTCATCATATCCGTGAGTTTAAAAATGCTCTTAGTCTCATTCTAATATAAGATCTACAACTATCTCTGTAGCCTTTCAATATCGTTTGAAGTGGGTATTTCGCAATATATCTTCATCATCTTTTCTTTTCTTGGTTGATTAGAAATTGACTTGCTTAACATGCATTCTCAAAATATAATTTAATATAGTAAGCATGGAATAAACAGTTATATTAATACATATCCTCTTTTACTATTCTTCATCCACAACATCCATCTACATTCATTGCAATATTGATATTAACATTTTGTTATATTCTCATTTATTAAAAATTAATTATAAATAATTTTGTAATTAATATACAAAATACATTGAAATTAAAACATGCATGTAAACTTTACTTAGCACACATAATCCTATACAAAATCACACTCGTCCCTAGTCACAAAAACACATAAGCAAATTCAGAGAGAAGTGCAAAAAAGAGTCAAAAGGACAATAAAATTTCAAATGCAAAATAAGAGGATAGAGAAAAGTACCAAAAGGAACAGCCAGATAAAAGCCAAAGCAAACTAAAACGCATTGGAAAAGCTACAAAATTTTAAGGTGATTATAAAACTAGTGTAACAAAAATGAAGCAACTCTATAAGTGGGTCACAGACCAAAATACTCATATAGGACTAGATTTTATCCAGGATTCTCTTGAGTGGGAGGCAAGCAAAATTAAAAGGAAATATTCCCCCCCTTTCTTTTTAGCTCTCTTACACCAAGCAAGCACATATACCAAAACTAAAATATAAGGAAATAATATTTCTAAACACCATCCAAATAGTGTCACAACTAAGAATCTCAATAGCTCATAAACAAGTCCCTCCTACACACAACTTTTGCTCAATTTATCCAATTTTAATTCAATTTATCCTTAAAGTGACTGACTTGCTTGTAGGGTACTTCACAAACTTAGAAAGAAAATTATGCCTCTCAAGTTTAGCATCTCTAATGGATTAAATAATTGATTGCTTGGGACTACTCTTAGTTCTATTCTTTAGTTTTGTTAGCACATATCTTCTGTTGATGTATATAATCACAGTCACTAACCTCGGTGTGAGTTTAGCTTTTAAGAGAGCGGAGTCCGCCTTCTCGCCTAATGTCCAGTGACGTTGCTCCGATCAGGAGGTTCACCTACGAGAAAACACCTGTGGAAGGGGCGGAGTTGGGATCTCCGGTGGTCCCTCCGACGGTCAAGTTAGTAAGGATGATGGAAAAATCTTCTGTAGAGAGAATCCACTGAGAGAAGATAGCTTACCTGATTCACTGTTCTTATTGCTATTTATACCTAGGGTTTTTTGGGGGTATTCTTGTCTTTCCGTTCAACAAGAGACAGCAGCTGAGTCAGCCCTCCCTTCCACACGTGGGCTAGCAATTGGTTGAGCGCCTCTTTGTCCGCTACGGTGGCTTGCCTTTATAAGTGTCAAGTTGTGGGTAAATTAAGGGTTAGTGTGGTCTATTCACCATTAATGAGATGAGATTAGCGGCGCCTGTAGCCGCATGGGTCCGAGGTGCCTTAAATACCATGAGAGATGGAGGAGTTAAGGGGCTATCAGTGCATTTAATGCGATATTGATGGATTGTTGGGCCCAAGTTTTGTATAACTGTCGTTTAGGTAGTGGGAACTACATAGGATGAGAGAGAGGGGAGCCAAGGCCGGGCGGCCGACTTGCGCGGCCTCTTGAGGTGTCCATTAGAATAATCAGTTGAAGGGGACGACTAGTACCGCCCCTTGCATCGTCCAGGAGGACGGATAGCTAAGAAAGGGGGGTTAGGTTTGCTTCGCATTGTTTGGAGAGGCAGACGACTGGTTGGAAGGGATTATGGTAGATAACTGGTTAGGGAGGACGACTAGTACCGCCTTTCGCATCGTCCGGGGGGACTAGCGGTTAGAAGGCGATGGCTGGTCGTCCCCCATATCGCTCGGGGGGACAAGCGACTTGGAAGGATAGCTTCGAGGCAATCAATTGGTTGAGCGGACGACTGGTACAGCCTTTCGCATCGTTCGCGGGAGAGAGTTGTTGATAGGCCGACCCACACCGCCTTTCGCGTCGGCTATGGTGATAGTCGTTTAACGGACCGTGGCGAGGACGGTAAGCGTAGGCCGCCCCGTGGGTCGGGTGTGGAGGCTCATGTCGCTCCAGGTTGACAAGCTAAAATGTTTATCCATGTTAACACTTGGTTTTCCTCTTTAATCACTAGTTAGTGGTTATGACCATAACATCTTCTTTAATTATTCTCCATCTACAACATCCATCTACATTCATTGCAAAATTGATATTAACATCTTGTTATATTCTCATTTATGAAAAAATAATTTTAAATAACTTAGTAATTCATGGACAACAATACATTGAAATTAAGACATGCATGCAAACTTTATTTAACACATATAATCCTATACAAAATCACACTCTACATCCCTAGTCACAAAAAAAACATAAGCAAATTCAGAGAAAAGTACCAAAAAGAATCGAAAGGACAACAAAAGTTTAAATGCAAAATAATTTTTAAATGTAAAGTATACCAGAAGGAACTGCCAGACAAAAGCCAAAGCAAATTGAAACACATTGAAAAAGCTACAAAAGTTTAAGGTGATTATAAAACTAGTGTAACAAAATGTGGCATCTAGGACTAGAATATATCAAGGATTCTCTTGAGTGGCAAGCAAGCAAAATCAAAAACTTTTTCTTTTTTTTGTCTCTATTACACCAAACAAGCACATATACCAAAACTAAAATATAAGAAAGGGAAAATTGCTTCTAGCCCCCAAAATAACAGCAAGTATTCTCCCCACCCAAGACTTTTTCAAAGCTCCTAAAACCCCTAAAATCAAACCAACAATTCTTTTAGCCCCCAAAATCCAAAATCCAAGACTTTCAAACATTTGAAGACCATAATACCCCTCTCTCTCTCTCATGATGTCACTGTAGGCATGAATGATGATTAGAAATGGGTTTTGGGGGGAAAAATCCTAGTTACCTCCAAATTCTTCCAACGGCGTCGACATCGGCGATGAAACTTTCCTGGCGTTCGTTCATGTTTGCGATCTTTAAGACGGTGGTGACAAGCAAAGGACAAAGCGTCGATTCGACGGTGCTGGCGGATCTGAAGAAGAAGAGCAGCTTACCTTTGGATATCGATCTTGAAACTAGGGCTGGAGTCAAGTTTGGATCGTTTAAGACGAAGAAGATTGGGATCAAGGTAAGTTGTGATGGATTCAGCATCGCAATTCCTAAGAAAAAGGCGGGAACTCCGGCGACTCCCGATGTGAGCTGCAAAGTGAAGCTAAGGATCAAGATCTGAAAATGGACGCTCTAGATCGATCTAATTCGATTCAAATTTTACATATTGTTGTAATTTTTTTATGGTGTCGGTGAGGGGTCAATTTGCAAACAATTAAATGCTGGGTTTGGCTTGGCTAATGGGTTAATTATGCGATTAGTTTATTTGTGGAGGGTGATCTTGGTTAAAAATATCAAATCGTGGAAGCATTTTAAATACTTCGTTTTCCTTATGAGTTAGTTGTTAAGGTAATGAGTTTATTGTTAAGGTTATGAGTTGGTTGTTAACCTTATGAGTTGGTTGTTAAGATTATGAGTTTGTTATTAAGGTTATGAGTTGGTTGTTAATCTTATGAGTTGGTTGTTAAGGTTATGAGTTGGTTGTTAACCTTATGAGTTTGTTGTTAACCTCGGTAGAGAGTTATGAGTTGGTTGTTAAGGTTATGAGTTGGTTGTCAACCTTATGAGTTTGTTGTTAACCTTTATAGATAATTGCTAGAAGCAATTAGTTGTTAAGGTTATGAGTTGGTTGTTGAGGTTATGAGTTTATTGTTAACCTCGGTGAGAGTTATGAGTTGGTTGGAAAGGTTATGAGTTGGTTATTACCTTATGAGTTTTGTTAACCTTAGTAGACAGTTATGAGTTGATTGTTAAGGTTATGAGTTGGTTGTTAACCTTATCGTTTGTTCTTAACCTCGGTGAGAGTTATGAGTTGGTTGTTAAGATTATGAGTTCGTTATTAACCTTATGAGTTTGTTGTTAACCTTTATAGATAAGTTCTAGAAGCAATTAGTTATTAAAGTTATGAGTTGGTTGTGAAGGTTATGAATTAGTTATTGAGGTTATGAGTTTGTTGTTAACCTCAATAGAGAGTTATGAGTTGGTTGGGAAGGTTATGAGTTGGTTATTACCTTATGAGTTTGTTGTTAACCTCGGTGAGAGTTATGAGTTGGTTGTGAAGGTTATGAGTTGGTTGTTAAGGTTATAAGTTGGTTGTGAAGGTTATGAATTGGTTGTTAAGGTAATTTTCACTCATAATCGTTCATCGTGATTAACAACAATCACAACCAACTCATAACCTTAACAACAAACTCATTACCTTAACAACTAACTCATAACCTTAACGACTAATTGCTTCTAGCACTTATCTATAAAGGTTAACAACAAACTCATAAGGTTAACAACCAACTCATAACCTTAACAACAAACTCATAAGGTTAACAACCAACTCATAAGCTTAACAACTAACTCATAAGGTTAACAACCAACTCATAACCTTAACAACAAACTCATTACCTTAACAACTAACTCATAGGGAAAACGAAGTATTTAAAATGCTTACACGATTCGATATTTTTAACCAAGATCACCCTCCACAAATAAACTAATCACATAATTAACCCATTAGCCAAGCTAAACCCAGCGTTTTATTATTTGCAAATTGACCCCTCAATGACACCATCAAAAAAGAACCTCAGACTTTTATAGACTTTGCTTCAATCTCAAGTCATCGATTTCAAAAAAAATTTACAACAATATGTAAAATAACAAAAAAAATATAGCACTCAGATTCAAGTACAAGTTTAAAAAGGGGGGAAAATTACATCGTAACTCACTTTGATCCTAATCTTCTTCGTCTTAAACGATCCAAACTTGACTCCAGCCCTAGTTTCAAGATCGATCTCCAAAGATAAACTGCTCTTCTTTTTCAAATCCTCCAACGCCGTCGAATCGATGCTCTGTCCTTTGCTCGTCACCACCATCTTCAAGATTGCAGTATTCTTCACCTCATGAACGAACGCCAGGAAAGTTTCGTCGCCGATGTCGACGCCGTTCGAAGAATTTGGAGGGAACTAGGATTTTTTTCCCCCCAAAAACTCATTTCTAATCATCATTCATGCCTACAGTGACATCATGAAAAAGAGAGAGAGAGAGAGAGAGAGAGAGAGAGAGAGAGAGAGAGAAGGGGGCGTATTATGGTCTTCAAATGTTTGAAAGTCTTGATTTTTGGGTTTTGGGGGCTAAAAGAATTGTGGGTTTGATTTTAGGGGTTTTGGGAGCTTTTAAAAAGTCTTGGGTGGGGGGAGAATACTTGTTGTTATTTGGGAGCTAGAAGCAATTTTCCCTATAAGAAAACAATATTTCTAAACACCATCCAAAAAGTGTCACAACTAAGAATCTCAATAGCTCATAAACAAGTCCCTCCTACGCATAACTTTTGCTCAATTTATCCAATTTTAATTCAATTTATCTTTAAAGTGACTGACTTGCTTGTAGGGTACTTCACAAACTTAGAAAGAAAATTAGGCCTCTCAAGTTTAGCATCTCTAATGGATTAAATAATTGATTGCTTGGGACAATTCTCAAGTTTAGCATCTCACCTCTATTTATTCACCTTCAACCCAGCAACCATTTGTATCCACGAGAGAGAGAGATGGAAGAACAGCAATAATGGGTCATTGGCTTGCAATCGAAGATCAGTGCTAGCAACTCCCAAAGCGAGGTCGAGAGTAAGAAGTGTATCTACAGGGTGCCCCGGGTCCTGAGGGACCTTAACGAGCATGCCTACACACCCCACATCATCTCTTTTGGGCCGTATCACCACGGCAAGGCCCACCTTAAGCCCATGGAAAAATACAAGCACTTGCTCCTCGCTGAATACCTTGAGCGGGCCAATACGACTCTGGCCCAGGTGGTGGAGGCCTTCAGGCCTGTGGTCCAGGATCTTATGGATGCCTACGACGACCTGGAAGAGCCATGGACCGACAAGGAGCGGTTCTTAGAGCTGATGATCCTTGATGGTTGCTGCTTACTGCTATATATTATCCGGAGCCCAGTTTGGGAAGAAAAGGTGTGGAGGTCATCACCATAAGATGGAGATGGACATCGGGAAACTGAGAAACCACTTCCTGCTCGGATATCCTCATACAAATGGGAGGTCGGAGGTAACTTCGTGCATTTTCTTTTTTGTTTTTTTGGGATATGATTTTCTAAAATATATATGTAATCAAAAGTATATATGATAATATTGCACTAGAACTTGTCCCTTACGTACTTATTTTTAGAGCTAATAGATGACTGATCGATCATCTATAGGTCGAGGATACTGCAAAATTCTTTGGTGAGCTTTTCTACGACCCGGCCCCGGGAGAGCAGCGAACCATTAGAGGAATGGGCCACCATTGGCTCGACATGGAAAGGAGGTGTGCCACCAGTATCGGAGACTACTTCTACTTCGGTAAGTGGGCCGTCCGCCCCGCCGTGGAGCTCTTCCAAGCAGGGGTGAGCTTCAAACCAAGTCAAACCGCCTGCTACAGCGACATTAGCTTCTCAAACGGAGTCCTCAAGCTCCCTTTTCAATACTGGTCCACTAACACTGAGGCAGCGCTCCTCAACTATATTGCCTATGAGATGGTTTCCAGAGGTATGGAACCTGCAGTAACTAATTATGCCTTTCTTATGGATAACCTCATCGATACAGACAAAGACGTGGCACTACTCAGGAAGACAGGGACAATCGAATGCATGACAGTAGTGGCGAAATCGCTTCCGTCTTCAATCGCCTCACCAAGGGAGTGATGTACCCAGCAATTGATGATAGTAATGGAAATGTGAACAAGAACTTGAAAGAGTATTGCAACAAGTTGGAAGAGTATCGCAATAAGCGGTGGAATAAGTGGCGTGCCAGCTTCAAGCAAGCTTACCTTGCCAATCCTTGGGTGTTCTCCTCACTCGTGGCCGCATTTGTCCTCTTGGTACTGACTATACTCCAGACAACGTACTCAATCCTGCCTTACTACCACAAGTCTTGATTCCCAACGGCTTTCAGGTTTCACACGCAAGGGAATTAAAACAACAACAATAAGCAATGTTCAAGCTAGCATGAAAGGAGTTGGAAGATATAAGGCAGTGAAACATGTGGTCAACGAATTAGTAAGCAAAAGATAATTAGTTGGATTAATATCAAGATATTATGTCGATGTGGAAGTTGCAAAATTTGTACTTTATTATCTTATAATATTCTCTGCATTATGATTGTGAAATGTTTGATTCTCTTCAATTTGCTATGTGCATCTGAGATATGGATTTGGATTCTCTCTTATATAGAAGTTCTACATAAAGGTAGTT
The DNA here is from genome assembly GCA_012295165.1 of Asparagus setaceus. Taxonomy (NCBI): domain Eukaryota; kingdom Viridiplantae; phylum Streptophyta; class Magnoliopsida; order Asparagales; family Asparagaceae; genus Asparagus; species Asparagus setaceus. The sequence continues at coordinate 63,930,930 of CM022704.1, forward strand.
TAATTATATATATAGTATCTATATATATTATCACTAAACTGACTTTCATGATTTGTTTAAATACATTTCATGAATAATATGTTGTTAGTTACCATTCACTCTGTGAATCTTCATCAATAACATCGTTCAATATGTTATCGGTAATACAGTCGAATAGGTCTCTCACACCCTTCCTCGTTGCTCCACTTGCCATCATCCATCTTCTCGGCTTCCGTCCTTCCCCTCACATTTTCCCCAAGCCTTGTTGAGTAAGAATGTCTTTCACCCTTCTTTGCTCAATGGTAAAGCTCCTTTTCAATACTGGTCCACTAACACTGAGGCAGCGCTCCTCAACTATATTGCCTATGAGATGGTTTCCAGAGGTATGGAACCTGCAGTAACTAATTATGCCTTTCTTATGGATAACCTCATCGTCTGAGACAAAGGCGTGGCACTACTCGGGAAGACAGGGACAATCGAATGCATGACAGGAAGTGGTGAAATCGCTTCCGTCTTCAATCGCCTCACCAAGGGAGTGATGTACCCAGCAATTGATGATAGTAATGGAAATGTGAACAAGAACTTGAAAGAGTATTGCAACAAGTTGGAAGAGTATCATAATAAGCGGTGGAATAAGTGGCGTGCCACTTCAAGCAAGCTTACCTTGCCAATCCTTGGGTGTTCTCCTCACTCGTGGCCGCATTTGTCCTCTTGGTACTGACTATACTCCAGACAACGTACTCAATCCTGCCTTACTACCACAAGTCTTGATTCCCAACGGCTTTCAGGTTTCACACGCAAGGGAATTAAAACAACAACAATAAGCAATGTTCAAGCTAGCATGAAAGGAGTTGGAAGATATAAGGCAGTGAAACATGTGGTCAACGAATTAGTAAGCAAAAGATAATTAGTTGGATTAATATCAAGATATTATGTCGATGTGGAAGTTGCAAAATTTGTACTTTATTATCTTATAATATTCTCTGCATTATGATTGTGAAATGTTTGATTCTCTTCAATTTGCTTTCTCTTCTTCTAATCCAAGGACCAAAGGAGGATTAGATTAAGATCGAGGAGTTGTTAGTTTCTATTTTATTTCTTTTTATTTTCTTCTTTATTTTCTTGTTTGTAGAATAGATTTACTTTCATGCAATTTACTTTCATGCAATTTACTTTCATGCAATTTAATTCCTTACAATTTACTTTCATGCAATGTATTTAATTCTTGTATTTACTTTTAGAATAGATTTTTCTTTTCTTTAATTCACCTTGAGGCTAGAACCCTCTAGGAATTACCCTTTTCTAAGTGTGGAGCCAATATTGGGATCCCTAAAGATTGTTTGAAACTAGCTAACAAATCCAACTCATTTTCATGAGATTGAGATAAGCTAAGTGGATCTACTCTAGATTCCTCATATCTTTAATTAATCCTCCATACTTTACCTTCTTTATTTTCCTCTTATCCTTGTTTTTCATTTGTTTGTTATTTTCCTTTATTTTTGATTTCATTGATTTTTACTTCTCTCTCAATCTCATATTCCCTTCATGTGCATATAATCTCAAACCTAGTTTTGTTATTATGTGCATATAACCACAACCACATTCTCAACTTTATTTTCTCCTCTTTTGCACATAATCCACAATCCACTCTCTCTTATCTCTCCACATCCACTTTCACCATTTTCTTATTTTCATTTTATTTGAATAACTCCTAATTGTCGCATAATTTGAGAACCAAAACTTGAGCAAAACTCTTCCTACTTCCCGTTCCTCGTGGGATCGATAATCTTTATACTATAACTTGATCAAGGTTGTATACTTGCAACTAAGGAGGTAATCATTTATTTCCCATCACAAGGCTATATATGTACAGTCTTTCAAGCCAATTATAATAATCAATCTCTGAGCACCAATCAAGAAGAGAGAGTTTTCTTGTGAAGCCTATTTGATATTTTTCTCTGTTTTGTTCTTTTATTTGAGAGAGTTGTAAACTTTGATCTTTTCACTAAGGGAATTTTTGGTTAGGAGCTAGTCTAAGTCAAGTTTAGGCTTAACCCTAGAGTTAGGGTGATTGGAAAGTGATTGCCTTGATTTATTTTTGTTAGTTTTTCCTTATTTTCTTTTCTCATCATCTTCTTAACTTTTCTCTTATCCTTTTTCAAATAAAAAATTATTTTGGTGTATGCAAACTTGGGTTAGGGATAATACTAATCGTTTAATTCGTTTTGATTCATCTCTTGAACCAAGCGAAATGGCTAATACCAACCCACTGTTCTTCAAGATGTTTGTTACCCCACTAGAAATGCAATCCCCTCTTGCATAAAACTCCCGAGGTAAATGGAACCAATTTTGAACTTCGACCGCATTTCATAAACATGCTTCCCAAATTCTTAGAATTGAAACCGAAGGCATACATCTTTATCTCGAATTTGAAGAAGTTTGCCTCATGATTAAGATGAGGGACTTAGCGAAGATCGCGATCAAACTCCGATTTATTCCATTTGCCCTTAAGGACAAAGCCAAAAATGGTATATATCTTGCCCACGATTCCATCTCAACTTGGGGTGAATTTGTAGCAGTTTTCTGAAAAATTCTTTCCTATCCACAAAACAATCAAGCTTAGATCTGACATTCAAAATTTTAAAATTGTCAGGAGAACCTTTTGGAAGTATTTTGACAAATTCAAAGATCTTCTTATCCAATGTCCTCACCATGGTCTTGAAAAGTGGCGATTATGCCAAATCATTTATGAAGGATTGGATTATTCTTCAAAACTTCCTTAGAGTCAATGTGTCAAGGGGATTTCATGAAGAAAAATGCCGATGAAGCTTGGGACTTTTAGAGAATTTATCAGAAAACTATGCGATGGGAACAACGTGATTCATCGATTACCCAATCCAGTTCTAGAGGTCCTTCCTTAGAGTCAAACATAGCCTCTGAAGCTAAGATGGCTACAATTCTCGCAGGTTAGAAACTTTAGAAACCAAAGAGCGAGCTCGGCTCAAATCAATCAAGTTTACGCCTCGGGTTGTTATAGCTGTCTTTCTCGACCCATGCTTGAACAATGTCCACTCTTAGGAAGTACTCAATCTCTAGAACGGATGAATCTTGCATTCCGACATCCGATTAATGATCCATTTTCTCCAACCTATAATCCGGGTTGGAGAAATCATCCAATTTGCATGGAATCGGGGTAATTTCTCGAAATCAAAATTTCACTCCCTCTTCAAACCAACAATTCCCTAGGGCAACAGTTTCTTCGGTTCTCAAACCAATTTTCCACAACCAAATCGGCCATTTCCAAATCGGTTTCCTCATCATCAATCTACAAATCATATTCCTTCAAATGTTGAGAAGCGTCTTAATGTTTTGGAAAGGGGTTTGGAAGCCTTGATTAAAACCTCTACACGGACCACGAACTTATTGACTCAAACATCTAACACGATGAACTCCTTTATGCAATCAACGGGACAAATTCTCAACTCCAACACTCAAGCCATAGCTAGATTAGAAACCCGGCTTGGTCAACTAGCTAGCTATAAGTGAGAGAGAAAGGATCATTTCGAGTCAACGTGAGCAATCCAAGGAGCGGGGTCAAGTTCAATTTTTCAAGATCAAGTGAATGCAATCCATTCACAACGGTCGAGTAACAGTTACTAATCAAGTCCTTGAGCAGAGAATTATGTTGAATACATGCATCTTGAAGCCAACATTTGAAGAACCCTTTGTCAATGAACTTAGAATTTTAGAAAATAGAAAACAACAAGATTTCATTTTGATGAAATTTTTGTTAATAACGAATCTAAGTTCAAAAGCATACAACCATTAATACCTACCTTCCATTCTTTGCAAACATCACTAAAACCACGAAATTCTTAGAATTTAAGCACATCGATGATTATATCATTTTGAAATTCTTTAAATTTCGGAGAATTTTCAGCAATAAGGTAGGATTTAATGTAGAATGTGAGCTTCTCATGTTTCATCTTTTATTCTACATTTTTATTTTTTTGTCTCATAATAATAAAAAGGATTTATTCTTCTCTCATGTGAGAGTTTCTTATTGTTCTTTATTAAAAAAATAAAAATTAAAAAAATAATAATTAAAAAAAAAGAGAATAAATTTTGGCTTCACCCCCCTTATCTTAAAGGTATTTGCAGAATTTTTATCATTGTTCGAAGTCGACCGAACAAATGTAAGTGCTTCCATTCTTATCTGTTTTACTTTGTGCATAATAGAATTTGCATTGAGGACAATGCAAAATTTAGGTGTGGGGTGGGGATTAGTCATTTTATCTTTATCTTAGTTATCTTTTTCCTCTTTTTCTTACCATTTTTTATGTCATTTTTCTCTCTCTTTTCATCATAAAAAAAATAGTCACTTGCCAACTTAATAGAGTTGATTAATAATTGATCAATTTGATAGAATTTAAGTCTTCTAATCCTTAGTTAGTTCTATACTCAAGTTTACCTTTTATGATAACTCCAAATAAATTTCTTAAGAAATGATTTTCAAGTAGTATACTTTACTTAAGTTTTAACTTAGATTTTTAATTAAAGTAATGGAATTTTTGCATGCCTAACTTAGAGTTGAAAATAATTTTTCAAGTTGTCTTGATCCAAATATTGTTCAGAATATATATACATATACACATATATATATTATACTAACTTAACAAAAGAAGAAAAATTTCTCTTAAAATCATTGGTGGGTCTATTTTACTAAGCCTAAGTTGGTGAGTAATTAAGCCCGAGGAGTATTTCTATACTTAATGACCTAAGCCCAATTGGGTTGGGATTCATTGGCCCAAACTCGCTAAATGGTCACTTAGAAAGCCGATTAAAAGAACAAAACCACCAAGGAATAAAGAGTTAAAAATTAAAAAAAAATATTTTGTCATACTAATCATGTTTTTATATATAGTTATATTTGTATATGTTCTTGAAAAATTAAATGGATTTAAAGACTTGAAGTTTGTTTAAAACAAAGAGTTAGCATGTTCTTTTCAAAACTTTCAAATTAAATTTTTGAGTTAAACTTGGTTTTGTATAACTACAATGAAAGGATTTTCTTAAGAAAATTACATTGGAGTTATGATAAAAACGTTTTCTTGAGTATTAACCAACTTCAATTGGAATGTTTGAAGATATCAAATGAATTAATTATTTTATTAACTTCTTTAAATTGGCAAGTTGACTGAATTTTGTGGGTATATTCACTTGCAAACCCTCACGAGACTACAACTTCGTCCACTAGGGTAACCTAGGGGTTTAAAGGCTTGTTGTATGTGCTAAATACAACTAGATTCCTGAAAGTGAGTTAGGTTTTCTTTTATTTTCTTTGCTAGAGGACTAGCAAAAGTTTAGGTGTGGGGGTATTTGATTATCACATTTTAATTACATTTTTATACCCTTATTACCTATGTTATATGAATAACGATATTACTAATAATCATTTTTATCTTATTTTGCGAGGCTAATAAAGAAATAATGAATAAAAGCCCAAATGACTCAAATTCTCTGAATTTCTACCAATATTTGAAGCCCAAATCGAAGACAAACAAAGGCCCAAGATACCAAATTGATCCAAGAGAAATTCGTGAAGAAAAATCAAGAAAAGACAAATTAGGTTGGGAACCAATCGGTTGACCAACGGTTGGCCAACCGGTTATTAACGGTTGGCTAACCGATCGATAACCGTCGGTTTACTGTATTCCGAATTAATGGTGGATTTCTCTTCCTTTTGGCTAGGTTTGATCCAATGGTTCACATCAACTCCGTTGGGCTATAAATAGGGGTGAAGGTGAGTGTTTTGAGTGTGAATTATTTTGTAAAACTCCATTTGGAGAGGAGGGTCACTCTTAATTGAGAAGACCTTCCAAAATTATAACTTTATTACACAATAAATGAAATGTTTCACCTTCAATTTCCTTTCTCTTCTTCTAATCCAAGGACCAAAGGAGGATTAGATTAAGATCGAGGAGTTGTTGGTTTCTATTTTATTTCTTTTTCATTTTCTTCTTTATTTTCTTATTTGTAGAATAGATTTACTTTCATGCAATTTACTTTCATGCAATTTACTTTCATGCAATTTAATTCCTTGCAATTTACTTTCATGCAATGTATTTAATTCTTGTATTTACTTTCTAGAATAGATTTTTCTTTTCTTTAATTCACCTTGAGGCTAGAACCCTCTAGGGAATTACCCTTTCTAAGTGTGGAGCCAATACTGTGGGATCCCTAGAGATTGTTTGAAACTAGCTAACAAATCCAACTCATTTTCATGAGATTGAGATAAGCTAAGTGGATCTACTCTAGATTCCTCATATCTTTAATTAATCCTCCATACTTTACCTTCTTTATTTTCCTCTTATCCTTGTTTTTCATTTGTTTGTTATTTTTCTTTATTTTTGATTTCATTGATTTTACTTCTCTCTCAATCTCATATTCCTTCATGTGCATATAATCTCAAACCTAGTTTTGTTATTATGTGCATATAACAACCACATTCTCAACTTTATTTTCTCCTCTTTTGCACATAATCCACAATCTACTCTCTCTTATCTCTCCACATCCACTTTCACCATTTTCTTATTTTCATTTTATTTGAATAACTCCTAATTGTCGCATAATTTGAGAACCAAAACTTGAGCAAAACTCTTCCTACTTCCGTTCCTCGTGGGATCGATAATCTTTTATACTATAACTTGATCAAGGTTGTATACTTGCAACTAAGGAGGTAATCATTTATTTCCCATCACAAGGCTATATATGTACAGTCTTTCAAGCCAATTATAATAATCAATCTGAGCACCAATCAAGAAGAGAGTTTTCTTGTGAAGCCTATTTGATATTTTTCTCTGTTTTGTTCTTTTATTTGAGAGAGTTGTATTAGGCTTTGGTTGTTATTAGGGATTGAGAGATCTCCACATTGTATTCCTCATAATTTAGTAAAGCTATTCTCCTCCTTCCCTTGTGAACATAGGCTACAAGCCAAACCATGTATATCGGTGTGTTTTGTGTTCTCGATATTTTTGTGCTTTCATGTGATTGATATTAGTCTATTCACGAGGATTTATCATAACAAGTACATTATGAAATAATCGATAATTACACTAATCTTATGTATATTAAGTTAGAGAATTTATTTTTTATCTTAAAGTAAGAAAAATAGTTTGGATTGTTGGCAATCTGGAGGCACTTCATTAGGTGCTTGCTACATTATAGCGATCATGTAGACCATTCACGGATTGTAGGACTTTATTAAAATATCTACTAACTATTTCTCCGATCATATGCAATTAGTTCTTATTACTCTATTTTTAGTTTTATAATCCACTATATTTAGAAACATAGCAAGTTATTCTTTGACTTTCACATTTCTCGTGTCCTTTAAAAACATTTTCTCTCATCATATCCAGTGAGTTTAAAAATGCTCTTAGTCTCATTCTAATATAAGATCTACAACTATCTCTGTAGCCTTTCAATATACGTTTGAAGTGGGTATTTCTGCAATATATCTTCATCATCTTTTCTTTTCTTGGTTGATTAGAAATTGACTTGCGCTTAACATGCATTCTCAAAATATAATTTAATATAGTAAGCATGGAATAAGCAGTTATATTAATACATATCCTCTTTTACTATTCTTCATCCACAACATCCATCTACATTCATTGCAATATTGATATTAACATTTTGTTATATTCTCATTTATTAAAAATTAATTATAAATAATTTTGTAATTAATATACAAAAATACATTGAAATTAAAACATGCATGTAAACTTTACTTAGCACACATAATCCTATACAAAATCACACTCGTCCCTAGTCACAAAAACACATAAGCAAATTCAGAGAGAAGTGCAAAAAGAGTCAAAAGGACAATAAAATTTCAAATGCAAAATAAGAGGATAGAGAAAAGTACCAAAGCGACCCGGATAAAAGCCAAAGCAAACTAAAGCATTGGAAAAGCTACAAAATTTTAAGGTGATTATAAAACTAGTGTAACAAAATGAAGCAACTCTATAAGTGGGTCCTGAGACCAAAATACTCATATAGGACTAGATTTTATCGGGATTCTCTTGAGTGGGAGGCAAGCAAAATTAAAGGAAATATTCCCCCTTTCTTTTAGCTCTCTTACACCAAGCAAGCACATATACCAAAACTAAAATATAAGGAAATAATATTTCTAAACACCATCCAAATAGTGTCACAACTAAGAATCTCAATAGCTCATAAACAAGTCCCTCCTACACACAACTTTTGCTCAATTTATCCAATTTTAATTCAATTTATCCTTAAAGTGACTGACTTGCTTGTAGGGTACTTCACAAACTTAGAAAGAAAATTATGCCTCTCAAGTTTAGCATCTCTAATGGATTAAATAATTGATTGCTTGGGACTACTCTTAGTTCTATTCTTTAGTTTTGTTAGCACATATCTTCTGTTGATGTATATAATCACAGTCACTAACCTCGGTGTGAGTTTAGCTTTTAAGAGAGCGGAGTCCGCCTTCTCGCCTAATGTCCAGTGACGTTGCTCCGATCAGGAGGTTCACCTACGAGAAAACACCTGTGGAAGGGGCGGAGTTGGGATCTCGGTGGTCCCTCCGGCGGTCAAGTTAGTAAGGATGATGGAAAAATCTTACGTAGAGAATCCCGAGAGAAGATAGCTTACGATTCACTGTTCTTATTGCTATTTATACCTAGGGTTTTTTGGGGGCATTCTTGTCTTTCCGTTCAACAAGAGACAGCAGCTGAGTCAGCCCTCCCTTCCACACGTGGGCTAGCAATTGGTTGAGCGCCTCTTTGTCCGCTACGGTGGCTTGCCTTTATAAGTGTCAAGTTGTGGGTAAATTAAGGGTTAGTGTGGTCTATTCACCATTAATGAGATGAGATTAGCGGCCTTTGTAGCATGGGTCGAGGTGCCTTAAATACCATGAGAGATGGAGGAGTTAAGGGGCTATCAGTGCATTTAATGCGATATTGATGGATTGTTGGGCCCAAGTTTTGTATAACTGTCGTTTAGGTAGTGGGAACTACATAGGATGAGAGAGAGGGGAGCCAAGGCCGGGCGGCCGACTTGCGTGGCCTCTTGAGGTGTCCATTAGAATAATCAGTTGAAGGGGACGACTAGTACCGCCCCTTGCATCGTCCAGGAGGACGGATAGCTAAGAAAGGGGGGTTAGGTTTGCTTCGCATTGTTTGGAGAGGCAGACGACTGGTTGGAAGGGATTATGGTAGATAAGCGGTTAGGGAGGACGACTAGTACCGCCTTCGCATCGTCCGGGGGACTAGCGGTTAGAAAGCGATGGTGGTCGTCCCCATATCGCTTCGAGGGACAAGCGACTTGGAAGGATAGCCGAGGCAATCAATTGGTTGGCCGGACGGCCATTACGACCTTCGCATCGTTCGCGGAGAGAGTTGTTGATAGGCCGACCCACGCTGGCGTCGGCTATGGTGATAGTCGTTTAACGGACCGTGGCGAGGGCGGTAGCGTGGCGCCCGTGGAGTGGGTGTGGAGGCTCATGTCGCTCCAGGTTGACAAGCTAAAATGTTTATCCATGTTAACACTTGGTTTTCCTCTTTAATCACTAGTTAGTGGTTATGACCATAACATCTTCTTTAATTATTCTCCATCTACAACATCCATCTACATTCATTGCAAAATTGATATTAACATCTTGTTATATTCTCATTTATGAAAAAATAATTTTAAATAACTTAGTAATTCATGGACAACAATACATTGAAATTAAGACATGCATGCAAACTTTATTTAACACATATAATCCTATACAAAATCACACTCTACATCCCTAGTCACAAAAAACATAAGCAAATTCAGAGAAAAGTACCAAAAGAATCGAAAGGACAACAAAAGTTTAAATGCAAAATAATTTTTAAATGTAAAGTATACGGAAGGCACTTGGACAAAAGCCAAAGCAAATTGAAACACATTGAAAAAGCTACAAAAGTTTAAGGTGATTATAAAACTAGTGTAACAAAATGTGGCATCTAGGACTAGAATATATCAAGGATTCTCTTGAGTGGCAAGCAAGCAAAATCAAAACTTTTTCTTTTTGTCTCTATTACACCAAACAAGCACATATACCAAAACTAAAATATAAGAAAGGAAAATTGCTTCTAGCCCCAAAATAACGACAAGTATTCTCCCCACCCAAGACTTTTCAAAGCTCCTAAAACCCTAAAATCAAACCAACAATTCTTTTAGCCCCAAAATCCAAAATCCAAGACTTTCAAACATTTGAAGACCATAATACCCCTCTCTCTCTCTCATGATGTCACTGTAGGCATGAATGATGATTAGAAATGGGTTTTGGGGGGAAAAATCCTAGTTGCCTCAAATTCTTCCAACGGCGTCGACATCGTGATGAAACTCTGGCGTTCGTTCATGTTTGCGATCTTTAAGGCGGTGGTGACAAGCAAAGGACAAAGCGTCGATTCGGCCGGTCTTGTGGATCTGAAGAAGAAGCGGCTTACCTTTGGATATCGATCTTGAAACTAGAACAGTCAAGTTTGGATCGTTTAAGGCGAAGAAGATTGGGATCAAGGTAAGTTGTGATGGATTGACATCGCAATTCCTAAGAAAAAGCGGGAACTCCGGACTCGATGTGGTACAAAGTGAAGCTAAGGATCAAGATCTGAAAATGGGCGCTCTAGATCGATCTAATTGATTCAAATTTTACATATTGTTGTAATTTTTATGGTGTCGGTGAGGGTCAATTTGCAAACAATTAAATCTTTGGGTTTGGCTTGGCTAATGGGTTAATTATGCGATTAGTTTATTTGTGGAGGGTGATCTTGGTTAAAATATCAAATCGTGGAAGCATTTTAAATACTTCGTTTTCCTTATGAGTTAGTTGTTAAGGTAATGAGTTTATTGTTAAGGTTATGAGTTGGTTGTTAACCTTATGAGTTGGTTGTTAAGATTATGAGTTTGTTATTAAGGTTATGAGTTGGTTGTTAATCTTATGAGTTGGTTGTTAAGGTTATGAGTTGGTTGTTAACCTTATGAGTTTGTTGTTAACCTCGGTAGAGAGTTATGAGTTGGTTGTTAAGGTTATGAGTTGGTTGTCAACCTTATGAGTTTGTTGTTAACCTTTATAGATAATTGCTAGAAGCAATTAGTTGTTAAGGTTATGAGTTGGTTGTTGAGGTTATGAGTTTATTGTTAACCTCAGTAGAGAGTTATGAGTTGGTTGGAAAGGTTATGAGTTGGTTATTACCTTATGAGTTTTTTGTTAACCTTAGTAGACAGTTATGAGTTGATTGTTAAGGTTATGAGTTGGTTGTTAACCTTATACGTTTGTTCTTAACCTCGGTAGAGAGTTATGAGTTGGTTGTTAAGATTATGAGTTCGTTATTAACCTTATGAGTTTGTTGTTAACCTTTATAGATAAGTTCTAGAAGCAATTAGTTATTAAAGTTATGAGTTGGTTGTGAAGGTTATGAATTAGTTATTGAGGTTATGAGTTTGTTGTTAACCTCAATAGAGAGTTATGAGTTGGTTGGGAAGGTTATGAGTTGGTTATTACCTTATGAGTTTGTTGTTAACCTCAGTAGACAGTTATGAGTTGCTTGTGAAGGTTATGAGTTGGTTGTTAAGGTTATAAGTTGGTTGTGAAGGTTATGAATTGGTTGTTAAGGTAATTTTCACTCATAACTGTCTACTGTGATTAACAACAATCACAACCAACTCATAACATTAACAGCAAACTCATAACCTCAATAACCAACTCATAACCTTAACAGCTAATTGCTTCTAGCACTTATCTATAAAGGTTAACAACAAACTCATAAGGTTAACAACCAACTCATAACCTTAACAATCAACTCATAACTCTCTACCGAGGTTAACAACCAACTCATAAGCTTAACAACTAACTCATAAGGTTAACAACCAACTCATAACCTTAACAACAAACTCATTACCTTAACAACTAACTCATAGGGAAAACGAAGTATTTAAAATGCTTACACGATTCGATATTTTTAACCAAGATCACCCTCCACAAATAAACTAATCACATAATTAACCCATTAGCCAAGCTAAACCCAGCGTTTTATTATTTGCAAATTGACCCCTCAATGACACCATCAAAAAAGAACCTCAGACTTTTATAGACTTTGCTTCAATCTCAAGTCATCGATTTCAAAAATTTACAACAATATGTAAAATAACAAAAAATATAGCACTCGATTCAAGTACAAGTTTAAAGGGGAAAATTACATCGTAACTCACTTTGATCCTAATCTTCTTAGTCTTAAGCGATCCAAACTTGACTCGACCCTAGTTTCAAGATCGATCTCCAAAGATAAAGCGCTCTTCTTTTCAAATCCTCCAGCGCCGTCGAATCGATGCTCGTCCTTTGCTCGTCACCACCATCTTCAAGATTGCGGTATTCTTCACCTCATGAGCGAGCGCCCGGGAAAGTTTAAATCGCCGATGTCGGCGCCGTTAAGAATTTGGAGGGAACTAGGATTTTTCCCCAAAACTCATTTCTAATCATCATTCATGCCTACGGTGACATCATGAAAAAGAGAGAGAGAGAGAGAGAGAGAGAGAGAGAGAGAGAGAGAGAGTATTATGGTCTTCAAATGTTTGAAAGTCTTGATTTTGGGTTTTGGGGCTAAAAGAATTGTGGGTTTGATTTTAGGGGTTTTGGGAGCTTTTAAAAAGTCTTGGGTGGGGGGAGAATACTTGTTGTTATTTGGGAGCTAGAAGCAATTTTCCCTATAAGAAAACAATATTTCTAAACACCATCCAAAAAGTGTCACAACTAAGAATCTCAATAGCTCATAAACAAGTCCCTCCTACGCATAACTTTTGCTCAATTTATCCAATTTTAATTCAATTTATCTTTAAAGTGACTGACTTGCTTGTAGGGTACTTCACAAACTTAGAAAGAAAATTAGGCCTCTCAAGTTTAGCATCTCTAATGGATTAAATAATTGATTGCTTGGGACAATTCTCAAGTTTAGCATCTCACCTCTATTTATTCACCTTCAACCCAGCAACCATTTGTATCCACGAGAGAGAGAGATGGAAGAACAGCAACAATGGGTCATTGGCTTGCAATCGAAGATCAGTGCTAGCAACTCCCAAAGCGAGGTCGAGAGTAAGAAGTGTATCTACAGGGTGCCCCGGGTCCTGAGGGACCTTAACGAGCATGCCTACACACCCCACATCATCTCTTTTGGGCGTATCACCAGCAAGGCCCACCTTAAGCCCATGGAAAAATACAAGCACTTGCTCCTCGCTGAATACCTTGAGCGGGCCAATACGACTCTGGCCCAGGTGGTGGAGGCCTTCAGGCCTGTGGTCCAGGATCTTATGGATGCCTACGACGACCTGGAAGAGCCATGGACCGACAAGGAGCGGTTCTTAGAGCTGATGATCCTTGATGGTTGCTGCTTACTGCTATATATTATCCGGAGCCCAGTTTGGGAAGAAAAGGTGTGGAGGTCATACATGGGCACTGAGATGTGGATGGACGTACGGAGGCTGGAGAACCAGCTTCCACTTCCTGTTCTGGATATCCTCATACAAATGGGAGGTCAGGAGGTAACTCGTGCATTTTCTTTTTTGTTTTTTTGGGATATGATTTTCTAAAATATATATGTAATCGAAAGTATATATGATAATATTGCACTAGAACTTGTCCCTTACGTACTTATTTTTAGAGCTAATAGATGACTGATCGATCATCTATAGGTCGAGGATACTGCAAAATTCTTTGGTGAGCTTTTCTACGACCCGGCCCCGGGAGAGCAGCGAACCATTAGAGGAATGGGCCACCATTGGCTCGACATGGAAAGGAGGTGTGCCACCAGTATCGGAGACTACTTCTACTTCGGTAAGTGGGCCGTCCGCCCCGCCGTGGAGCTCTTCCAAGCAGGGGTGAGCTTCAAACCAAGTCAAACCGCCTGCTACAGCGACATTAGCTTCTCAAACGGAGTCCTCAAGCTCCCTTTTCAATACTGGTCCACTAACACTGAGGCAGCGCTCCTCAACTATATTGCCTATGAGATGGTTTCCAGAGGTATGGAACCTGCAGTAACTAATTATGCCTTTCTTATGGATAACCTCATCGATACAGACAAAGACGTGGCACTACTCAGGAAGACAGGGACAATCGAATGCATGACAGGAAGTGACGGCGAAATCGCTTCCGTCTTCAATCGCCTCACCAAGGGAGTGATGTACCCAGCAATTGATGATAGTAATGGAAATGTGAACAAGAACTTGAAAGAGTATTGCAACAAGTTGGAAGAGTATCGCAATAAGCGGTGGAATAAGTGGCGTGCCAGCTTCAAGCAAGCTTACCTTGCCAATCCTTGGGTGTTCTCCTCACTCGTGGCCGCATTTGTCCTCTTGGTACTGACTATACTCCAGACAACGTACTCAATCCTGCCTTACTACCACAAGTCTTGATTCCCAACGGCTTTCAGGTTTCACACGCAAGGGAATTAAAAAACAACAACAATAAGCAATGTTCAAGCTAGCATGAAAGGAGTTGGAAGATATAAGGCAGTGAAACATGTGGTCAACGAATTAGTAAGCAAAAGATAATTAGTTGGATTAATATCAAGATATTATGTCGATGTGGAAGTTGCAAAAATTTGTACTTTATTATCTTATAATATTCTCTGCATTATGATTGTGAAATGTTTGATTCTCTTCAATTTGCTATGTGCATCTGAGATATGGATTTGGATTCTCTCTTATATAGAAGTTCTACATAAAGGTAGTTTAATTATATATATAGTATCTATATATATTATCACTAAACTGACTTTCATGATTTGTTTAAATACATTTCATGAATAATATGTTGTTAGTTACCATTCACTCTGCTGAATCTTCATCAATAACATCGTTCAATATGTTATCAGCAATACAGAGTCAAATAGGTCTCTCACACCCTTCCTCGAGCTGCTCCCACTTGCCATCATCCATCTTCTCTGGCTTCCCGTCCTTCCCCCTCACATTTTTCCCCAAGCCTTGTTGAGTAAGAATGTCTTTCACCCTTCTTTGCTCAATGGTAAAGCTCCCTTTTCAATTAAACTTCTCAACAATGAAATTGTTAACATTTGATGTCATCTTTGCTCCTCCGATCTCACTCTAAACCTCTAGCTCTGTTACCAGTTGTTGGGGATAAACTCCCTCTCTACCAAGACCGAGCCCACAAGACCGCAAGCTCTCCCTACCCCAAGATCAGTCGTGGAAACAATTTTGAAATCTAACTCAATGGAAAACTCAATTTAGTGAAAAATAAAAACAACAAGATAAATGAAAGCTTTGTCAAACAAGTTTAGCCTACTTGCTCTCCAAGCTTTGTCAAACTAGTCCAACAAACATTTTCTTGAATTGACCACTAAGTTTTGCTAGACTTGCCCCCAGGCCTCTCAAGATGGAGGGACAACCAACAAAAAATGCCAACTTGGTAATTAGCCCATAAAAGTTATATCATAGTTCACGGAAACCATCCTCTCTATTGAAAATCATACATAAAAAGGAGAACTTCTAATAAATAGATTGTTTACATCTCAATAAGTACACAAAAAAGCTAAGTGCACCGTGTAACCACTTAACGGTTCTTATTTCTTAACAAAAGGACTTTAACCAAAACTAATTCCTGAATTGCTCATAGGAATTGTACAAATTATCGAGATTAGGTTTATAAAAGAAATATTAAACTTGCAGCCTCAAATACACCTCAAGCCTCGGGAATTTGATCGGATTCATCATTCACCAATTTAGTGACACCCACTTCAGCAGGACGAAGAACACGATCATAGAGCATATATCTAGGTTGAATAAAACAAATATTGATAAGGTTCAATCACTTAAATATAACAAATATTGATGAGATTCAATCACTAAAATAAAACAAAAAGTCTATTTAAGAAACAAACATTGAATTAAAATGCATATATGTTGGTTTGAAGGGTCATTTGTGGATAGAACCCTTGTACTATTGTTCTATTGTGGCAAATAGACCACCTGAGTGTTTCTTTTTTAAACTTTTTTTTACCCTCAAGAGGTCTATTTGTCAAAGAAAAAAAATGGGTTTTTTCATACAAACCACCTTACAAGTTCAAAACTTTTATAAAAACCACCTTTAAAGTTTTTTTTTGATAGAAACCACCTTATATGTGTGTTATCCCCTCAAAGTCACACTTTTGAATTATTTCTGCTTTAAAAAAATGCGAAGTTACTACAATACCCCTCATTCGTTCAAAATGAAAAAAAGAGGAGGAGGAGGAGGAGGAGGAGGGGTTTTGGTTTGGGGGGGGAGGAGGGAAGGAGGTCGGCGCCGGCGGTGGAGGAGGAGGAGGAGGAGGAGGAAGGAGGTGGAGGAGGAGGTTAAGAGGTCGATCAAACATGAAGGACTTCATCCATCAAAGGTGATCATCGCGCATCTAGACTTTAAAAGATTTCCTTTAATGGTTTCCATGAAAAAACCCAAAAAAAATCTATTTCACTGAGGGTAAAAGAGTAAAAACATCACTTAGGGGTCTATCTGCAACAATAGAACTATAGCAAGTCCATCCGCAATCGCGTGCGAGTACAGGGGTGTCCACAATTAACCCTAGTCTGAAAAATGGTGATTCAACTAGGAAATTAGGAAATTACATGAACTGCAGTAAGAACTGACCAAATATGGTCATATATGCCATTAAATATTGGGTAAATAGAAGTTGAATCTTTGCAAGGTTGTAAGTCACCAGATAGAAAAAAGGCAAAACAAGAATTATTAATAATAAATTTGAAGCTTTCTGCTAACAGATGGCAATTTAGCACATTTATCCACAGCAAAAGAAGGACAAGCCACCTCTATCAGCTATTTATCAGTTATTTCTATTGATTTTCATATTCTCAAATTAGTATTTTGATGATAACAACATATGTTATATATATATGTGTGTTTTGTGTGTTTTATAACTTGTTGATGAGATATTATATCAAATTTGGACAAGTACAAAATGAGTTCAAGGCATAATGAAGTATTGAAGATGAGAAGCAAGATCAAAATAAATGTAATTTTTCTCTTCTTTACTTAGAACAAATTGTACAAGCCTTGATCACACACACACACACACTTTTAGAACACACTAACACATGCTTAGTGTGTTGGTTAATATAGAAATCCCTATATTAACCATTAGAGTTTTTAAAGTTTAAAACACTTCATTTATAACTTTTTAGGTCAATAGTAGTCGACCAATTCAAACTATAGTCGACTAATTACTTAATTTAATAAATATACAAGTTTACGTAAATTCTGATTAGTCGACTAATGCCATTAATAGTCGACTAATGATAACAAACAATTTTCGAGCTGTGAGTTTACGATTAGTCGACTAATACATATAGTAGTCGACTACTCAGTTAAAACATACACCCGGACTTTCGTCATTACAGTTAGTCGACTAATACATATAGTAGTCATTACTACTTGAGCTGCTTATACGAATCTGTGTAAACCGCATTAGTCGACTAATCGATATAATATGGACTATAGAAGTCGGTTTCGGCGTTTGAATTTGAATGTTTGAATGTTTTGTTGTTTATATCCGTTTTATAGGTTTTAACTTGTGTCTAATCAAGGGATATATATAGACAAAAACATCGAGAAAAGACATAGAACATTCATATGAATTGATCTTGAATTTTGAGATTAAAAGAGAGTTCAAAAAGTTCACAAGTGAAAAACTATTCTTTGATACAATTGCAATATTCAAAAGAGTTAAACATTATTTTGCAATTGAAAAGTTCTTAAGCCACTGGCGCACATCACCAACACTTCAAGGCTTCTAGGACTTTGTACTTTGATTCTTCAAAAAGGAATTCTCAGGTGTGAGAATTGTGGATCTCAGGTTTGAGATTGTTGCAATTTGCATGGTCTTGCAAATTGGTCAGGTTTGTCTTTGATTTTGTAAGGGTATTTCAAAATCATAGTGAAAACTCTCAAAGCGGGATTGCTTGGGGGCGGATGTACACAGGAGGTGGAACCGGTATAAATCTGTGTTTGTGATTGTGAAATTTACGTGTTTGTGCTATCATATTTGCAATTTATTATCTACTTTGCATAAAATTTTATAAAACACTATTCACCCCCCCTCTAGTGTTTAAGTGTAATCAGATCAACGATCCTACATTTGGTATCAGAGCAAGGTGAAAGATGGCATCTACTTACGTCGAAATTCACGGGAGGGAAAGAGGTCAGAAGGGCATGGAGGGAGGAGGAGGAGGAGGAGGAGGAGGAGGAGGAGGAGGAGGAGGAGGAGGAGGAGGAGGAGGAGGAGGAGGAGGAAGAGGAGGAGGAGGAGGAGGAGGAGGAGGAGGAGGAGGAGGAGGAGGAGGAGGAGGAGGAGGAGGAGGAGGAGGAGGAGGAGGAGGAGGAGGAGGAGGAGGAGGAGGAGGAGGAGGAGGAGGAGGAGGAGGAGGAGGAGGAGGAGGAGGAGGAGGAGGAGGAGGAGGAGGAGGAGGAGGAGGAGGAGGAGGAGGAGGAGGAGGAGGAGGAGGAGGAGGAGGAGGAGGAGGAGGAGGAGGAGGAGGAGGAGGAGGAGGAGGAGGAGGAGGAGGAGGAGGAGGAGGAGGAGGAGGAGGAGGAGGAGGAGGAGGAGGAGGAGGAGGAGGAGGAGGAGGAGGAGGAGGAGGAGGAGGAGGAGGAGGAGGAGGAGGAGGAGGAGGAGGAGGAGGAGGAGGAGGAGGAGGAGGAGGAGGAGGAGGAGGAGGAGGAGGAGGAGGAGGAGGAGGAGGAGGAGGAGGAGGAGGAGGAGGAGGAGGAGGAGGAGGAGGAGGAGGAGGAGGAGGAGGAGGAGGAGGAGGAGGAGGAGGAGGAGGAGGAGGAGGAGGAGGAGGAGGAGGAGGAGGAGGAGGAGGAGGAGGAGGAGGAGGAGGAGGAGGAGGAGGAGGAGGAGGAGGAGGAGGAGGAGGAGGAGGAGGAGGAGGAGGAGGAGGAGGAGGAGGAGGAGGAGGAGGAGGAGGAGGAGGAGGAGGAGGAGGAGGAGGAGGAGGAGGAGGAGGAGGAGGAGGAGGAGGAGGAGGAGGAGGAGGAGGAGGAGGAGGAGGAGGAGGAGGAGGAGGAGGAGGAGGAGGAGGAGGAGGAGGAGGAGGAGGAGGAGGAGGAGGAGGAGGAGGAGGAGGAGGAGGAGGAGGAGGAGGAGGAGGAGGAGGAGGAGGAGGAGGAGGAGGAGGAGGAGGAGGAGGAGGAGGAGGAGGAGGAGGAGGAGGAGGAGGAGGAGGAGGAGGAGGAGGAGGAGGAGGAGGAGGAGGAGGAGGAGGAGGAGGAGGAGGAGGAGGAGGAGGAGGAGGAGGAGGAGGAGGAGGAGGAGGAGGAGGAGGAGGAGGAGGAGGAGGAGGAGGAGGAGGAGGAGGAGGAGGAGGAGGAGGAGGAGGAGGAGGAGGAGGAGGAGGAGGAGGAGGAGGAGGAGGAGGAGGAGGAGGAGGAGGAGGAGGAGGAGGAGGAGGAGGAGGAGGAGGAGGAGGAGGAGGAGGAGGAGGAGGAGGAGGAGGAGGAGGAGGAGGAGGAGGAGGAGGAGGAGGAGGAGGAGGAGGAGGAGGAGGAGGAGGAGGAGGAGGAGGAGGAGGAGGAGGAGGAGGAGGAGGAGGAGGAGGAGGAGGAGGAGGAGGAGGAGGAGGAGGAGGAGGAGGAGGAGGAGGAGGAGGAGGAGGAGGAGGAGGAGGAGGAGGAGGAGGAGGAGGAGGAGGAGGAGGAGGAGGAGGAGGAGGAGGAGGAGGAGGAGGAGGAGGAGGAGGGTGTAAGTCACCAGATAGAAAAAGGCAAAACAAGAATTATTAATAATAAATTTGAAGCTTTCGCTAACAGATGGCAATTTAGCACATTTATCCACAAAGAAAGAAGGACAAGCCACCTCTATCGACTATTTATCGGTTATTTACGTTGATTTTCATATTCTCAAATTAGTATTTTGATGATAACAACATATGTTATATATATATGTGTGTTTTGTGTGTTTTATAACTTGTTGATGCAGATATTATATCAAATTTGGACAAGTACAAAATGAGTTCAAGGCATAATGAAGTATTGAAGATGAGAAGCAAGATCAAAATAAATGTAATTTTTCTCTTCTTTACTTAGAACAAATTGTACAAGCCTTGATCACACACACACACACACTTTTAGAACACACTAACACATGCTTAGTGTGTTGGTTAATTATAGAAATCCCTATATTAACCATTAGAGTTTTTAAAGTTTAAAACACTTCATTTATAACTTTTTAGGTCAATAGTAGTCGACCAATTCAAACTATAGTCGACTAATTACTTAATTTAATAAATATACAAGTTTACGTAAATTTACAGTTAGTCGACTAATGCCATTAATAGTCGACTAATTACTTAATTTAATAAATATACAAGTTTACGTAAATTTACAGTTAGTCGACTAATCGATATAATAGTCGACTAATTCATATATAGTAGTCGACTACTCAGTTAAAACATACACCCGGACTTTCGTCATTACAGTTAGTCGACTAATACATATAGTAGTGGAGCTACTAATGCTTGAATCGCTTATACGTGACCTGTAAACACGCATTAGTCGACTAATCGATATAATAGTCGACTATAGAAGTCGGTTTTCGGCGTTTGAATTGAATGTTTGAATGTTTTGTTGTTTATATCCGTTTTATAGGTTTTAACTTGTGTCTAATCAAGGGATATATATAGACAAAAACATCGAAAAAGACATAGAACATTCATATGAATTGATCTTGAATTTTGAGATTAAAAGAGAGTTCAAAAAGTTCACAAGTGAAAAACTATTCTTTGATACAATTGCAATATTCAAAAGAGTTAAACATTATTTTGCAATTGAAAAGTTCTTAAGCCAACTGCGCACATCACCAACACTTCAAGGCTTCTAGGACTTTGTACTTTGATTCTTCAAAAAGGAATTCTCAGGTGTGAGAATTGTGGATCTCAGGTTTGAGATTGTTGCAATTTGCATGGTCTTGCAAATTGGTCAGGTTTGTCTTTGATTTTGTAAGGGTATTTCAAAATCATAGTGAAAACTCTCAAGCGGGATTTGCTTGGGGACTGGATGTACACCTGGGAGGTGGAACCAGTATAAATCTCTGTGTTTGTGATTGTGAAATTTCTGTGTTTGTGCTATCATATTTGCAATTTATTATCTACTTTGCATAAAATTTTATAAAACACTATTCACCCCCCCTCTAGTGTTTAAGTGTAATCAGATCAACGATCCTACATTTGGTATCAGAGCAAGGTGAAAGATGGCATCTACTTCTGATCAGAATTCACAATTCAAAGAAGGTCATTCAACAAATCGTCCACCAATGTTTGATGGACTCAACTACAACTATTGGAAAGTGCAGAATGAAAATCTATCTTCAATCAATTGGATCTGAACTTTGGAACATTGTAGAGACAAGATATGAGAAGCCAACTACTCCGTTTGAGAATGGACTACTGACACAAAGGAACAATGCAAATTTGGACTCCAAAGCAATGAATGCTTTATTTTGTGCACTTGATCGAAATGAGTTCAACCGAGTGTCAACAGCAAAATCTGCATATGATATTTGGCACACACTCGAGGTAACACATGAAGGTACAAATAAAGTAAAAGAGTCTAAAATTTCTGTTCTTGTTCACAGGTTTGAATTGTTCCGGATGAAAGAAAATGAGACAATTGGAGAAATGTTCACAAGATTCTGAGATATCACTAATACCCTAATTGGACTTGGAAAAACCTATACACAAGTGGAAATGGTCCGAAAAATTCTTCGATCACTTACTCCAAAATGGGAAAAGAAAATTACAGCGATAGAAGAAGCAAATGATTTATCAACATTGTCGATGGAGAATTTAATTGGAAATTTAATGGCATCTGAAGTCCAAATCGAAGATAGAAAGAATGAAGATGAAACGAAAAACAAGAAAGTTCTTGCATTCAACATCACACGATAAGGAAGATTCAGATAATGAAGATGAAGAAATGAGCATGTTTGCATAAATTTGAAAATTTATAAAACAAGGTAAGTTTAAATCTAAATTTTCAAATTCAAATAACTCACTGTTTGTTTCAAGTGTAACAAAGCAGGTCATATGAAGAAAGATTGTCCTTTATTGAAGAATAAGCAAAAGTCAAATTATTTCAATAATTTCAACTCAACTCAAAATAACAAGAAAAGAAAGGCAATGGCGACAACTTGGGATGACATTGATGACTCTTCATCGATGAAGAAAATGAAGAAAATGAAAGTGCTCATATGTGTTTCATGGCACAAGATGAGGTAAATGATAATGATGAACTCTTAGATGCTTTTAATGAATTATATGAAACTTTTGTAAGGTTAAAAGTTTCACATAATTTTCTTAAAATGAAAATAAGAGATTATTAGAAGAAATTTCTGATTTAAATTCTTCTTATGTTAATTCACAAGAAATTAAATTAAAAGAAGAAAATGAGAATTTACTCAAAGAAAATTATTTGTTAACTAATGAAAATTTGTATCTAAAATCGAATGCTATAATTTAAAGACTCGCATTAGTATTTTAGATAAAGATATTTCTTTGATTAAATCAAAATATGATGACATATACTTAAATGTTAGTAAGTTTAATAAAGGAAAAGAAAATTTAAAACTTTACTTTCTTATCAAAAAGAAACTCAAAAGACAAAAGGATTGGGTTTTCAAGTTGAAAAAGATATTCATAAGAAAACCACTTTTGTAAAATCATCTTCATTAGTATATAAACAAAATATTAAAGATAATATTTTAAATAAAAGAAAACCAAATTTTTTATCTATTTGGGTTCCTAAAGTTTTAAATTATAATAAGAAAAAGTCTTATATTTCTAGCTTTATTAAAGATGTTTGTTTATCATCTAATTTCATAGGAAAATCAAACTCTTCATGGGTTTGGTTTCCTAAAGACTAATTTTAAGGACCCAATATAAAATGGGTACCAAGATTATAAATGTTTATCTTTTCGGTACCAAAGAAAGATAGATGGATTTTAGATAGTGGTTGTTCAAAACATATGACGGGGAACATTCAATTATTGTCATCAATTCAAGACAAAGATGGTGGTACAGTCACCTTTGGAGACAATAACAAAGGAAAGGTGATTGGTATTGGCACCGTTGGTAATTCTAATAAACCTTTTATTAATAATGTTTTATTAGTCGAAGGTCTTAAACATAATCTGCTTAGTATAAGTCAACTATGTGATAAAGGTTTTAAAGTTGTCTTGAAAAAGATTCTTGCTTAATTTATGATCTTGATTGGTCTACAATTTTATATAAAGGTCATAGAAAGAATAATATATATGTTTTATCTTTAAATAATATTTCAAATGAACATTGTCTTATTGCATCTTCAAATGATTCTATATTATGGCATAAACGTTTTGGTCATGTTAATTTTAAACATATTTCTAAAATTTCTAAATATGATTTAGTAAATGGTTTACCTAAGCTTTCTTATAAAGATAATTTTTGTGATGCATGTCAACAAGGTAAAATGCATAAATCTTCTTTTAAATCTAAAAATATTATTTCTACTAGTAAACCACTTGAATTACTTCATATTGACCTCTTTGGTCCTTCTAGGATAGCGTCTTTAAATGGAAGTAAATATGCATTTGTAATTGTTGATGATTTTTCAAGATTTACTTGGGTAATATTTCTTAAAAATAAAAATGATGCTTTTAATGAGTTTTCTATATTTTGTAAAAGAATTCAAAATCAAAAATCTCTTTCTATAGTTACTATACGTAGTGATCATGGAGGAGAATTTGAAAATGAACTTTTGCAAATTTTTGTGATAAAATGGTATTTCACATACATTTTCTTTTCCTAGAGCAGCTCCACAAAATGGAGTTGTAGAAAGAAAGAATAGGACATTACAAGAATGTGCTAGAACAATGTTATGTGATAGTAATTTACCAAAATATTTTTAAGTCGCTCCTCAACAAAGATGCTATGTTTTAAATAGAGTTTTATTAAGACCTATTTTAAACAAAACATCATATGAATTATTTTATAATAAAATTCCTAAAGTTTCATATTTTAAAGTTTTTGGTTGTAAGTGTTTTATATTAAATACAAAAGATAATTTAGATAAATTTGATTCTAAATCGATGAAGGAATTTTTGTCGGATATTCTAATCATAGTAAAGCATATAGAATATATAATAAAAGAACATTAAGTATAGAAGAATCTATGCATGTATCATTTGATGAAAGTTTTCAAAATCATCTACTATTATAAATGATGATGATGATTTAAATAATAATTCTCATGATACTCCAATGATAGATGTTTCAAAGAATAATGATTTACAAAATGATTTACCAAAGGATTTTGTAGAAGTTAAAAATCATCCACATGATTTAATTATTGGAAATATTTCGATAAAGTTACTACTAGATCTCATTTTAATTTAATTGTTCATGTTGCATTTGTTTAGAAATAGAACCTAAAAATGTTAAAGAAGCTTTACTTGATAATTTTTGGATAGAAGCTATGCAAGATGAATTAAATCAATTTATAAGAAATAATGTTTGGGATCTTGTACCTAGACCACAAAATAAATCCATTATAGGAACAAAATGGATTTTTAGGAATAAATTAGATGAATCGGGACAAGTTGTTAGAAATAAAGCTAGATTAGTTGCACAAGGTTATAATCAAGAAGAAGGAATTGATTATGATGAAACTTATGCTCTGTTGCCGTTTAGAATCCATTAGAATTTTACTTGCATTTGCATGCTTTATGAATTTCAAACTTTACCAAATGGATGTTAAAAGTGCATTTTAAATGGTTTTATTAAAGAAGAAGTTTTGTAGAACAACCTCACGGTTTTGAACATGAAAAATTTTACGATCATGTTTATAAACTTAAAAGGCTTTATATGGTCTTAAACAAGCACCTCGTGCATGGTATGATAGATTAAAATTTTTCTTTTAACATCTGGTTTTGAAATTGGAAAAGTTGATTCTACTTTATTTATTAAGAAAATAAATAAAGATATATTATTAATACAAATATATGTAGATGATATAATATTTGGTTCTACTAACAATGATCTTTGTCAAGAGTTTGCTAAGACTATGCAGAAGAATTTGAAATGAGTCACATGGGTGAACTAAACTTCTTTCTTGGACTTCAAATCAAACAAATGAAGGAAGGAATTTTTATCAATCAAAATAAATATGCAAAAGAACTACTTAAGCGTTTTGGGATGGACAATACAACTAGCAAACCAACACCAATGAGTACTACAACATCACTTGACAAAGATGAAAGTGGTAAGAATGTTGATCAAAAGCTATATCGAGGTATGATTGGATCACTTCTTTACATTCTGACTAGTAGACACGATATTATGTTTAGTGTTTGTTTATGTGCTAGATTTCAATCTAATCCTAAAGAATCACATCTTAAAGTTTAAAAGAATTTTTAGATATCTTAAAGGTACTTGATTTTGGTTTATTTTATCTAAAGAATAGCACATTTGATTTGTTATCATATAGTGATCTTTGATTTTCTTTGGATGTAAATCGATAGAAAAAGTACAAGTGGTACATGTCATTTTTAGGACATTCACTTGTATCATGGTTTAGTAAAAGCAAAATTCGGTATCATTATCAACAACTGAAGGTAATACATTGCTAGTTTAGCATGTGCACAAATTTTATGGATGAAACAAACACTATCTGATTATGGCATAGTTTGTTCCACATCTTCTATAATGTGTGACAATTCTAGTGCAATTAATTTATCTAAAAATCCCATTCAACACTCACGTACAAAACATATTGATATTAGACATCATTTCCTACGTGATCATGTTATTAAGGGAGATATTATATTAGAATTTATATCTACTAATAAACAAATAGCGATATTTTAACGAAACCTTTAAAAGAAGATATTTATGTTAAATTAAGAAGAGAATTAGGTATATGTTCAATTCTGATTTAAATTAATTATTAAATAAGTACATATGTTTATTAGTCGACTAATAACTTCACTAGTCGACTACATGCACAATCATTCATATAAATTTTATTACGTCAATATCTTATTAGTCGACTAATAACTTCACTAGTCGACTACATGCACAATCATTCATATAAATTTTATTACGTCAATATCTTATTAGTCGACTACACCTTATATTAGTCGACTAATAACTTCACTAGTCGACTACATGCACAATCATTCATATAAATTTTATTACGTCAATATCTTATTAGTCGACTAATAACTTCACTAGTCGACTACATGCACAATCATTCATATAAATTTTATTACGTCAATATCTTATTAGTCGACTAATAACTTCACTAGTCGACTACATGCACAATCATTCATATAAATTTTATTACGTCAATATCTTATTAGTCGACTAATAACTTCACTAGTCGACTACATGCACAATCATTCATATAAATTTTATTACGTCAATATCTTATTAGTCGACTAATAACTTCACTAGTCGACTACATGCACAATCATTCATATAAATTTTATTACGTCAATATCTTATTAGTCGACTAATAACTTCACTAGTCGACTACATGCACAATCATTCATATAAATTTTATTACGTCAATATCTTATTAGTCGACTAATAACTTCACTAGTCGACTACATGCACAATCATTCATATAAATTTTATTACGTCAATATCTTATTAGTCGACTAATAACTTCACTAGTCGACTACATGCACAATCATTCATATAAATTTTATTACGTCAATATCTTATTAGTCGACTAATAACTTCACTAGTCGACTACATGCACAATCATTCATATAAATTTTATTACGTCAATATCTTATTAGTCGACTAATAACTTAATTTAATAAATATACAAGTTTACGTAAATTCTGATTAGTCGACTAATTACTTAATTTAATAAATATACAAGTTTACGTAAATTTACAGTTAGTCGACTAATTACTTAATTTAATAAATATACAAGTTTACGTAAATTTACAGTTAGTCGACTAATCGATATAATAGTCGACTAATGCCATTAATAGTCGACTAATTACTTAATTTAATAAATATACAAGTTTACGTAAATTCTGATTAGTCGACTAATAACTTCACTAGTCGACTACATGCACAATCATTCATATAAATTTTATTACGTCAATATCTTATTAGTCGACTAATAACTTCACTAGTCGACTACATGCACAATCATTCATATAAATTTTATTACGTCAATATCTTATTAGTCGACTAATTACTTAATTTAATAAATATACAAGTTTACGTAAATTTACAGTTAGTCGACTAATAACTTCACTAGTCGACTACATGCACAATCATTCATATAAATTTTATTACGTCAATATCTTATTAGTCGACTAATTACTTAATTTAATAAATATACAAGTTTACGTAAATTCTGATTAGTCGACTAATAACTTCACTAGTCGACTACATGCACAATCATTCATATAAATTTTATTACGTCAATATCTTATTAGTCGACTAATTACTTAATTTAATAAATATACAAGTTTACGTAAATTCTGATTAGTCGACTAATGCCATTAATAGTCGACTAATTACTTAATTTAATAAATATACAAGTTTACGTAAATTCTGATTAGTCGACTAATGCCATTAATAGTCGACTAATTCATATATAGTAGTCGACTACTCGATTTAAAACATACACCCGGACTTTCGTCATTACAGTTAGTCGACTAATACATATAGTAGTCTAATTACTAATGCTTGAATCGCTATTGTACTCGGTAAACACGCATTAGTCGACTAATCGATATAATAGTCGACTATAGAAGTCGGTTTTCGGCGTTTAATTTGAATGTTTGAATGTTTTGTTGTTTATATCCGTTTTATAGGTTTTAACTTGTGTCTAATCAAGGGATATATATAGACAAAAACATCGAGAAAAGACATAGAACATTCATATGAATTGATCTTGAATTTTGAGATTAAAAGAGAGTTCAAAAGTTCACAAGTGAAAAACTATTCTTTGATACAATTGCAATATTCAAAAGAGTTAAACATTATTTTGCAATTGAAAAGTTCTTAAGCCAACTGCGCACATCACCAACACTTCAAGGCTTCTAGGACTTTGTACTTTGATTCTTCAAAAGGAATTCTCGTGTGAGAATTGTGGATCTCGAGTTTGAGATTGTTGCAATTTGCATGGTCTTGCAAATTGGTCGGGTTGTCTTTGATTTTGTAAGAGTATTTCAAAATCATAGTGGAAACTCTCAAGCGGGATTTGCTTGGGGACTGGATGTACACCTGGGAGGTGGAACCAGTATAAATCTCTGTGTTTGTGATTGTGAAATTTCTGTGTTTGTGCTATCATATTTGCAATTTATTATCTACTTTGCATAAAATTTTATAAAACACTATTCACCCCCCCTCTAGTGTTTAAGTGTAATCAGATCAACGATCCTACAATTTCAACACCCTCTAACAGAGTTTTCAGAAAAGGTACTGCTCCAACAGAGTCTTTG
This sequence comes from Asparagus setaceus, assembly GCA_012295165.1. Classification (NCBI taxonomy): domain Eukaryota; kingdom Viridiplantae; phylum Streptophyta; class Magnoliopsida; order Asparagales; family Asparagaceae; genus Asparagus; species Asparagus setaceus. The sequence goes on from CM022704.1 coordinate 63,959,471, forward strand.
GAAGCATTGATCTTTGAAAAGCCACCTCTGACAACAGATGAAGCTCTTCCCAGATTCCCAGATTCTTCACAAAGTTCCGCTAATAATCCAAATTTGCACAGTTATATGTCAATAGTCGATTGCACGTATAAATAAAACAAGGGTTATTGCAGATGACCCCTTCGTATGGCTGATTTGATTTTTCTTTTTGGCTTTTAACCCTCAGACTTACTAATTTCACCCATGGGCAAATATCTTCGAAAATTTCACCCAGGTTAAAAGAGTCACAAAAATTTAACCAAGGGGGTCTATTTGCAATGATGAAACTACAGGGGTAGTAAGTTCAAAGCTGTGATACTACAGGGGTCTTTGTAAAATTAACCCATAAAACAAAGCTGATAAGGACAAGTACATCAATCCAAGAAAAATGTGTATGTGTGTATATGGAAATAACCTAATAGCAAGAAAATACAAGTTAGATCTGTATCGCAAACTTCTTTGAGTCAGTATTTCTTCACACTAGTATTTTACCCATGCAAAGCACGGGTGAGTCTTCGTATGGTTGGCATATTAAGCCCATGCTAACCACGGTCTCATGTTCTTCTATGTTGTGTCGCATTGTGTTTTTTGTACGTAATTCTTAAACTTGTACATATCTCTCTACCTATAACTATACCTATTTAATGAATACTCATATCCATAGGCCTCTATTTTCGAAAACATAGTTAAACAACTTATTGACATATTTACTAAATAATAGTTACAAATTTCTGTTGCCCATTCAATATAAGCATAAGCACATTAAAAATTTGCATACCATCACTATATCTAAATGTTGTTTAAAGCAAATCACTAAAAAAGAATTGCATAACTAAACATTTATATTATTAAATCAATTGAGAGCTTAGAAGTTTTCTTCATCGTTGATGACTTAAGAACTTTAGCCAAAGAATGAAAGCGCCATTATCATAATTGATCTTTTATCAAATCATGTACCAATGCTGTCACTTTGTATAAGCCTAAAGTTCCAAAGATCATGTGTTAAAATGTTATCAATAACTCAATTTACATAGTGTCGGATACTTCTAGCGGTTGAAAAATAGCTTGCCATATCTTCCCGGACTAAGATCACCATACAGTAGTCTTAAAAATATAATCAAACTTATATCACAAAGTCAAAAATTTAAGAGAAATACACCACAAAGGGATCCCCACATCTTCTTAAACAAAGTTCATCATGCATTAACATCAAGATATTATTGAGATTTATTCTATTTGCTTGATATCATCCATTAGAAGTTATATAAAAACTAAACTTTCTATAAAATCTGTGCATAAATGCCACTCATGGGTTGAAAACAAAATATAGCAACAAATATGGTCATATCAATTCAATACCATGTAGTATCTACCTTGGCATCATATAGAGAAAATGTTCACCATGAAGGATAATGATTCACATAAACCTGAACTGAAATAACCCAAAATAACCCATATCAGATTATTAGGATTTTGCACCCATCCCTCTAAATCCATCATCTATCAACGTAAGCCTCTTCACATGATTAAATAACATTTCCTGTAAAAAAAACCACATACTCATCAGCATGCCAAGAAATTGCACTTGTTTCTGCCTATTATGAAAAGCAAGTCAATGGCTGATGGAAAATTGCTTACCAAGAAAAAAAACTCACATTGAGAACCTGCTGCCGGAGATAATGAAACACTAAAAAAGAAATTTTGCTAAAAATTTTAAATAAAAAAGAACATAAAAAGATATATTTAGAAGAGATTGAATACTCAATATCAATCTTACAATCAAATGACCCAAGATATACGTATCTGCAAGAAGAGAGTGAATACTCAATTATAAAAATGAAGTAATGAGATATTTAGAAAGTTCTCACTCGTGCAGATTTCATAAAAGTCTCTAAAATTATATTTAATAATAAGGTGGATAGTTTGTGTTAAATGCCAAGTTGAGGGAGTTATTAGGAACTATATTGGAAATATATCTTCACTTTTTATTGATATATCAGAAATATACCAGCAGTTTCAGAAAGTCCCAAATACTTTTTCCTCCTAATTATTGTCTTCTTGATTCTACCAAAATTCTTGTTCATTTGATGCATGACCAAACCCTATCTTTTTCATACAAGATAGAAGAAAAGAAAAGAAAAAAGGAAATTCACACAACTAACATTTGAAAGGAATCTCTGTGAATAGAAGCAACTTAAACAATATTTGAACAGTAAAATACTGATTTAACTGTGACAAAGATAAATATCAAATAGTATTAGAACGAACTTACATACCTTCATCCAAACCTTATCTACCAATGCCCTTTTTGAAACTCTACCTGATTGTACACCCCTGAATTAAAAAAACTAAAAAGGACATAAAAATGATAGACAAAAGGAAATAATATGAATGAATAAAAAAGGACATACAAAAGGAAATTAACACACTAACATTTGAATAGAGTAATATTTGTTATGCCTCAAATTAATACACCAAAAGGTATCAAATTAATGTCGACTTTAGATCATAAGAAACCAAATTGATAACAAAATTAATAAAAATGGTCAGATGTAGAAACTAATTTCACTAATAAGAATAAAGAGAGGAACTACACACTCCACTAAATATCATTCAATTTGCCCTAACAATATTCAACTTAGAATTTTCCATTGTCCTCGACAATCTCAACCACAACCTCCTCATCATATTCAATATTCTAGAGTTAAATTCAGCCTCAAAGTTAAAAGTATGGAGAGAGGAGCAAAAACCAAAAGAAAATAGGTTGAATTAAGAATTGGATCAACAAATCAAGGAATTGTTAATTTAGGAGAAAGAGATATTTTTAGGAAAGAGAAACAAACACGCAATATGTTATGATATTTACAACTTAGAATTTTCCATTGTCCTCGACAATCTCAACCACAACCTCCTCATCATATTCAATATTCTAGAGTTAAATTCACCTCAAAGTTAAAAGTATGGAGAGAGGAGCAAAAACCAAAAGAAAATAGGTTGAATTAAGAATTGGATCAACAAATCAAGGAATTGTTAATTTAGGAGAAAGAGATATTTTTAGGAAAGAGAAACAAACCTGCAATATGTTATGATATTTACAACTTAGAATTTTCCATAATCCTCGATGACCTCGACAACCACCCCCTAATTATATTCAATATTCTAGAGCTAAATTAAACCACAAAGTTAAATGTATAGAGAGAGGAGTAAAAGAAAGTAAAGACTGCAAAAAAAAACTCACATTAATTATCAAAATTTATGTCGCGTGAAAAATTTATCTTGCAACAGGAACCTGAAAAAACAATCTCGCAGTTGAATCCTTTTTATTTTCTAAATATTACAAAATATGTTTGCATCGAGAATGAAAAGGAATCAATAGATTTATGACTATAGAGTTTCAAATTGTGAGCGTAAGGTTCTTGAAGTTGAAAATAGTAATAGATATAAACTTTACAAACACAAAATTATAAATACTTCTTTATCTATTACATCTTATAATTTACCCACACAAACACGAGAATCCTTTCTTTTGCAAAGAAAAATATAATTCTCACCAATGGAAAGAATATCCTTCTCATGTTTTGTTCCTAATCAAAAACATATATACTTTACAAATACATAGTTATGAATTATGCCTTAGCATCGACATCAATTAATTATTCCTTCATTGTGCTATGGAAGCTGAAATATCACAATAAAGATCATTCTTTCATAGCTGTCATTAACCAAATTTCTAAAATGATGCTTAAGCGTCATTGATGAAATTTGGAACCTTTAGCTTTTATCTTCATGGTTATACCATCCCTCGCTATCATTAACCAAATTTCTAAAGATCAAATAACTACTCAAAACTGAAACCGAAATAGCACAATAAAGGTCAATTTTTCAGTGCATAAATGTGTGAAAAGATTTATTTAAACTTTAAAACTAAAAAGTGAAATAAAATTACAGTTCCATAACTGTTATGAACCGAGTTGACCCTCCGATTCGATCCAGCCATCATCATCTTTGACGTAATCAATCTCCAATCCCTAACCCACAAACAAACAAAACCCATTAAAACTTAGCAACCAAATCTTCATTAAAAAAAGCAAAAAAGATTACCTAAATCAAATTTAAACATAAGGGTTAGGGATTTTATCAGAATTGGGCACTATTAAGATTAAATAAATCAAATTTAATCATTATAAATAGAAATTAGCATCTTCACCATGCTAAAAGAAGTTACTGAATAATCCAAAAGCCAACAATCTGAGGCGCAAAAAATCAGAATTTAGATCAAATTCATCACCATGATTTATATCTCAATCAATTCCTCTAGAAACAAACTAAAAAAAGAGCTTTTTGTTCAGAAAACCCTAAACTATACAAAATGAAATCAGAGAAAGTACCTGCGATTTTCTTCTTTCCAAAGTGGAAATCTTGAGATAGAGAATTGTGAGCGATCTGTGAAGGTCAATCAACAAATCTGAAAATAAAAGACTGGTCACTATAAAAGACATACTTTTGAAAATTCTTATAGTAAATAAGAGAGAATAGTTATACAATTCTTATAGTAAATAAGAGAAAGAATGGCAAAATATAATAAAGGGCTCATTCACATTACAGTCTTCACAATTATACTAATTTATGACACAAATTTCGAGTTGCAGTAGCAATATTTTACATCAGAAGTAGCATTTCATAGTTCCTAAAAAGTTAGAACCACTACGAATATTATTCTAGATTTCAAAGAAGACTTAAATACAATTCCAACAGTTATCTCTCAATTACTAACTCACATAGCTACTTAGTAGCGAACATACAAGCTGTAAGAACCAATTAGCAAATAAAATATAACAAATTGCCATTGGAGGAGAACATCAACCTGTAAGAACCACTTGGGAAGAAACATTTAACATTAGGTTCATTTCCCATCAACAAAACCTTCGAGTCTAAAAAAATTAAAGAAATCTAACACACTGATTAAATTGTGAAATCATCCTATTTTGATGGTGCTTGGAATCCTTTATTCTATATAGATCAGCAATTTGAGACTTGGGGACAGCGTTCAGCGTCACTTGGTTCAACAAATTCAAGTATGACAATTGAAGAATGACCAGTTGAAAATATTCTACAATGAAGCCAAGAGAACTCTACTGGCATACATAAAAACGAGCATTTGAAATAATCCAATCAAGTATTAAACAAAAGGCTATGGAGGCAAATATAATGACTTTAAAACATGTGTAATAATGTGTAATAATTAACAAATTTAGTTCTAGAGTGTTAACATAGTCTACAATGAAACTATTTCAATTAACATTTCTTTAAAGCGTACACCAAAACTTTAAAAATGCAATATTTACTACTTTAACTATAAAAGAAGTTGATATCTAACTGGTTCTTCCATTCTCATCTGAAAAATTTTAATCAATCAATTTGAGCCTGAAGCAAAGAGGTTACTAAACACACAACATAAGTTGATCAATTGAAATGATTAAAATCTTTAAAACCTGAAATTAGAAAAAGGAAAAAAGATAATTCATGCAAATAGCAAATAATTCCAATCACAGAAAATATCAGTTCATTCAAATCAAGCTCTCAAGTTAGTTATAGTATTTCAACACTAAAAGGGATCAACTTAAAGCTATGGTGTGGTTTTCCCTTGTTCCTAAAAGAACATACTATCTAAATAAGCAATCAAATTTTGTTGAATAAAGTATAAAAACCAAAATTTGTTGATCGAACCTCCAATTTGATAAAAATAAATAGCTCGAGATTTAAAGGTGAGCATGGAGTCGTTTTAGACTGAAAACCTAGAGAAAAATAAATCTCCATGAAGATTCTCAAATTGATCTTCTTACTGCAAATCCAAGTGAGTCAAGAACAAATCTTAGAAAATTAGTAATAAAAAAAATAATTGCGGCCAATAATAAAACCCTAGAAAATATTGGGGAAAACTCTCACATTTGAGCGTTGTAGAGAGAGAAATTGAGGACTGTAGGGATTTTTGAGGGGCGTCCTGTTGCAATTTCACGACTTCAAGTTTCTTCTCCGCCTCCGAAGAGTGAGAGGTCGCCAAATCTAGTTCAGTCTGGAATTTGGGGAGAGAGAGAGAAGAGAGAGAGAGTTGTAGGAAGAGAGAGAAGAGGCAAAGAGGGTATTATATGGTTCTTTTCTTGCGCAGTGAAACACAGTTGTTCCCCACGAATTTCTTTTGAATTTTGAAATAGAAACCTGAAACCGGATGAGAGAGAGAAAGGAGCTGGCTGTGTACTGGTGTGGATTGTTTGTTTGTTCGCCCACGTATAAGGTCTGAGCTAGAGAAGTTATCATGATGTATCCCTTGTATACCTCTACCCTAGGGCTTGTTTGGTTCAAAGAATTAGGTTGGAAAGGTTTTAGAAAAGGACTGACACACCTTTTCTGCGTTAGATTGATCAAAAAGAATTCTTATTCCTCACTTTGGTTCAGCGGAAAGTTTTTTGAAAATATTCTGAAAAACGTCAAAATTTTGTACTTTTTTCGGAAAAGCCAATTCTAAGTTTTAAAGAAGGAATTGGGTGGAAAGTGAATTAAAAATTAATAAAAAAATGACTAAGCTCTCTTTTCAACTTTGATTGATTGATTGGTCACATCAAAATGGTCATCTCCTATTCCTCAAGTTTGATCCAAAATAATGAATTGTAATGAGAGAAGTTTCTCACTTCTTTTTTATGTGTGAACCAAAGCAAAAAAAAAAAAGCTTTTCCAGGAAATGTCTGAAAAACACAAAAAACCATTTATTTCATTGAAATTCTATTATTCTAAAACTTAGAAATGAACCAAACAGGCCCTTTTAGAAACTTAATAAAATTTATATTAGAACACCTTTGATTACAAAATTTATATTTAGTAAAATTTATATAAGAAATCCCTAAACAACCAATCTAAGAATAGAGAAAAATAAGATGATGATGAACATACCAATGAATGCACACGAAGCCAAATTGTTCCATTAAGAAACTTAACTGTGCACTAAAGAATCAATAAGCCACGCCCACTGATAGCGTAAATGAAAATATTATCATAAAGTTACAGACATATACTAAAATGTGAACAAATATCGTGCAAATAATGCTGGATTGAATGAAGAACGATTTGCATAGAAATACGAAGATAAAAAACTGGCTATAGCTACTTAAGAAAAGGCACCAAGAACTTGGCTACCAACATTTCATACGATGATAAACACCACCTCTTCTTTGCTCTTGGAGCAAAGTACTCTGTCACAAATTTTCTACAGTACAATATACAATGGATCAAGAAACTTATGCTCAGTTGATGGCTCTACAGTACAATAACATTCTATAATTATTTAAAATTGCAAGCGACCACCAGGATAACTAAATCAATAGAAAAAGCCATTTTTCTATTTTGATTATTAGGAGGTCGACCAACTTTAGTAGCTTCTAAATAAATTGTAATTTAAAACAAATAGGTAGAAAGCATTCGGTTATATCACCATTAGCTATCTAATTTAATGTTGAAGCAAATCAATAATCATATAGAAAACCCAAGCTAACCTGTAGAACTCTTTACTATAGGACCTTATCATCTTCTAACAATATCTGGCGATAAGAAACAATTTAAAAGCAAAGGGAATATCAATTCTTCTATTACTACTACTTACCTCTTTCTGCAAGTAGAAGTTTCTCATCTAAGATCAAGACACGAGATAAAGGAATGAGAAAAAAAGAAGAAATAAATTGTGAAGAAAACATATATAAGAGGAATTTTCTTTTTATTCATAACCTTTACTATTATTTTGTTTAGTTTTTATTTGCACTTCAATATTAATAGTTAGTACCAAAATCAACCAAAAACATGAAATTTGCTCTAAAATTTAGAAATTACCAGCTAATCACATGGGTCTGAGACAAAAAAAACCTAAATTTGTGTTAGAGATTCGAAATCCAGATCCGCAGCTAGCTGTCGACTTCGAGAATTTGGGATCAAGGTCGGATTCGTAAGGTTGGTCAGATTCCGTGAGGATCGAAGTTGGGATCGAGGTTAGAATCGGAGTTGGATCTGAATATCTCTATGTAGGCATAAAAAATTGCTTATCAGTACCCGAACAAGACTCGTAAATGGTGGGTCGACAACCGACGATCCATCCACGACGGACCTTAACGCCGCCGACGCGGATTACGCAAAACGCGATAAAGCGAGTCGGCGAACTCATGAAGTGAGTCGGCGTCTGGCAAGAAGCGGCGTCGTGGAAAACCCGACACGCAAGCTCAACGAGGCGAAGTTGGCTAAACTCAAACGCTGACGACGAATCAACCGTACTTAGTCCGTCGATGCAAGCGAACCGTTTGAACTCGAAAGTTGATCGGACACGGACTCGAACACAACGGCGACATCACCGAGCAAAACTAAGCGGAAGACCGAAGAATCGGCGAAGAATCGGCGAAGAATCGGCGAAGAATCGGCGAAGAATCGGCGAAGAATCGGCGAAGAATCGGCGAAGAATCGGCGAAGAATCGGCGAAGAATCGGCGAAGAATCGGCGAAGAATCGGCGAAGAATCGGCGAAGAATCGGCGAAGAATCGGCGAAGAATCGGCGAAGAATCGGCGAAGAATCGGCGAAGAATCGGCGAAGAATCGGCGAAGAATCGGCGAAGAATCGGCGAAGAATCGGCGAAGAATCGGCGAAGAATCGGCGAAGAATCGGCGAAGAATCGGCGAAGAATCGGCGAAGAATCGGCGAAGAATCGGCGAAGAATCGGCGAAGAATCGGCGAAGAATCGGCGAAGAATCGGCGAAGAATCGGCGAAGAATCGGCGAAGAATCGGCGAAGAATCGGCGAAGAATCGGCGAAGAATCGGCGAAGAATCGGCGAAGAATCGGCGAAGAATCGGCGAAGAATCGGCGAAGAATCGGCGAAGAATCGGCGAAGAATCGGCGAAGAATCGGCGAAGAATCGGCGAAGAATCGGCGAAGAATCGGCGAAGAATCGGCGAAGAATCGGCGAAGAATCGGCGAAGAATCGGCGAAGAATCGGCGAAGAATCGGCGAAGAATCGGCGAAGAATCGGCGAAGAATCGGCGAAGAATCGGCGAAGAATCGGCGAAGAATCGGCGAAGAATCGGCGAAGAATCGGCGAAGAATCGGCGAAGAATCGGCGAAGAATCGGCGAAGAATCGGCGAAGAATCGGCGAAGAATCGGCGAAGAATCGGCGAAGAATCGGCGAAGAATCGGCGAAGAATCGGCGAAGAATCGGCGAAGAATCGGCGAAGAATCGGCGAAGAATCGGCGAAGAATCGGCGAAGAATCGGCGAAGAATCGGCGAAGAATCGGCGAAGAATCGGCGAAGAATCGGCGAAGAATCGGCGAAGAATCGGCGAAGAATCGGCGAAGAATCGGCGAAGAATCGGCGAAGAATCGGCGAAGAATCGGCGAAGAATCGGCGAAGAATCGGCGAAGAATCGGCGAAGAATCGGCGAAGAATCGGCGAAGAATCGGCGAAGAATCGGCGAAGAATCGGCGAAGAATCGGCGAAGAATCGGCGAAGAATCGGCGAAGAATCGGCGAAGAATCGGCGAAGAATCGGCGAAGAATCGGCGAAGAATCGGCGAAGAATCGGCGAAGAATCGGCGAAGAATCGGCGAAGAATCGGCGAAGAATCGGCGAAGAATCGGCGAAGAATCGGCGAAGAATCGGCGAAGAATCGGCGAAGAATCGGCGAAGAATCGGCGAAGAATCGGCGAAGAATCGGCGAAGAATCGGCGAAGAATCGGCGAAGAATCGGCGAAGAATCGGCGAAGAATCGGCGAAGAATCGGCGAAGAATCGGCGAAGAATCGGCGAAGAATCGGCGAAGAATCGGCGAAGAATCGGCGAAGAATCGGCGAAGAATCGGCGAAGAATCGGCGAAGAATCGGCGAAGAATCGGCGAAGAATCGGCGAAGAATCGGCGAAGAATCGGCGAAGAATCGGCGAAGAATCGGCGAAGAATCGGCGAAGAATCGGCGAAGAATCGGCGAAGAATCGGCGAAGAATCGGCGAAGAATCGGCGAAGAATCGGCGAAGAATCGGCGAAGAATCGGCGAAGAATCGGCGAAGAATCGGCGAAGAATCGGCGAAGAATCGGCGAAGAATCGGCGAAGAATCGGCGAAGAATCGTGTTTGTTCACTAAGGATAAAAGTTGTAATCTTTTTGATTTTCATTATGCGCCTTAAAATAAAAGGCATTTCCTTTTGAATTTCGTTGTAGGCCAAAGAAGGCGTAAGCAAATTCAAATCAATGACAATCATCCCGACTTTTAACAACAAGCCGGCGACCATTGGGAGCCACCGCCTCGACGGAGGTCGCCGGCCGCAAACCAGGATCCCTATCCCGGAAGAAGAGGTCGAGTTCGAGTTCGACCGGAGAAGTTTGAAGAGTACCTATCCTCACCCTCCTCGGATCCGGTTCCCCGCCGCTCCAAGAAGGTCTCCGCTGCAAGGAGAACCCGATGGGCCTCCGATGTAGAGCCCCGTGATCGCGAAGTCCAACCTCACGCAGTAGCGAGAAATCCCTTCGCCCTCAAGTCCGCTTGGTGCCCGAGATGAACGCCGATGATGCGCCGGCTCTCAAGCGAGCCCGCCAAAGGCGACGACAAAGCATGGCGCAAACTTGCCAAGGCCATGCAATCCATGGATGGGGTCCTTCTGGCGGATCTAAGATCCAACTCACGCAGAGGCTTCACCAAGTGATCGACGGCTACCAAGCCGCCAACCAACGAGTGGGTCGTGTCAAGCGGAACCGCTCCACACCGAGGCGCATCCGGGCGCCGCGCCTCCTTGCGCAAGCACGAGCTTTGGTGCAACAGGCTCGTGAGTTAAAGAAGGAAGTGGCAAAGAAGCCACCAGTACCGCCAGTTTGAGGCCCAAGTCTAATGGTGCCCCAACCTCGATTACCCACACTCCGTCTCGGCGCTTAAGCCGAAGGATCTGGCGTTGCAAATCCAGCGCCAAAGCCCAAGGCGGCGGCGCCTCAAAGACAAAGCGTGCATCGAATCGATGGTGAAGCCAACTCCGTCACCACCACCAAACCGACTATCAAGGATCGTCTCGGTCCTCGAAGAGAATCACGGGTCACTCCTCATGTGAGGTCGCACCTGCTCCAACAAGGACAAGAAGACTCCTGCAGCCTCTCCTATCGGATTGAAAATCGAAGTCCGAGAGTCTGCCGAGACTTCGCGACCACATCGGCGAAAGTCTAGGCGAGTCACTTTCGGAAGTTTCGATGGATTGACCCGTCCTCGGAAGGAGACGTTTTCATCGGCGAGGGCGTTATACGAAAGATCACGCCAACATACGGAGTTGCTCCGATACACCGCAGATGGTACTACCGTGCAAGAGGTACGAAAATCTCGAAGGGATTCCCCAAATTGACGCAGCCATGCTTGTGCTCAAGCTCATTAAGGCGATGCTCTCGAGTGCAATTGCCATCAAGAAGCTCCAGAAAGGGTGTCAGTCTTCCAGAGACTCACCACGGAGATGCCGAGACCTAGGACAAGGCGATTCCGCAAAAGGATGATCTCCCGAGAGGGTGAGTTGCCAGAGGTCACTAATAATATGACCAGCAAAGAATCATCGTCACGGGCTATTCCATCGCAACGGCTAACTCGCTTATGGTCCGACTATCCGACGGTCGAATCGATAAGCTTCGAAGGGTTACCCATGAGGATGATGCGCCGATATTGGCTCGCGAACGGATCCGATCATACCGTATCTAGCGAAGGAGCCCCAAGAAACACTTATGATCGCATGCATCAAGTGGCCAAAATGCTAGGCGAAGCGTTGAATAAACAACGGAAAACTTCAAGTTAGAAATGGAGTTGGCCATGCACGATGAGAGAAATGCGACCAACAGATCAAGCCACGACAAAACATCAAGGTGAATCGAGTCAGCGTCAGCGTCGATGAAGATGATAGCGATTCGGATCGAGGAAGCCGAAGATGATAACCCCGAACCACGACAAGGTTCATGAGAGCGAGAAGATCAAAGACTTGGAGAGCAAAATCAATTCATTGATTTCGCCAAGAAGTAAAGAAGACAGTATTCCTTGCCCATACCCGAGGGAATGGGAATCAATCCGTACCCATCAAGTTTAACTTAATAAACTTCACACCATTTGACGGAAGGGTTCCCCGACGCAAAGACTTGATTTATTTCAAGTCACACCTCGGAGTTATTTACGGCGAACCCACGATGGTTCGGTCATTCGTTGGCACCCTTCGTGGGGCTGCCGAATGGTACCGCCGTCTCAAGCGGGAGCATTCACGGTGGGGCGACATGGAGTCTAGCTTCCTTACCAATTTCTTTGATGGCGATACCGAGGTATCGATCGACATTGCTCGACGAAGCGTAAAGACGGAGAAACCGTGGACATCTTTGTTAAGCGATTCGGAACAAGGCAATGGCTGTCGGGATCAATAGCGGAGGAGTTCATCCTCCAAACTCCGCCAAAGAACTTATCGATAGATGTGCTTGAAGCAATGGGTACAGCACCATCGATAATGTGGAAGGACTGAAGGTTCGTGGAGAGCAAGCCGAGAGGCTCCTCAAAAGGAAAAAGGCGAGAGAGGTCACCGACAACGGAAGTCTGCGTAACTTTGTCCGCGGCAAAGGGAAAGAGCAAGCCAAGACGGTTATGTAACCAAACGCTCCAACTCCAACCCCAAAGAAGAAGAAGAAGAAGAAGAACGGGCCGAACAGCACAATCAACGTGGCAACCGGGCCACAAAACAAGGCCTTAGAGCCGAGATTCCAAGTTCTATTCCTTTAGGGACGGCGAGATTCCCGGCCTCTTCAAATATCTTGTGGAAAATAACAAGATCAAGCTCCCTCCGATTCGTAATCAAGAGGAGGCGATGAAGACGAATGACCCAAGATATCGCGGCGCACTATAGGCGCTTCATCACCCCACTAAATCTGTTTGACCTTAAGGACAAAATCCGGGCTTTAATTGATGTAGGGGTCATTACTATGAAGCCGCCCAAAGAAAAGAAGGTCGGGCGAATCACGGTATCCATAAGTTTGGTCGGTGCCATTGACATGGTTTGAACTGAACCGGTGGTCAAAGTTGCGGTGAAGGCGGTAAATGGCGACCCACACAAGCAACGCCGTAAAGGACTTGTATCGTATCTGACCCGAATGGCGAAGTCTTGTGGGTCCACCCGCACTTACCGGAAGATGAGCAATGGGTAGCCTCTTCTTGAAGAATAAGCCGGGCGTAAGGGAAAGACATGCCATGCTACTCCGCACTCGAGGGAAACGATGAACAGTGGTAACATTCCACCGTCCGGGGAACTCAAGCCCACGCCACCGTGAGTGGACACGAGTACAAATACAAGTACCACGAAATCTCTAACCCAAATGCCAAGGCGCTATCGAGTGGGGTACCAACAACACCCTCACTCACACCAAAAGGCGAAGATAAACCACAGAAGTTCAACTCGGCGGTCTCGATTGATCACCCGATTGGAAGAGATAAACCGGGAACTTCGAACTCCCCATATCGCTTCGACGTGATGGCACAATTGGCAAATATCCCCGCAAGGATCACTCTCTATGAGTTGCTACGGTTATCAAAGAGGCGAGAGAAGCTCTTCAAGAAGCCCTCGCCGATTGAAGTCTTCCTTACCCAGTTAGGCGAGTCGGAAGAATTGGCCCAACAATGCAATCTTGCGACTAAACACTTCCCCTGCATCACTTTTACAAAGGAGGATATGCAGACGAGGAATTCCAAGCACGATAGGCGCTATACTTCACCGTATATTGGCTCTAGTGAAGTTAACCGGATCCAAGTCGATCCGGGTTCATTGAGCATCATGCCCCCGCCATGTATCATCTTGAATTCTCGCCAAGAATCAAGGCCGACAGCACAATGATTTATGGATTTAACACCAGCGGTCTCGGCGCTTGGTAAGATCGGATAAAGTGCCAAATGGGGACTTAAAGTCCAAGTCACCGCTATGTGATTGACGCAGACTTCCTATAACTTATTGTTGGGTCGACCTTGGATCCACAATAGCGTTATAGTCCGTCTACTCTTCATCGGTGTCTCAAATATGTAGACACGAATAATGAGTCAAGGCGGTGGTGCGGACAAACAACCGTTTAAGGGGATGGAGAATTATTTCATGATTCTCTCCTCTACGGTAATGAGTCCAAATCAATCATCTACCAAGGTACCGGAAATGGTGAAGAAGTCGATACCAAACCGGCTTGGTTATAGTGGAGGTTTTGTTTTAAATGACATTGTACCCCTTGTAATCAATCTTGGCGATGAAGAATCGCCGATGAACATTGTAATTGGCAAATTGCCGATGAATCAATAAATGGCGATTTAGAGTATCCTCTGTTTTTGAATGATGTGATGAGGTTTATACAATGATCGAGTTGCACACCCAACTTCGGTCATCTTGCTTTACACAAAAGCGGTTCGAGACTCCTTTGGGACAAAGACGCCATCCCACCTAAGATCAAGTAGTGAAAAAGACTTGGTTTACGGAAAAGGAGATGCAGTTCCAGCGCCGAATCACTTCTTCGAAAACGACGAAGACGACAATGGGCCTATCCTCCACACATTCAGATATAGTCCAGAAACACTGGGTATCATGAAGAGATGGGGGTATGACTTGACACGAGGGGAAGGTCTATGTTTCGGGCGAGGTCCTCGAGTCCCTCCTAAAGCGGCATATGTCCCAAGAGGAAAGCCGGATAATTACTATGCATTTAGAAGGGGATTGGGATACGAATCCTCCTCAGAAGATGAATGCTCGTGGCTGATTGATAATAATCCACCGGTGAGAGCGGACATTCGTCGACTCTTGACTTAGGATTGACACCGACCTGGAAAAGCTTTCAAGGCTTTAATGTCAAATATGGCTACTACGATCCTCCACATCGCTGAGAGTGATGAAGACATGCCAACATGGGAAGACCCATGGATCCATCAACTCCAAGAGCAGTTTGGGGATAGGTTCGAACAAAGAGAACCCCCCACTAAGGACGAGGTAGTCCAGGTTAATATGGGTGATGAAGAGCATCCTAAACTCATAAACATCAGCAATACTCTCCCCTTGGAAGAAAAGGAAGAGTTGATTGCCCTAATCGGGAGTATATCGATGTATTCACCGAGTTACGAGGACATGCCAGACTCGACCTAATGTGGCAACACATCGCCTCAACATCAAGGCGGATGTCAAACTGTCAAGCAACGGCAAAGGCGTTTTAGTCCACAAATATTGGAGGCAATTGTTGACGGCGAAGAAACTCATAGAATCGGATTCATCAAGGAAATTCAACATCCGGATTGGGTGGCGAATATAGTCGGTCATGAAGAAAAATGGGTCGATTAGGATGCGTGTCGACTACAGACCTCAACGCTTGCCCGAAGATGACTTTCCTCTTCCAATCACCGATGTCATAGTTGACAACACGTGTGGATTTGAAAGAATGTCCTTTATGGATGGCTTTTCGGTATAATCAAATCAAGATGTACCCCGATGACGCCAAACACACGCCGCTCGTAACTTCCATCGGCATATATTGCTACGGTCATGCCGTTCGGCCTCAAAATCTTGGCGCAACATACCGAGAGCAATGACGAGATTTTCCAGATCATCTTCGAAAAGGTCGAATGCTACGCCGACGATTTGGTCGTGAAAAGCCGTGACAAAGGAGATCACATCAAAGATCTTAGAGCGGTATTGAACTCATGCGACTCATCGCCTAAAGATGAACCCCGCCAAATCCTTCCTTGGGATGTCGGTGGCAAGTTCCCGGCCGTCGTCACCGACAAAGGAATCCACGCCGATCCTGACAAAGTGAAGGCAATTCAAGAGTTGCAACCTCCGAGAAATCTGAGAGAACTCAGGGGGTTACAAGGGCGATTGGCGTACATCCGACGGTTCATATCGAACCTATCGGGAAGTGCCAACCGTTCTCCAAGTTGAACAAGAAGGGTGTGTCGTTTATTTGGGACGACACCTGTCAGAAAGCGTTTGAAGAGATCAAATCGTATCTCGCTAAACCTCCTGTTCTTGTTGCACCGCGGTCGGGAAAACCGTTTTTGATCTACGTCAAGGCAACGGATCACTCGTTAAGCGCTTTACTCGCGCAAGACGACGACAGCGGTCACGTAACAGTGCAGTATTACCTAAGCGAACATTAGTGGTCTTTGAGTCTCGATATCCAATGGTCGAGAAGCAGTGCCTTGCATTAGTGTTCGCGATTCAGAAAATGCGGCACTATTTAGTCGGACAGACGATTTATGTTATTTCCAACGTGAATCCGGTCCGAATATTCATGACCCAGCCGGCCTCGATGAGTTGGCGTTTGGCGAAATGGGCCTTGCTCTTGTCCCAATATGACTTGTATTTCAAACAACGAAGTCGGTCAAAGGACAAGCGATTTGTGATCTCGTCGCCACCACAACGGATGCAGCTTGAGCTATATGATGATCTTCCCGATGAAGTCCACGAAGTCAACACTACATCGCACCAACAAATATGGCGATTGTATTTTGATGGAGCTTCGCCACCAATGTGGCAAGCGCCCGGATGTTCTAAGATTTCATTTGGAGTCGGAGTTGTCTTGATTTCCGGAATCATGTCATGCCCGTGCTTATTCACTCACGAACCTTGTTCCAATAGCGTAGCGAATACAACGCGTTACTTATCGGACTTAGCTTCGCCAAGGAGCCGGGGTAGAGTATCTCGAAGCATCTGGCGATTCGCAATTGATAGTTAAGCGGTCCGTGGTGACTATGAAGTTAGGAATCGGATCTAATCCCCTATCATCGATAGCCGTTGAAATAGCGGACTCATTGAAGAGTTTTTCATCGAATATATCCCGCTTCCAAAACGCTTTATGCGATGCATCGGGCGCGAATGTGGTCGTTAGCACAACCTTAGAGACCGAGCAACTAGTCACGGTCGGGACTCACCAACTCTTCGTACCATTATACGATGAGGCACAAGAAGATAAGGGGTAGTTACCAAAGAAGTGTATACAACCCAAACCAAGTTGGAGCCCCGAGATTGGCTTTCCTATCATCGATTCGTCTTACATGGTATTCTACCGTAAGACGAAGGAGAGAGAGTCATCCGCTAAGAGCTCCAAGATTCTTTACGACACGAGACCCAAATGTTATATCACGGGTACGATGGTCTTTGCTCGATGCCTCTCAAACAAAGAGGCGGAGAGGTCCTTCGAAGCACACGAAGGTGAATGTGGTGCACACCACCGGTCCCAAGCTCTACGATCGAATCGGAGAATGGGCTACTTTGGCCAACAATGGTTAATGACGCAATGAAGCACGCCGAAATGCCACGCTGTCAAATTCACGCCAATTATATGCATCACCTCCCGAAAGCGCTTGCATCCTTCGCCACATCCCGCCATTCGAGACATGGGGAATGGGCGTCGTAGGTCCCATTTTTCCTCCGTCGGTCAAAGCGTCGGTTTATTCTAGCGATCACCGACATTTAAGTGGGCGTATAATCCCGCTAAAAGAAGTCAAGGCGAAGTACCGCCAATTATCAAACACCATGTCATTTATCGACATGGTGTCCCAAGACGGATCGTGCATGATAATGGTCCCCAATTCATCGGCAATTCCTTCATTAGGTTTTGCGAGAAATTCAAGATACAAGATGTCTCGCCAATGCTTATAATCCAAAGAAGAAATGGATTAGCCAAGCATTCAACAAGACGATTATCAAAATCTTGCTTGTGAAAACAAGTTTAGACCGATGATAAACTTCGGAGAAGCCCTCGGGCATATCGCGACGACAGACGCGACGCCAACCGAGAGACCGCACTCCCCTCGGTTTACGGTGCGGCAGCTCTCCCGCTGGAGATCCAGATCCCGCCACTCAGACGCCTTTCAACAGATGACGACCGAAGAACAACATCAAAAACGTCTCGAAGAGCTTGAGATGTTAGATGAGAAGCGCCTGGAGGCTCAACAATGCATTGAGTTCTACCAAGCTAGGATGTCGAGGGCTTTCAACAAGAAAGTTCGACAGAGAACCTTTAGAGAAGGAGATTTGGTCCTCGCTGCTCGACGACCGATAATCCTCACTTCCAAGAAGAAAGGTAAATTCGAACCTAAATGGGAGGGTCCGCTTGTAATAGAAACGGTTTACTCAATGGTGCATATCGCCTCATTACCCAAAATGGCGACCGGCAATTAATGCCGATAAATGGGAAGTTCCTGAAGAAATACTACCCATAGTATCTTCGGGATAACCCGTTTCGACGGGAAGTTCCTCGTGGGATGTTTCACCCACTTTTCGCGAGGATAACCCTAGATTTATCCTCCATCACAATTTCCCCCACCGATCAAATTCCTTGACGGTGGGTCTACAAATTTTCTGGTACATTACCAAAATCCCCTCTTGATTCCTTCTATGAACAAGAGGCCCACTCAAAATTCCTTTCATTTTGGAGAGAATATAAAATCCTTCCTCTCCAAGCGTAAAATCCTTCGTGTCAAGCGGAAGGGTTTCATCTTTCATCTTAGGTAGCGCCGGTGAAGGTATCTTGTAGGGATTTTCGAACCGGGTTGTCCGTGAAGGTCACTGAGTCTTTTCGGTTCTCGGTGGAGATCCCACTCTTAGTTCCATCTTCATCTTAGGTAGCGCCGGTGAAGGTATCTTGTAGGGATTTTCGACCAGTTGTCCGATCAAGGTCACCCGAAGTCTTTTCGGTTCTCGGTGGAGATCCCACTCTTAGTTCCATCTTCATCTTAGGTAGCGCCGGTGAAGGTATCTTGTAGGGATTTTCGAACCGGGTTGTCCGTGAAGGTCACTGAGTCTTTTCGGTTCTCGGTGGAGATCCCACTCTTAGTTCCATCTTCATCTTAGGTAGCGCCGATCAAGGTATGCGCCGGATTTTCGCACTGTGTTGTCCGATCAAGGTCACCCGAAGTCTTTTCGGTTCTCGGTGGAGATCCCACTCTTAGTTCCATCTTCATCTTAGGTAGCGCCGGTGAAGGTATCTTGTAGGGATTTTCGAACCGGGTTGTCCGTGAAGGTCACTGAGTCTTTTCGGTTCTCGGTGGAGATCCCACTCTTAGTTCCATCTTCATCTTAGGTAGCGCCGGTGAAGGTATCTTGTAGGGATTTTCGAACCGGGTTGTCCGTGAAGGTCACTGAGTCTTTTCGGTTCTCGGTGGAGATCCCACTCTTAGTTCCATCTTCATCTTAGGTAGCGCCGGTGAAGGTATCTTGTAGGGATTTTCGAACCGGGTTGTCCGTGAAGGTCACTGAGTCTTTTCGGTTCTCGGTGGAGATCCCACTCTTAGTTCCATCTTCATCTTAGGTAGCGCCGGTGAAGGTATCTTGTAGGGATTTTCGAACCGGGTTGTCCGTGAAGGTCACTGAGTCTTTTCGGTTCTCGGTGGAGATCCCACTCTTAGTTCCATCTTCATCTTAGGTAGCGCCGGTGAAGGTATCTTGTAGGGATTTTCGAACCGGGTTGTCCGTGAAGGTCACTGAGTCTTTTCGGTTCTCGGTGGAGATCCCACTCTTAGTTCCATCTTCATCTTAGGTAGCGCCGGTGAAGGTATCTTGTAGGGATTTTCGAACCGGGTTGTCCGTGAAGGTCACTGAGTCTTTTCGGTTCTCGGTGGAGATCCCACTCTTAGTTCCATCTTCATCTTAGGTAGCGCCGGTGAAGGTATCTTGTAGGGATTTTCGAACCGGGTTGTCCGTGAAGGTCACTGAGTCTTTTCGGTTCTCGGTGGAGATCCCACTCTTAGTTCCATCTTCATCTTAGGTAGCGCCGGTGAAGGTATCTTGTAGGGATTTTCGAACCGGGTTGTCCGTGAAGGTCACTGAGTCTTTTCGGTTCTCGGTGGAGATCCCACTCTTAGTTCCATCTTCATCTTAGGTAGCGCCGGTGAAGGTATCTTGTAGGGATTTTCGAACCGGGTTGTCCGTGAAGGTCACTGAGTCTTTTCGGTTCTCGGTGGAGATCCCACTCTTAGTTCCATCTTCATCTTAGGTAGCGCCGGTGAAGGTATCTTGTAGGGATTTTCGAACCGGGTTGTCCGTGAAGGTCACTGAGTCTTTTCGGTTCTCGGTGGAGATCCCACTCTTAGTTCCATCTTCATCTTAGGTAGCGCCGGTGAAGGTATCTTGTAGGGATTTTCGAACCGGGTTGTCCGTGAAGGTCACTGAGTCTTTTCGGTTCTCGGTGGAGATCCCACTCTTAGTTCCATCTTCATCTTAGGTAGCGCCGGTGAAGGTATCTTGTAGGGATTTTCGAACCGGGTTGTCCGTGAAGGTCACTGAGTCTTTTCGGTTCTCGGTGGAGATCCCACTCTTAGTTCCATCTTCATCTTAGGTAGCGCCGGTGAAGGTATCTTGTAGGGATTTTCGAACCGGGTTGTCCGTGAAGGTCACTGAGTCTTTTCGGTTCTCGAAGCCTAAGAAGGGATAAAGCCAACGCCACACGCTGCTGCCGGTTTAGTCTTTCTCCGATTGAAGAAGACACGAGTTCGATTACGGGGCATTTTATCCGAAGCCTAAGAAGGGATAAAGCCAACGCCACACGCTGTCGGTTTAGTCTTTCTCCGATTGAAGAAGACACGAGTTGATTACGGGGCATTTTATCCGAAGCCTAAGAAGGGATAAAGCCAACGCCACACGCTGTCGGTTTAGTCTTTCTCCGATTGAAGAAGACACGAGTTCGATTACGGGGCATTTTATCCGAAGCCTAAGAAGGGATAAAGCCAACGCCACACGCTGCTGCCGGTTTAGTCTTTCTCCGATTGAAGAAGACACGAGTTGATTAAGGGTATTTTATCCGAAGCCTAAGAAGGGATAAAGCCAACGCCACACGCTGCTGCCGGTTTAGTCTTTCTCCGATTGAAGAAGACACGAGTTGATTACGGGGCATTTTATCGAAGCCTAAGAAGGGATAAAGCCAACGCCACACGCTGTCGGTTTAGTCTTTCTCCGATTGAAGAAGACACGAGTTGATTACGGGGCATTTTATCCGAAGCCTAAGAAGGGATAAAGCCAACGCCACACGCTGCTGCCGGTTTAGTCTTTCTCCGATTGAAGAAGACACGAGTTGATTACGGGGCATTTTATCCGAAGCCTAAGAAGGGATAAAGCCAACGCCACACGCTGCTGCCGGTTTAGTCTTTCTCCGATTGAAGAAGACACGAGTTGATTACGGGGCATTTTATCGAAGCCTAAGAAGGGATAAAGCCAACGCCACACGCTGCTGCCGGTTTAGTCTTTCTCCGATTGAAGAAGACACGAGTTGATTACGGGGCATTTTATCCGAAGCCTAAGAAGGGATAAAGCCAACGCCACACGCTGCTGCCGGTTTAGTCTTTCTCCGATTGAAGAAGACACGAGTTGATTAAGGGTATTTTATCCGAAGCCTAAGAAGGGATAAAGCCAACGCCACACGCTGCTGCCGGTTTAGTCTTTCTCCGATTGAAGAAGACACGAGTTGATTACGGGGCATTTTATCCGAAGCCTAAGAAGGGATAAAGCCAACGCCACACGCTGCTGCCGGTTTAGTCTTTCTCCGATTGAAGAAGACACGAGTTGATTACGGGGCATTTTATCCGAAGCCTAAGAAGGGATAAAGCCAACGCCACACGCTGCTGCCGGTTTAGTCTTTCTCCGATTGAAGAAGACACGAGTTGATTACGGGGCATTTTATCCGAAGCCTAAGAAGGGATAAAGCCAACGCCACACGCTGCTGCCGGTTTAGTCTTTCTCCGATTGAAGAAGACACGAGTTGATTACGGGGCATTTTATCCGAAGCCTAAGAAGGGATAAAGCCAACGCCACACGCTGCTGCCGGTTTAGTCTTTCTCCGATTGAAGAAGACACGAGTTGATTACGGGGCATTTTATCCGAAGCCTAAGAAGGGATAAAGCCAACGCCACACGCTGTCGGTTTAGTCTTTCTCCGATTGAAGAAGACACGAGTTGATTACGGGGCATTTTATCCGAAGCCTAAGAAGGGATAAAGCCAACGCCACACGCTGCTGCCGGTTTAGTCTTTCTCCGATTGAAGAAGACACGAGTTGATTACGGGGCATTTTATCCGAAGCCTAAGAAGGGATAAAGCCAACGCCACACGCTGCTGCCGGTTTAGTCTTTCTCCGATTGAAGAAGACACGAGTTGATTACGGGGCATTTTATCGAAGCCTAAGAAGGGATAAAGCCAACGCCACACGCTGCTGCCGGTTTAGTCTTTCTCCGATTGAAGAAGACACGAGTTCGATTACGGGGCATTTTATCCGAAGCCTAAGAAGGGATAAAGCCAACGCCACACGCTGCTGCCGTGGTCTCTTGCCCGTAAGAGAGTACGGAGCCTATGTATTCAACATCATAGCAACAAGTCTAGAAGAGTTTCATTCTTTTAGCACAACGCCACGCATGAACGGATCCCGATAATCCGCGACGCCAGCCCAACTCAAACGGTGGTTGGTAAAGGCTAATCAAACCCGCTGATGGCCGAGGGTTTGCCAAAAATCCTATAAGTATTATGGTTAATTATTTCGACTAAGTAAAAGAATCATAATAAACAATGAAAGGGATGGATCTTATTCATTTGAAGCAAATATAGAAGGGGCTACAAGCTGTTTAAGCATCAAGTCTATGACAAAGGATTTGTTGTTCGAAATGAGACACTTCATCATTGTAAGCTGGTGGAGTTCTTCCCGCAACTCGCTCAAGGACCCTCATCGGTGTTGGTGTCTTCGTGGTTGCCTCCTCGAGCTCGGCCTCGACTGATCAAGCTCCCTAGACGCAACGGTGAGGGCTTCTTCCTTGTTGGCCTTGGCGACTCAAATTGCCCATCCTATCTTCCTCAAGATGGAGCCCCCGAAAGATATCCTTCCGCGACTCGCCACAATATCACCGATGTGGCTTAAGGAAGAATATGTCTCAAGAACAATGTTCTCGAAATGATCGGCGCTTCTTCAGATCCGACTTCGAGCCCAAGAAAACACGAGCATCGCGCCATGCCTCTAAACGCGAAGCTATGAGCTGCTATGTATGAGGAAGCCCCAGCTGCCCGCAGCCTTCTTGCAGCCTCTCGAGCCGCCCTCCGTGATGGGCGAGATCATCAACAATGGCTCGAGCCACCGGTAACCCATATCCCGTGATCAAAGCCATCCGGGATCAAGCAAAGGTCTGAATCGATGAAGAGAAAGCCCGCCATGAAGGACCTTTTCGATCACAAGTGTTCACCAAGAAAAAGAATGAGCGATTTCCAAACAGATAATAAGATGGGATGGATCTTCATCCAGAGATCAACGCCTCGCCAGATCATGGAGTCGAGATGTAGGCTCTGCACAGATGAAAAGAGGACTTTAGAATTTTCAAAAAAAATGGGCGAAAGCTTATTTGGCTAAAAGACCCTTACCCGTTTCCTTCGGTGTAGCTTCAGAGGCTAGCGAGTCTACCAGAGGCGTATCTATCGCTGGGATGCTGTCAACCGCAGCTGAGCCCTCAGTGTGCTCATCTATCTCAACGGTCGCCGTCAGAATGATTCTCGAAAGCAATGAAAGAGGAGTCCCTACCACTACACAAGGGAGCTGCCTCTTTTAATTATAGTGGTATTGGCCAAGCGGTGGTCCTATAATTAAGAGAAAATTCATACCTTCTTCGGGATGGTAGTTTCGTGGAAATCTTCACGAATCGTTGCGATCTTGTGACCAAGTCGTAACAAGTCATCCATGGAAGTACTACCGTATAAACCGGTACCCGAGATCTTCCATTGAGAAGTCCGAAAAAGAAGGCATTAGGAAAGTGAATGCAATTAAGGCGAACAATAGGTAAAGTTACTTACCTCCTATGGTGTGATTAGGCCTAGTCTCGGTTTGTGCATTTGTCTCCTGCAATCTCTAAAAGAACAAAAGCAAAGAGGCAATTAGTGGGGTACAAATCGAGTCATTCCATTCTCGCATTCGCCACCCGTAAGAGGAATTATCGATGTTAGATGTACCGGGTCCGGATCAGTCCTACATCGGCCTCTTCCGCCATAGCTCCATACATTTGTTGAGTAAAACTGGCTCAAGATGAGCGTAACCGGGCTCGCCAGAATTGTGGTGAGCAAAATCAAAGCCGTGATCATAATCCCTAGAACCCCGCATGCTAACGAGAAATGTCACCAAAAGTCGTTTCAGATTTCATCACGGTGAATTATTACCTCCGCCACCGATCGAACATTACCGGGTCAAGTCTATATCAAAGGACCGAGGATTCACGTGATTCTTGTGGGCTAGCCTCTTTCGCTTAACCCTTGAGAGGGTCGAATTCTTCCTCTTCAATAGATTTTCTGAAAATTCAATTGGATGAGAACTCTAATGGAAAGGATGAGAAAACGAAGGGAAAAGGAGAAAGTACCGAGATCCTTCTCATGAGCCGCACCGCTTGGTCCTCTCCTAAAGTAGCGGCGTCGAGTTGTGGAACTCCTCCTCACCACCCGGCCGATAAGATTGGCGGCGCTTCCTCGAGCTTGACCGCAGATCCGCAGTGTTCAATGCCGCTCGCAACGATGCTTCCGGGCTACCGATCCGAGATGGCCCTCACAGGACTGACTCGTTAGCTACTAATAGCCAACTACAATGGAGGAATGTCGACTCCAAACACGGTCCGAGCTCTGAGATCAATCTAGCACGGTACATCCCATGACGCCCACAACCATGCTCGAAGGCCATCCACAAGTCCACCTCGAAGTCCGAGTCGCCGGTTCGGGTTCCCAACATAAAGTTGGTCAGAACCGAATCGGCGAAAGCAAAACGACAGGAAAATAAGGCTCAATGAAGCATTCCTCACTTACCGGAAGGTGAGATACCACGGCACGATATTCACTAACCGGTTGAAATAGCCAATGTTAAGTGAAGTCTGGCGTGTCTTGGCACCTCCTCGTCGACCAAGGACTCACCATATTGACCGTGAGAATCGAGGAAAACATCCGAAAAGATCCACCCTTTGTGAATGCATCGTTTCTTGATCTCTGCAAAACCTTCCATCGCAATCCTCTACCAACCGTAAGAAAGGAGTAGGCGAATCTGTGGAACCGGTGCGACATCATGTCGGACGATGAAGGACCAACCAGTCATCAAATAGGTATATGGGAGCTCTACTCGGACGGAAGGGATGCGTGATGATGGCTCGCCCTTTCTCGGGTAAACGCCAACTATATGCCGCAATCCACTGAATACCGCCACCATCACCGAAGGAGAGAGAGTTCCTTCTTGTGGGCGAAGTTGAACCGCAGGATAAAGGACCTCCAAAGGTAAAGCATCATCGATTGATATGGAACCACACACTTCTTGAGCCGATTGCAAGATAGCCCGCTAGAAGAGTTGTCGGCCGGATAGGCTTCACCGCATGCCACGTAAAAGTCGCAAACTTGGTCCACGAAGGAAAGCCTTCTTTGGCGTGGCTGAGTGTATAAGAGTTAGCCTCGGACTTCTTGATCAGTTCATTAACCTTCAAGGAGTGAGCGTGATAGTTCACATATTTCCTCACAGTTGTCCTCCAAATGCCGGAACAAGTAATCGCGAATCGCCTGCACTCACCGCATTTCTCTAGCTAAGGTTCGACAATGAGCTATATGGTAATGACAAGTGAGATCCCATAAAGTCTTATAACGACGGGCATGCTCTTCAAATGCTCAGCCTCGATTGAGGGAAAGTACTCGATATAGCATCTTCCCCATGGGTAGACACGAAATACGGTACATCTCATGCAAAGCCAACCCCAACTCGCCATGTTTGGTGAAAACGATTCAACTGGATTATAAAGCTCGAATAAGGTAAAGAAATGGTTGGCACTGATTGGAAGGCCATACATAGTGGCACTAATCGCCAATACGCACCGCAAGCACGGTTCTCCATCCCATCTACCGAGGACGAAGCGTCAGCGACCCCACCCGCTTACTTGACGAGTGTACCCACCAAGAATC
The DNA here is from genome assembly GCA_012295165.1 of Asparagus setaceus. Taxonomy (NCBI): domain Eukaryota; kingdom Viridiplantae; phylum Streptophyta; class Magnoliopsida; order Asparagales; family Asparagaceae; genus Asparagus; species Asparagus setaceus. Next base: position 63,985,463 of record CM022704.1, read on the forward strand.
TATGATCGACGACGATCTCGCCCCAATTTAGCAAGGCGATTCTTCAAAGTCGAGGCAGAACAAAAGCTCATCACGGGCGGTGTGTCCACTCTACAACCCTGTGGTGAAGGCCGATGACGCGATTCCTCGCTGGAACCCGAACCGCCGGGTAATAAACCCACAATGAATATGATCATGCTCTCGTCGACGCCATGACATACGGCGGTCACAAAGATGGTGTCTAAGGTCGGTCAATGAGAGTTGACGAGGTATCCGGGAATATACAAGGGGCCTCCATCGTCTTTGTTCAACCACCTCTCACTCTCGATAAGAGTCAGATCCGATCCTTAACCGAAGCCAATAGATAACTGCCTTCGCAAAGGTTCGTGAGCTGGTGTCCCTTCTGGCGCATCGGTGACCAATCGTCGGAGAACGGAACTCCCCTCAAATACTGATCGCTCGCCGATGTGCCCGCAAATCGAGGCAGATAAAAATCGCGGATCATCACACATGGAATAATAGTCACTATGACGCCCATCGACCGCGAGGGTCGGAAAAGCTCCCGAGGAATAATCAACTGAAATCGAGAAAATACTCGGTTAGTAAATGGCGTTGAATTCATCTTACATAGATTGAGTCATTTACCTTATAACGGTATGACGATTTCATCCAGATAAACACCCGGAACGATAAATATAGCCGCATAATCAAGCGGCAATATATTCCGCTCTATGGCAGAGTACGGTGTGAAATCGCTCCGTTAAAACATCGAGACGGTGATCTTTGAAGCCTCAATCCTCACGAAGGAGAATCTCGGCTCTTCCCAATCGCCACAAAGGAGAACGGCGGGTCATAACGAACGTAGTACAATTTGAAGCCTCAATCCTCACGAAGGAGAATCTCGGCTCTTCCCAATCGCCTCACAAAGGAGAACGGCGGGGATACAACGATATATGTACGAGAATATGATGACGCCGGGCGCACCACCGAAAGAAGGAGGCGCATTCACGCCAGGCGAAGTTGATCGACTGAACGCTCGATCTTCCCGACCTACATCGTAAACCGCAAAAGAAGACAATAGACGATACATAGTGGAAGATCAGCAAATAAAGGTCAAAAAGCTACAAAATCCGGACGCCACAGACCCGCTGGGCGCCGCCGGGTTCATGGCCGCTTATGGTCAGCTTCACATCATGGGCCCGCCCTTCTCCTCGGTTTTCATCACCGCATACACAAAGAAAAGAGAGAAGAAAAGAAGAAAAAGGACTTCGTGAGGCTCGTATACATACCTTGTTGATTGAAGGAGATGAGACGGCAGACGAGATGAAAATAAGAGGAAGAGAGCAAAGGGGGCGGCCTAGGTCAGCAAGAAAGAAGCTTTGTGGGTATTTATAACAACCCCACATGCACCCAATCCTCTTTGAACAAGGACTCCTATTTGGCAAGAAGTAGGAATTCTAATTGGAGCCCAAATCAATTCCAATTAGGACTCTAATCAGCCCCTAATTAGGAGTCCTAATTGGAATCTTGTTTGAATGTCAAGATGGCGCCAAATCAGTCCGTTAATTGGCTCCTAATTCCTCCGCTATATTGGGAAAGATTCTGAAGGTTTATTCGGCAGATAACACCTCGCGAATTGCATCGACGCCGATCAACGCGTCGCCTAATCCTACTCCAACTAGGATTACGAGTATAAACCGCTTCCTAATTTGTCGAGAAGTTCCCTAAGAATATTTTCACAAAAATATTCTTAGGATAACTCGATCGTATGGATTGCATCGACGCATCAACGCCGCCTAATCCTACTCCAACTAGGATTACGAGTATAAACCGCTTCCTAATTTGTCGAGAAGTTCCCTAAGAATATTTTCACAAAAATATTCTTAGGATAACTCGATCGTATGGATTGCATCGACGCCGCATCAACGCCGCCTAATCCTACTCCAACTAGGATTACGAGTATAAACCGCTTCCTAATTTGTCGAGAAGTTCGGAAGAATATTTTCACAAAAATATTCTTAGGGATAACTCGATCGTATGGATTGCATCGACGCATCAACGCCGCCTAATCCTACCCAACTAGGATTACGAGTATAAACCGCTTCCTAATTTGTCGAGAAGTTCCCTAAGAATATTTTCACAAAAATATTCTTAGGGATAACTCGATCGTATGGATTGCATCGACGCATCAACGCCGCCTAATCCTACTCCAACTAGGATTACGAGTATAAACCGCTTCCTAATTTGTCGAGAAGTTCCCTAAGAATATTCTCACAAGAAATATTCTTAGGATAACTCGATCGTATGGATTGCATCGACGCATCAACGCCGCCTAATCCTACTCCAACTAGGATTACGAGTATAAACCGCTTCCTAATTTGTCGAGAAGTTCCCTAAGAATATTTTCACAAAAATATTCTTAGGGATAACTCGATCGTATGGATTGCATCGACGCATCAACGCCGCCTAATCCTACTCCAACTAGGATTACGAGTATAAACCGCTTCCTAATTTGTCGAGAAGTTCCCTAAGAATATTTTCACAAAAATATTCTTAGGGATAACTCGATCGTATGGATTGCATCGACGCATCAACGCCGCCTAATCCTACTCCAACTAGGATTACGAGTATAAACCGCTTCCTAATTTGTCGAGAAGTTCCCTAAGAATATTTTCACAAAAATATTCTTAGGATAACTCGATCGTATGGATTGCATCGACGCATCAACGCCGCCTAATCCTACTCCAACTAGGATTACGAGTATAAACCGCTTCCTAATTTATCGAGAAGTTCCCTAAGAATATTTTCACAAAAATATTCTTAGGGATAACTCGATCGTATGGATTGCATCGACGCATCAACGCCGCCTAATCCTACTCCAACTAGGATTACGAGTATAAACCGCTTCCTAATTTATCGAGAAGTTCCCTAAGAATATTTTCACAAAAATATTCTTAGGGATAACTCGATCGTATGGATTGCATCGACGCATCAACGCCGCCTAATCCTACTCCAACTAGGATTACGAGTATAAACCGCTTCCTAATTTATCGAGAAGTTCCCTAAGAATATTTTCACAAAAATATTCTTAGGGATAACTCGATCGTATGGATTGCATCGACGCATCAACGCCGCCTAATCCTACTCCAACTAGGATTACGAGTATAAACCGCTTCCTAATTTATCGAGAAGTTCCCTAAGAATATTTTCACAAAAATATTCTTAGGGATAACTCGATCGTATGGATTGCATCGACGCATCAACGCCGCCTAATCCTACTCCAACTAGGATTACGAGTATAAACCGCTTCCTAATTTATCGAGAAGTTCCCTAAGAATATTTTCACAAAAATATTCTTAGGGATAACTCGATCGTATGGATTGCATCGACGCATCAACGCCGCCTAATCCTACTCCAACTAGGATTACGAGTATAAACCGCTTCCTAATTTATCGAGAAGTTCCCTAAGAATATTTTCACAAAAATATTCTTAGGATAACTCGATCGTATGGATTGCATCGACGCATCAACGCCGCCTAATCCTACTCCAACTAGGATTACGAGTATAAACCGCTTCCTAATTTATCGAGAAGTTCCCTAAGAATATTTTCACAAAAATATTCTTAGGATAACTCGATCGTATGGATTGCATCGACGCATCAACGCCGCCTAATCCTACTCCAACTAGGATTACGAGTATAAACCGCTTCCTAATTTATCGAGAAGTTCCCTAAGAATATTTTCACAAAAATATTCTTAGGATAACTCGATCGTATGGATTGCATCGACGCATCAACGCCGCCTAATCCTACTCCAACTAGGATTACGAGTATAAACCGCTTCCTAATTTATCGAGAAGTTCCCTAAGAATATTTTCACAAAAATATTCTTAGGGATAACTCGATCGTATGGATTGCATCGACGCATCAACGCCGCCTAATCCTACTCCAACTAGGATTACGAGTATAAACCGCTTCCTAATTTATCGAGAAGTTCCCTAAGAATATTTTCACAAAAATATTCTTAGGATAACTCGAACGCCGCCGACGGATTACGCGAAAACGATAAAGCGAAGTCGACGAACTCATGAAGTGAGTCGAGGCGTTTGCGCCGAAACGACGCTGGCCGCGGAGAAACCCGACGACGGCTCAACGAGGCGAAGTTGGCTAAACTCAAACGCTGACGACGAATCAACCGCATTTAGTCCGCCGATGCAAACGAACCGCTTGAGCTCAAAGTTGATCGGACACGACTCAACACAACGGCGACATCACCGAGCAAAACTAAGCCCGAAGACCAAGAATCGACGAAGAATCGACTTTAAAAAATGACTCGAACCGACGTGAACGGACCTCTGCCAAATTGCCGAGGTACCCTGGCCAGGGTGCCGAGGTGGTTCGACCACTATGGTCGAGCCACTAACTGTCGAGGTGGTCTGCCAAACATGGCCGAGCCTCCTGCCAGTAAGCCGAGGTGGCTCTGGCCACTGAAACAGCCACCCCTTGAGATGTATAAATAGGGGGTCTGTGGTCGGGGTCGGATTTTTGGGATTTGGGCTTGATTTCATGGACTTCAAGAGCCCTCATGAGATCTACGACGACTGCCCGAAAGCACCGGCGAAGCCAAGTCCACCGACGCCGATCTATAGGCGGAAGGTAAACAAGCTCGGTCGAACTACAGATACCCTCTAGGTTAAGCTTCGCCTTAACCTCGTGGATAACCATGGATTTCTCCTGTAGATCTCACTCGCCCCACGATCCTCTCCTTCGTGAGTGTGATCCTCAGCGCTTCGCTTCCTTCGCGGAAACGAGCCCCTATAATGCCCAGAGTTCCGCAACCCTGCTTACACCAGATTGAATTGCGCTGGGTCCACGGACACAATAAGTCCCCAAGACAGTAAAGAACCCACGCAAGCCGGTGATCCGATATAACAGATCCTCGTGTTTGTTCACTAAGGATAAAAGTTGTAATCTTTTTTGATTTTCATTGTACGCCTTAAAATAAAAGGCATTTCCTTTTGAATTTCGTTGTAGGCCAAAGAAGCTGTAAGCAAATTCAAATCAATGACAATCATCCCGACTTTTACCGCGAACACTCTATCCTCTCGACGCTAGGATGAACAAAAAAGAAAACGTTAGGATTTCTGAAGGAGAGAAGAGAGAGGAGGAAGAGAGGAGAATTAGGGATTTTTTATAGGAAAGGAATCGATAGGGCTTTGGCGAGGAGGTGTAGTTGGAAGCGGTGAGGCCTTTGACGGCGGAAAAGGCTGAGGCGGCGGTGAAGAATTTGGCGGCGAGGTGACACTGGAGGCGGCGGTGCTAGCAGGCGGGGGTTTTGGGATCATCAATAAGTGGAGGATGTGTGTGGATTACACCGACCTCAACAAAGCCTGTCCCAAAGATAGCTATCATCTTCCTCGGATCAATTAGCTAGTCGACGAGAGTGCCGGACACGAACTCCTCAGCTTTATAGATGCGTTCTCCGGCTACAATCAGATCCTCATGGTGAATCACGATCAGGAGAAGACCTCATTCATTATGGACCAAGGAACCTATTGCTATAGGGTGATGCCTTTCGGTCTCAAGAATGCAGAGGCCACATACCAGAGGCTAGTCAGCAAGATCTTCAAGCCTCAGATTGGTCGCAATGTTGAAGCTTATGTGGATGACCTCTTGGTGAAGTCAAAACAGGCGTCGGCCCACAGAGCAGACTTGGACGAGACCTTCTCTACCCTCCGACGCTACCGCATGAAGCTCAATCTAGCCAAGTGCACTTTTGGGGTGCAATCGGGGAAGTTCCTCGGGTTCATGATTACCCAAAGGGGCATTGATATTAACCCGGAGAAGATAGCCGCCATAGAGCGACTACCCGAGCCTTGTACATTGAAGGACGTCCAGAGGCTGAATGGGAAGATAGCGGCGCTGGGTCGCTTCCTCTCCGAATCTGCTGAGAGGAGCCTCCCATTCTTCAAAGTGCTAAGGGAAAGTAAGAAGCTGAAGGAAGGCAACAGCTGGACGGCCGAATGCAGTGCTGCCTTCAAGGATCTTAAGACCTATTTGAGAACCAAGCCACTGTTGATTTTCATATTCTCAAGTTAGTATTTTGATGATAACAATATGTGTTCTATATATGTGTTTTGTGTGTATTATAACTTGTTGATGCAGATATCATTATTATCAAATTTGGACAAGTGCAAGCTAAGCTCAAGGCATTATGAAGTATCGAAGATGATGAGAAGCAAGTTAAATGTAAATTTTTTCTCTTCTTTACTTAGAATTATTGTACAAGCCTTGATCACACACACACACTTAGAACACACTAACACATGCTTAGTGTGTTGGTTAATTATAGAAATCCCTATATTAACCATTAGAGTTATTAGTTATTTTACAAGTTTTAAAATATTGCATTAACATCATTTTAATCTTTAATAGTCGACTAATTAGTATAGTAGTCGACTAGTCATGTGTTAATGTCAAATTAAAGTTTCGCTATTTTACGTAATAGCTCACTAATGAACAAGATAGTCGACTAATTGAGACGTAGACACTTTTTCATAATTCTCAGAAATTACGAGTAGTTGACTACTAGTATAGTATAGTGGAGCTACTAAGGGCTTACATCAAAATCAAGTTCTCATTATATCACAGACGCACTACCTTTACCAGTAGTCGACTACTAAATTATAAAACTGATTTTCATCATTATTCTAAAAGTCACTAATGACTACAAAGATAGTCGACTACAAGCTACAAAATTGTTTTATAAAGTACGTTTCTTCTGAGTAGTTGACTAATGACCGCTTGTAGTCGACTACGATACGCTTTCACTAATTTGTATTTATGAGCGTTTTGTTCAGTTAATATCCGTTTTTGGCTTTCAAAAGTGTCTTTTCAAGGGACATATATATACAAAAACTTGAGAAAAATATAGTACAACAATTTTATTATTCATTAGTCTTGAGTTTTGAAAGTCAAAAGAGAAAAAGAATTCTAAAAATTGAATCGATATTGCTATTGATTTCACTACATTCAAAATAAGATTTAGGCAATATCAAAGATTAAAAAGTTCCTAAGCCACCGCACATCACCAACACTTCAAGGCTTATAGGAATTGTATTTCTTTTCAAAAGGAACTCTCTGTGAGAGTTGGTGATCTCGAGTTTGAGATTGTTGCAATTTGTATGGGCTTGCAAATTGGTGGGGTTTCGTTTGATTTTGTAATTTGTTTTCAAAATCATAGTGGAAACTCTCGCCGGATTTGCTTGGGGGATGTACACCGAAGGTGGAACCGATATAAAATCCTGTGTTTGTGCTTGTTCAATTTACGTGATTGTTGCTATCTTATTGCAATTTATTATATATTTTGCATAAAATTTTATAAAACACTATTCACCCCTCTAGTGTTTAAGTGTGTTAGATCAACGATCCTACATTTGGTATCGAGAGAAAGGTCAAAGATGGCATCAATTTGGATCAATCTTCACAATTCAAAGAAGGTCACTCAACAAATGATCCACCGATGTTTGATGGACTTAACTACAACTATTGAAAGTGCAGAATGAAGATTTATCTTCAATCAATTGGATATGAACTATGGAATGTCATTGGAGGCGAGATATGAAAGCCAACTACTCCTTTTAGAATGGACTACAACACAAAGGAATAATGCAAATTTGGACTCTAAAGCAATGAATGCTCTATTTTGTGCACTTGATAGGAATGAGTTCAACAGGGTGTCAATGGCTACATCTGCATACGATATTTGGCACACACTCGAGGTAACACATGAAGGTGTTCGCGGTAAAAGTAGACTTTGTATTCATTGCTCTGTTGAACTTGTTTACAGCTTCGTTGGCCTACAACAAAATTCAAAAGAAAGAAAATTTTCCTTTTATTTAAGGCTTACAATGAAAACAAAAGATTACAACTTCTTCCTGTATGAACAAACACGAGGATCTCTATTTTCGGGATCACCGGCTTGCGTCAGTTCTTTGCCCTGCGGGGACTTTTGTGTCAGGACCACGGCGCCAATTCGGATCACGGTAGAAACTACGGAACTCTGGGCGTAGGGGCTCGTTCCGCGAAGGAAGCGAAGCCTAAGGGATCACACTCACGAAGGAGAGGATGCGCTGCGGGGATCACACTCACGAAGGAGAGGATGGGGCGGGTGAAATCTACTAGGAGAAATCCTGCGCTATCCCGAAGGGTGGTGCATAGTCGACCGGTTTGCTTACCAGCGATCGTAGATCGGCGCCCGCGAACTTCGTGCTTTCGGGTGCTTTCGGAACTATCGTCGGCGGCTCGTAGATCTCATGAGCTCTCAAAATATCGAGAAAATCAACCCTTGAAAATGAGCACCCTCGGACTATTTATAGGCAAACAATCAAAGAGGGGCTCTTTGGCGGCGGACACCATTTGGTGTCGGGCCGGACACCTTTGATGTCGGTCTTTGGCGGACACCATTTGGTGTCCGACACGGCCGACACCAAATCCAGTTTCCGCTCAAGAGCCCCTCTCTTGATTGTTTGCTTATAAATAGTCCGAGGGTGCTCATTTTCAAGGGTGGATTTTCTGATATTTTTGAGAGAGCTCTCGAGATCTACGACGACGGTTCCGGAAAGCACCGGCGAGCTCAAGTCCACCGACGCCGATCTATAGGCGGAAGGTAAACAAGCTCGGTCGAACTACAGATACCCTCTAGGTTAAGCTTCGCCTTAACCTCGTGGATAGCCGCGGATTTCTCCTTGTAGATCTCACCCGCCCTGCTCCTCTCCTTCGTGAGTGTGATCCCCAGCGCTTCGCTTCCTTCGTGAAACGAGCCCCTACGCCTCAGAGTTCCGTAACCCGTTTACACCAGATTGAATTGCGCTGTGGTCCACGGACACAATAAGTCCCCGACAGCAAAGAACCCACGCAAGCCGGTGATCCGATATAACAGATCCTCGTGTTTGTTCACTAAGGATAAAAGTTGTAATCTTTTTGATTTTCATTGTACTTTAAAATAAAAGGCATTTCTTTTGAATTTTGTTGTAGGCCAAAGAAGCCGTAAGCAAATTCAAATCAATGACAATCATCCCGACTTTTACCAACAAGCCGGGCGACCACAATGGGGAGCCAACGGCCAACAAAGAAGCCGCCGGGTCGCAACCGCTGATTCGATCCCGATCATTGAAGAGGTCGAGTTCGAAGTTCGACCAAAAGAAGCAGGAGTACCTCTTCCTCGCCCGATCCAGCCTCAAGAAGTCCAAGATGGTCTCCGCCGCAAGGAAGACCCAATCGGCCTCGAGCGCGAGGCGAAAATCCACCACCACCCGCCAAGATCGCAGACAACAGTTCCTCGGCAAGCTGCTAAATTTTCGAACTCTATCTCCTCAAGAGGTAGTTCCGTCAATGGCGTCGTGACTCTCTCTAAGAGAGCCCGCCGAGGCGACGCCGGCCACCGCAAAACAATTTGTAAGATAAACCCCCATAATTATCAAAATATCAGAAAACCCTCTTAAGATTAGGGGTTATCAGCAACCCCTAACAGCTTTAATCTCAGATCCAACATTAACTGTAATTTTCACATGAGTGGGAAAAATTACATAGGAATATATTTGCATGTGAAAATTGTGGTTCACGTATTAGGAGGGTTCATGAATAAATCTTAAAGTCAAAGAGGGTTTCGATAAACCCTAAGTTAAGGTTTTTTAAAATTTAAATAGTTTTATAGTTATGGAGGATTATCTGACAATCATCCAAAGTTAAGGAGGTTTTCTGATATTTAGCCTTTATCTATTTATAACATACCGAAGTAACAAAGTTTTGATTATATTTCTTCTCTCCCCTCCCCCACCAACCCAATAACAATGGAGGAAGAGTACTCAGTGTGGGCTCTCCCGCCGCCAGAAGCCCGCAACCGGATCAAGAACCTGATGCGGGTACTCCGATCCGAATTCGGTGGATCCGAATTCGATCCGCACATCACTCTCGTGTGGGCCACCCGCCTCACCCGCGAATCCGCTACCCGTCATCTTAAATCCGCATCCGAAACCCTCTCCTTTCACGGCCCGCGTTTCCGCTGTCTCCGGCCGACACTT